>OY728150.1:1225791135-1226391135 GCA_963277665.1 Viscum album | reverse complement strand
AAATAATATTATTTTTTTTGGAAAAAAATGCATGATTAATTATAATGATTTTATGGGGTTCTCTAGGACTAAAATCTTAAAATCATTTATGCATCTTACCAAAAATTATTTCTCATAACAAATAAAAAATTTTCAGCATAGGACAAAATAGAGAATAGATACAACGATGATATCAAAGGGAAAATATTGTATATTGATCATGAAAATACAACACATTTTACTTGGTAGTAAAAATAAATATTTCATATATGTTTTCAATTTTAATGTATTGGTTTAATTTTTCAGTGTTTTTCCCAATTCTCTAAAACTCTAAAACTATATGATCATTGAGAATATAAGATATTAAAATATAGTTCATAAACACTATAATATATAATGATTAAGGGTGATTCCGTTCAATTATTATTAAAATCCTACAAATAATGTTATAAACTATTTATATTAAATTCGGTTTATTATTTAAATATAATTTTTTTTATTCTAAAAAAATTATTTCCCAATAACTAAATAGTTTTCACAAAATTGATTTTTTAAAATATATTATGTTATCTTTATAAAATTACTATCAATTTTTATATTTAAATATAACAATTTATTTTATGATGAATATATTATATTTTTCTAAAAATTAAGATTGTTAGGAGAATAGTAATAAATACTATTTCAAACCAATCCCATAATAATTATGCATTAATAATGATACAATAATTACATAATGATTTGTAAAAACATGGGATCAACAAAAAATTCATTTATGGAGTAATATAATAAATTTAATAATAATATTTGTAGTTTATAATTCTAATATACTCTTTTAGGAACAAAATATATATTTTATTGTAATAAGAAACTACTATTAAACCTTTATATTAATTATTTTGATAAAATTATTGATTCATGATTTAAATATAAAATTACACTCTTATGATTATTTTTTAACAAAAAAATATCTGGTAAATCAAAACCATATATTATTTTCTAAAAATTCATATTTTTAAACAAAAATAATTTTTGAGAAAATTAATTTTCGGTGAATTTTGTAATAATTTTTGAAGAGCAACTTTTAATTCCTATAAAAAATGAATAATTTAATTTGGTTTTAATATTTTTGAATATGGTGGTCATGATAGCTAATATGTTCTATATCATTTGTAGTCAAAACAATTATCCATTGAAAAATCTCATCTATGGGATAATGATTAAAGGGGATTAATTTTTTTTAAAACATGAGGATAGAGCCATATATATAAAAATTTAAATTTTGTTAGTTGATATATTTTTGAACCATTTTGTATACCATTTCTTATTTAAAAATTTCTTTCAAATTCTCATCAATATGAAATTTTTATCTTTTTAGAAATCAAATATTTAATAGAATTCCACTCATGTCACTTATAAAAGTATCCCATGAAAACCCACACTATATCATGCACATATAGAGTATTAATAGGTAAATAACTACCAATAAAACATAAATATTCTCTTTCATTTTTTATATATGTTTTGTCTCCCCAAATGGAAAATCCTTAAAGGATTATGGTGTGACACAACGTAGGATAACCATAAAGAGGTTATTGTTTTTCGTATTTTTTTCATGTTTCACTCAACATATACATTCTTCAAATAATATATAATCATTATGATATATAAAAACTATTATCATAAAAATTTATAAAAGAATAATGAAATACGCTTATATTACTTCCTCACATTCCTCTGAAAATAAATATTTTACTCTTGATACATTTGAATTACCCGATCCATGAATTAATATATATTATTTTTTAAACACCATAAATGGTTGGTTAAATATAAATATTTAATTAATAAATATATTATTTAAATCATTATCCACATTTTAGAAATATAATATTTTTATTCATAAAATAATCATAACAATACCTAGATAATGGAAACTTTATCTTTATAATATATGACATAAAGTCTCTTTGAATGTAATAACTTCTGACAATTCTATTTCATATATCATTAATATTTCAATTTTATATTTTTTGATTTATAAATTTCAAAATAAAATTTTAAATCATTAAAAATATATTAAATTAAAATTACTAATTTTATGAATAATGTACTAACTCATTCTGTGTCACAAACCATCCCTATCCATCGATACACCAAACGCATGTACCGAAATGTGCCACAAAAAAGTGGTGTAAAATATCCCCATATGATATTGACAAAAATTAAACAAATTGAATAGAATAAGTTAGGTAAATTTCACACCCGATGTTAACAAAACTAGTATAAATGAATAATCATATTTATAATATATTTTACCAAGGATTTCTATAAGATTGGAATCCACACATAAAATAAAACAAATGTTAGATTAAAATATAACTTAATCACTTGGTAAAACCACTAAACACTATCGGAAAGATAGTATAACACTTTCCACCCAAAAAAACTCTCAACATGGTCCTTCTATAGACTAACTCAATCTGCAGATAAATATTACTGTCTAGTAATTATTACACCTGAAAGAGTTAATTAAAACATTTAATGTGAAAACATGGGTTTTTATTTTATGAATATAATGGAAAGGCCTATAATATAATATAAAGAAATTAGATATTGAATGTGATAAATAAAATGGAAACTATCATCAAAATACACTGGTCACTAACCATTCCTATCATTGAACATATCATAAAAGATAATAAGATGATAATATGAGTCTAAAAATAAAACATAATTATGGTATGAGACTAAAATAATTAATAGTCCACCATAAACTTAAAACCATTCTATATTATAATAAAAAACATTTTCACCCTTATATAATATAGAAAATGAAAAATTGGGGTTGAAATTAAATTTTAGGAAAATAAATATCATGTCTTTTGATGTTTTAAAACATTACATATGATCTTTAATTAATTAAAATAATCACTGTGAATTAATTTATCGAGCTCATTCTCATTTTTTCATAACCACCAATTTCAAATATACATCATCAAAATACCAATAGAATACAATGTAACATTATAAACTAATGAGATATAAAAGGCCCCATGTAGTCAAATAAAACATATATAAGAATGAATAGAAAACTAAGTAATTTAATACACATAATAAGTTTAAAAAAATTACAAATAATCAAAGATAATCCACCAATTTTTATCTAAAAATGAGAGTATGATGTTTAGTGGTCTCTTGAATTGGTTAGAAATTGGGAAAATTTTAGATATTACTCAATGGAAAACCATAAAGGCTATATTAAATACAAACACAAACCACCCCCACTAGCATACACATAGCCTCATAATAATGGAACTATCCAAATAACATTATCACTCACATGAGATGATTCTAGTAGACATAATATTTCTGGAGAATTATATGTTTAGAATACCAATCTTGTATTGAGGATCCCTTGACCTAATATAATGGATGGTTGAGACCACAATGAAATAGTTTATATAATAATAATGAGAGATTATAAAAATTGATCAAAATAAGAATAATAAAAAACACACACAATAATTACGATTTTTCATAAAGAAAATTCCCAATCACCCATCCACCTACAATATCAACTTAAAGTATGGTTTTTTAATATGAAATCAAAAACATTCACCAATTTTAAAATAATAAAAAGGGTAAAATTGTAATAAATGAAAATAGTTTTTAGGATCAAAATACTCCCTTTAAAAATTTAAGACTAATTTATAAATTATTTCTAAAACCATTTCATATAATATCACCTATTAAAATTCACTTAATAAAGGAACCCTCTTCTGTTAAATATATTAATATTCCAAACACTGTTATTTATTTATTTTTTCACAAAAAACAAATTGGGTCAATTTTTTTCTACTACATTTTTATACAACGATTAGAATTAAATATTTTTTGAATACTTGGATTTTTATTTTCCAGGTAATATGATAAGTAAAACTATCAAGAAAAATTATTTGAAAAGATAAAAGAATTATAACATCAGTATAAATTTTAGAGATCTATCTGGGAATCATAATAAATATTATGGTAAACGGTTTAACAAAAAATTGAAATCGTTATGTTATTTTAAGTAGTCCCTAAAATTATATAGAATTTTTTAGAAACACTAATGTAATATTTTATAATTCAATAAAAATAATTAATAATAATATCAAAAAATCAATGTTAATTAATAATTATGAAATTAATGGTTTCAAAAATTAAAAAAATTGATATGGTGAAATCCTACCATGAATCATTTAACAATTTCTACTATAACGCCTCCTTTGATGGAAGAAACCAAAACATAGAAGACGAAAATAACAAAAAACATTGTATCAAAAAAGTCCCAATTAATGGGTCAACACCTATAACACTAGGTCACAGTAGAACCAATTTGAATTGATGGGAGAAAGAAATAATGATGAAATTGAAGAATAAATGGAAATAATATCTTACCTTAGAAGGTAAACCATGAATTATAATTAATATATAATGAAATAACAATAATAGAGGCTCTTGGGAGAGGATAGGATTGTGTAAGATAGACGTGGAGACAATAAGTGATCTTTCATGGGAGGTGTCACACAGTTAGGAGAAGAAGGATCCATAGGGTAGGAAGAGACTGAAGGGAGGTGGTTGTGCCATATAATATACCATAATGGAGGTAGCATGCTAGAATCGAAAATTAATATAGGGAAAGAATCATGAGGAGAAACAAGGAAAATAAATTGGGAATGTAAAAAATGAAAATAATATGATAATAAAATAATAGATTAAAAATTCAATCCACCCACAAATTTTCACATATTATTTTTCAAATTTTTTTAGGCCATGTAATAATCATTTCATTAGAAAAAACACCATGTATAGTTACCTCTAGGTCCCCACATATTTTACTACTAGTTTTTCAAACGTATAAAAATAAATTATTATGTGATAGTGGTGATTGAACTATTTATGAAGTGTTTACCTACCATACTGTATAACATTGAAACAACATAAAATATTTAAAATTCAAATTCAATTTCCAAAAAAAATACTATAAATAACACAAATTTGTATACATATATAACAAATAAAATTAAATAAATTTCTATTATCAAAATTTTATGTCATAATAATCTAACCATTCCATTGTCTACCCCCAGAAGGTCTTCATCCAACGTATAAGGCATTGAATAATATGTTCAATTTCAAATATATTAATTATGTGAGAATCTGGATATACATAAAATAGTGACCATATAAGAATAGAATACATACTTATAATCATTGAGACAAACAATCCATCATATATACCAAAACAATGAAACTAATCTCTAAAAATCCTAAGACCTCCCTAGCCTTAGCATGACGTAAGCTAGCTATCCTAGCTCCTATAATGAGTCCTTGGGGAAATATTTTAGCATCCGTTGATTAAAATATATAGGAATTACATAATATGTTTGTAATTTTTATATCATTACAGAAAAGAATGCCCAATACCATATTTTTTCGCTGCCTTTAGAAATGTGGAAACATAACACTGCTTTATAAGTGAACTATATCTTCTTCATCTACATTCATCATAACGAGAACCCTTATTAGGAACATAATATATAATAAATATCATCATATAATGGGGAATGAACAAATAATTATGGTTGAGATCAAATAATTAGTAATGTTATACGAGGAAGATATGTAAATATGATATGAGCATAAGGGTATGATAACATGAAAATAACATTACAAAACCATTTCCTTCATATCAATGATCACGAAAATGAATCAGGGAATAGTTAATATATTTTTTTAAGACAACAATTATATGGAAATAAATGAACATGATCACTGATAGAATAGCATTGTAATATGAAATCAATTTTTAGAATTCACAAAATTATAGAAACTTATTATATCTTGGCTACCCAAAAAAAATTCATAAATTAAAGGATTTGCATGAACGAATATATTCTAATATAGGGATTACGCTGACCACTACTGTACCCTTAGTTATGGGATTAGGATGGCCACCTATGTTCCCTCTGAGCTCATAAAACATTTATCATTACCCAAATAATTGGAGGGAGTTATATGTCCCACCCTCCACATAATGAAATCATTTACAAAAGTTCCAAAAGTTAATAAAAAATTCATCATATCATGACACATAAAAAGATTTGGGTTTCAAAAACATCTTATCATAACACATGAAATAAATTCAGTATTACAGAAATTTCATCATAAAATATTATTTGTAAATTAGAGATGTTTCATAATCATTTAATCATTGAATAACCCATAAAAGGAATTAGATTTCATAAGTGTGTTATCATGGTATAAGTTGTGGAAGTGAAATGGGAAACATAAACAACATGTCATCTTAAATATAAACAATAAAAATAAGTAATTATAATTGTTTCATTGGATCATATATTGATTAGAGAACAAAAAATATCAGAGTATGTCACCATATATGGAGAAATATTTTGAATGATCACCTGTATTATTTATTTATCAAAATAACCTCTTTCATGTCATTTTTTACAGAAACATTTTTCAAGTAATTTTATTTTAAAAAACACTATGTAAATTTATGAAGCAATAGTTATAATTAATTTAAAAATTTTGTTAAATATTATTTCACTAATGATTTGAAAAATTATTTTTAAATTAAAAAATATTTTGAAATACCTTTTCTTTTTAATATAACCTTGAAAAATCCTGAAGGAATATCGGAAATCCATTTCAATCAACTTTTAAAAAAAACTATAAAATCAATTTAAATGAAAATGCGTGTAAAATATGATTTAATATAATTTTTTTAAACCTTTTAATAAAACACTAATTATTGAATAAAATATATTTTTGAGAGAAGCTAGAAATAATGTTAGATTTTTATAAAAACATTTTATGAAATATAATTTATAAGAAATAGTCTATGAATGATAAAAATACAATAAAATATCATGAAAACCCATATTATTATATAACTAATTTGATTTCTTGAAATATGGTTCATTATATTTCATCAGTGGTGTAATAATTATAAACATTCCTGACAAACAGTGAGATTGTATCAAATAAGGCAAATTTAGAAAAACAATCCCTTACCAATTTTGAAACTATTGAACCGTAAACTCCATACAATTTATTTAATCAAATGGATATGAAAATAAAAAAAATTAGCTGTAACCATCATAATATACATTTAGAGGAATTATAGACAAGATATCAAAGAAATATGTGGTAAACATGGCATTTGTATCTGGGAACGGAAAAGTGGGTGAGATTATTTACATTTCTAGTAGATTTTGAATAATGATATCAATGGGATAATAACATCAATTGAAAAATTTAAATTAAATATATAAAATAAATTCCTGATATAACATCATAGTTGGAATTATATACACCACACTAAAAAAAATCAATGGGAAATATAAGATAAGCCTCACAGAAATAAATGTGAGACTATAGTTCCGCTTACCTTAAGTATCGAATTCAGTTATACTCATATAATCTTATTGTATAATAAATATAAATTTATTATCCGTATATTGAAGAAAAATATTAATTTATATTGTGCCATATATTATTTTATAATGAAATTTCATTTCCTATTTATTAACAATTCTATATTAATGTTATGATTTGAGTAATAACCAGTTTATTTTTCATATATGTTGTGAATTATTATATTTTTTTCCTCTTAATTTAATCATGATTTTATCATATATATAATGATAAAAATAACTATAATATCATATATATAATTATATATATTAATTTATTATAATCTAGAAGTTATAAAGATAGTATGTGAAATACATCATTCCTTAATATAGTAGGTTGAACGTACACATGAATGTTGTTTCCATTTTCAAGGTATATTGAAAGAAAGAAAAACATATAGGATATAATTATTTCATATATTTAAAATATATTTATTAAATCCATAATTAATAAATTCTATGTAAATCGTGAACAAATCACATCACTTCTCTAGGTCGTAGTCAGTTGTACATATGAATGATGCTATTTTATTCTAAAAAAGGGTAATCATAAAGGTATGTGTTATATAAAAATGAATGAATCATAATAACATAATAAAAATCATAAAATATAAAATATTAATTGCATTTACAACATTATTTGAAACCAATATTAGTATTATTAGAAAAAATAATGATATCGATTAGTGAGGCGGTGATCCACTGTACACAGAAACAATGATTTCATAACAAATTAGATAGAACAATCTATTGTTGTAGGTCATACAATATACATTAAGAAATAATGTCAGATTTAGTATAGTAATTTAATTATATAATATTTATATAAAAATAAATTATGTTTATTGGGTAAGATATAAAATAAAAATATTTATTGATGAATGTTACATATTCTTTAGGTACCTTTTTTTTGGATTGAATCAAAAGACCCCCATGTTTGGAATTTTTACTAAGGAATTGGTTTTATGATTAAGGGAGGAAATATATTAATATATTTGGTTAGTTCATGGAAGTTACCAATGGCTTGAGATGTGTAAAGAGAGGTAGATAGAATGTGGCCTTTTATAAGGGTGGTATATGTAAATTTTTGAAAGAGGGAATTAAAATTGAGTTTTTTACCTTTCATGTGGATCAAAATATCTAGCAACATAGATCCTATAATTTATATTGTATAATTATGTCTATATAATGGATTTTTTCCCATTTTTATGCCATTTTTTCCCTTAAGGTTAATGATTAGTACCATATTAAACTATATTTTCTCTAAATCAGAGTTATTAATTGTATTTTTTTCACTAGTCACTTTTTCCAGATATTATTGTCAACTTTCTAGAAATTATAAATTTTTCTGATTCAAATTATTTAATCCATTTTTCAATTTTCAATTCATATATGTGGAAAAATTAATTTAATATTAATCCTGCAAATGGGGTAAACAATGTGTTTTTAAAGTGAAAATATTCAATATATTGAAATAAGTTTATAACCAATTTCAATTTGAAATTTAATACAATGAACTACATTTGATTAATAAATGTATATTAAAAATAAATATAAATTACAACAAATTTAAAAAATAATTTAACTTCAAAAAAAATTAAAATAAAAAAATTTATTTCCATTAAAAATTGTTGATATTTTCACTATACATCAATAAAAATGAATCTTATTTGAAAAATCAAAAACAAAATAACCTGATGATAATTTATAAATTAATAGTTTAGAAAGAAATATATTTTTTAAAACATATCTTATATAAGTTTCAAATTTTTGGTTTCATTTAATTTTTTCATAAAAAGGATGTAAAATTACCTTTTAGAAAAAGACGTATTTTTATAAGTAAAATTGATTGTATTATTATCTCTTATATAAAAAACATGTATTTATAAATTGAAATAGACTATTTAATTAATATATATATTTATATATCATTAGATTCATTCATAAAATATTTTTTCTTTACATTATTAAGAAAAAGTATTTTTGTTCCTAGGAATTATTTTTTGGAAGTGACTTTTCTTTATTTTCAAATACATCGCAATTTAATTTTAAATTAATTGTTTTCCTAAAAAATATTTTTTTTGAAAAATGAAAAAACAATATTTTTTAAATTTTTTTATTACTCTTTGTATCCACCATTCCTATGTCTAGTCGATAAATTTACCAAAATTTTTAAAATATTATATGTTTTTGTCAAACTTCTTTTTGCGTGAAATGAAACATAACATCATTGTTGCGTATATTTAAAGGATAACTTTGTGTTCCATAAAAATAAAGACGAAAATATTAATTGTGAAATTAAATCCATAATACAATTTCTATTTATTTTAAAAAATAATAATTCAGAAAATATAAAGATGTTACAATCTACCACCTTAAAATAAGTTTCCCAATCGAATTTCTTCTCATGCATCGATAATTTAGTAATTGAAATAGCATTTCATATGAACACATATATCAATAATAAATAATTAAAATTCCATTAAAATGGAATATTTTAACTCTAAAGGTTATCAAAATTAACTCATAACTCAGTTTCCACATAACAAAACATATGAGAGATGTAAATATTTGAACATATAAGAGAAGCATAAATAATTATAGGCTGACGGAGATCACTAATCACAAGAAATTGGGATATCCAAATAAGGCTAGTGATAATAAAACTATATAATTAATATGAATGAAAAAGGTCATTGTTATCATAAAAAAAGACTATAATAGGGGAAAATTTTATTTTAAGACCCTTTTAATAATGTTAAATAATTTTTAAGAGATTATATTCTTATATTATTTCATTCCATTCCATAAGTACAATATCACATAGTGGTTGTTACTTTTTCTATTATCACTCCATATCATACTCCATAACATGAAGGTTGTTTTTTATACTTGATTTACTAATGGATCATATGTTTCATAGATAAAATGATAAGTCATTCTTTTTGTCTTCAGTTATCATCAAAATAAAGTTATAATCACATGTTATCCCAAATGCATAAATATTAATTTGGTGAAATAATAAATTACCCTATGAAACCTCGTGTAATGTCAAAAAAAATAATTTTGATAAATGGTTATCCATTTTAACATTATAAAAGATAAAATTCAAGATCCTGAGAAAAAATGTGACAAAATTTTTCAACATCTACATGACATTGATCCCCTATGTGTTAAAAAGTTTCTCATCATTAAACATGTGACTACATTCCTCAGGAATTTTTTTGATACATGGTAATATCGTGAAATTATATAGATAAATAAAAATAAAAATAATTATTCATTATTCATTGAATAAAACATTAAATTAATTCATATATTTCATATATCTAATAATTTTTTAAACCCCATCATTGATATCATAAACGTCATTATCGATAAAATATTTATATATTCTGAGGTGATAAATAATATACAGTTAAAAATTATTCAAATAAAAAATCTATTTGTCCAAAAAAACACAATTTCTCACCTTTAATAACATATTATCATTTACCTACACTTAATCGAGTTTTTTTCAAAATATATAACCTTGCAATTAAGATATTTTTCATATTCTACCAGTATCATATAATATATTCCTGAAAATCATAAAGGATTAAATTCTACAAAAAATCGACACATATAAATTTAATGACTCATATAACATAATAGATTAATTCAGTTACACTAATACATCAATCATTCCACCTATTCTTTATGAAATTTACATGTATTCATCATTTTATTCCTTGATACTTATTTTCTTTTGTTATTAATTAGTATTATCTTCATAGTCAGCAAAATAATCATTACTCTGAACATGTTTTGAATTATCATCAAGATACATCTACTTAGGACATTGATTTATATAATTCTCATATATTCAACGTTCAATGAATTTAAAAATCATTGATAGCTTATAGAGATCATTGTTCTCATCTATTTTGTTAACTGAACATTCCATTTTCCCTTTGTTGTTACTTTTTTATGTATTTCCTCTCCATAGTCAAATCATCTTAATGATAATCTTTGAAATCGACATGGGTGTTTCATCCCACATTCTGAACATAATTAAAACCTAATATTAATTCTTCTATGACCTCGAATACATAAATTTTTAATGATCTCTTTCTGTTTATTCATTTGACTGTAAAAGAGTTCATTAAGGTACAATTTTGTTATCATGTTCCATGAAAACTACTTTGTAATAATAAAAATTGATGTCTATCCATTAATCATAACATTTGACTGGTCATTAGAAAATAGTTCTACAAATTCTATGTTAACTAGTTCCTCCTGGTTCTTCCATTGAACATATCTAGAAATTGTATTGTGAGAAACACATGTCATAGTGGAAATCCACATATTCATGAAAAATCACATATAGAATAAATAAATAATGTCAACTTGTACTTTAATCTATGAACCCACAAGTTATTTAAAGTTATCATCAATTTAATTAAATCATGATGGTTTGTAAATAAAATTTGAATTTTTAATGTGTATCTCCCAGAATTGTAAAACATTGTTTGTAGCGAGGCCCATAATGTGACATAGATTCCCGATCATGTCTATCTCAATATGGTATTTTATTGGTTCTTACCCCAAGGTACATCAGTTCCAAATCAATATCTAAATATATTCTTCATATATGGATGTATTTTTTTGAAAGCACTCTCTCTATCCTTTAAAAAATGAAATACATTTTCTTATACCTTTAATCTTCTTTGAAATATCTTTACAGACATCCCTCGACATATCCATAAAAATATCTGATTGTATACTACTAATGTTTTTTTAATCCTTGTTTAAAAATGATAACTAAATCATTTTTATACTACCAACTATAATGAAAATGGAATACCATAAATTGAAATCACAACATTTTTTGAGGAATAATTATTTATTATTATAAACACACCCCAAACTACCATCATAGTTTAGTTCCTTTGGAAAAATGGAAACATAACAATATTATAAAAATTAAAACACCATGATTCACAATAATCTGTTTAGTTGATTAGTACCATGAATATTATTAAACCATCATTACATTTAATACTGTTAGAATTCATGAAATATAGAATAATCACATTCATTGTTCATCCTCATTTGGTTAATTTTTAGGAAAAAATTATTATGATATTCCCTTCATGTAATCCTTATATATCATGAAGCATAAATTATATATGATTTTTAGTAGATTGAGGATTTCCTTTTTCATTAACAGTATTCAAGTGCTTATAATTTTTTGTCCAACTAATATTCAAAGTTTCCATATACTAATTACTCATATTCACTCATTGAGTGAAATATAAGTAACTGATTATTACACTTATGAAACACCATATTACACACAAGTAGAACAAAAATTTCTCAATCATAGATGAGATGAATCATATATAGGTCAAGAATTCATATAAAGGGATTTCTAATGACACATATATTGAATCTATTTATTCATACAAAGCTTAGAATGACTAACTTAGAAACCTATTATTAATCTTATAGATCCCAAGAAAACATATATTAAAATATGTTAACTTATATAGATCCAAATTTAACCCCTTTATAAAAATACCCATGATCATTAACCAAATCTATGATTTTAGTAATCATAATATTCAATAAGAAAATAATATCCTCTCTCAAATGAGATGCATATTGACCCAATACCAGAGGATGATGTGGTGTTTTTAGATACATTTATCAATGAAAGAAAATAAGATCGTATCCAGGTGATTTAATTGATTAGTACTCAAAACATATAACACCTCATCATATGAATTCCTTCTTTTAAATAAAATTAACAATAAGTTACCAATAATTGAACAATCTATTTTAAAAAAATACCCCCCTTTGATAATCAACAAATAAATAGCTGTGACACTTTTCTATAACCTTTGAAAATAAAATCAATTTCCTTATAGTGGAGTACACAATGTATAATTAATAAGTTAAGTGGAAATTAGAAACATTTTTTTAGACATTGGTCATAGAACTGAAACTTTGGAAGTGCATGGTGATTATATTAGTAATTCTTCATTTAGTTTCATAAAAAAAAACAGTTTCACATTACCATGGAAAACATTATAACACCACAAAAACAAATGAAATATATATTTTTTCTAATTTAATTTAATAATTATTATATTTTTTTATGTATAAAAATAATTATATATAGAGTCACACACCAAACCATGTTTAATTTTTATTACACGCATCACTATATTTAAATGTATCATGACATATTATAAAAATATAATATTTTAATATGTTTTTTGAAACATAGAAAGAGTAATGGATGCTAAAATAAATATTAAAAAAATTATGAAAATATTTTTAACACAAGAATAATAAATTAATTCTTTTTTGATAGACTAATTAAAAATTAAAATAAAAATCCTTTGTGAAATAAAAGGAAATCATTCTCTTAAAAATATTTTATGCACACAAGTGTGTTTTATATCAATAAATTATTCAAATAAGTAATTGATAAATAATTATGTTTAATTAATATATTATATATCCAATAACATTTTTAACATTCATCTTATATTTTTTCACTATATATATACGATCAAATTCTATATTATTCTTAAAACTATATTTTTCTAAAGAGTAGTTTAATAAAATTTTAAGAACAAATAATGAAATTATTCATATATTATTTTAGAAAAGAATTTTTATAATGTAATAATATTTTTCAAAATCCAATATCAATATATTATTATGTTTAATAATTTAATGTTTTTTAATAATATTCATTTTTAATGAATAGTGAAAAATACTATTTTTTATTTGAAAACCGAAGTGTTTATTAAATTATTATTAATAATCGATTAGATTTTTAATTGGATTTAAATTTAAATTAGTTTAATTAAACACACAGTAATACAATTTAGGTCATTTTTATCTACATCATATTGAAAATTAATATGAAAAAATTAAAATGTTTTTAACAATTTCTCATAAAAACCCGCTTTCTCATCAAGTGTTGGGGTTAATTTAATATTATCTTTTTCGAATTGTGTTTATGGAAGTTGGAAAACTAGATTCCATATTTTAAAAAAGAATAAATTATATTAAAAAATAATTTCAATATATTTATTGATCAAAATTAAAAGTGAATAAATTAAAGAGTAATCCCCATGGTTAAGGTATTAATAAGTTTAATGGGGTTAAACGAAAAAAGGTAAGGGTGAAAACAACATAAATACTTATCTGAAACTATATTCTATAAATATTTACATCATTATGCATTTATTTGTTGAGAAAATTTTATTTTTGACCCTTTTGACATATGAAAAATCTTAGATCACTCAATTATTTTTCAAAAATTCCAAGTATTTCACCTCCCCACTTATAAAAGGCCTCCCAAATCCCCCATTAATCCCTACATCACAGCTTTTTGGTTATTCAACAACCTACATAAATCACATTCTAAATTCCATCCCCAAATCATAGAATCATTTTTTGGATTAAATTTAACCTAGGATTGAATTAGTGTAATCTTAATTTGGATACCAGAATAAGAACATGCTTGAATGAGTATGATGGGAATCGAGACCAAAGGTAATATATTTGTTTCTCACATTTATTTTCTATGAGACATGTTCCATATTCACCATGTTCTTATTTTATATGTTTTATATACTTCCAATGAATTTATTTGATTATGATTGTATTTAATCTTATGTGTATTAATATAAGAATTATATAAACTCTATTACATGGGGTTTATGGTTCAAATGATACCAAATTAGTAAAGTATATTTATATCAATTTTCCCTCTTTGAGGAAAATGTTATGCAATGAAACTATATTCATTCACGAGGTGCATATATGTACCCATTGACATGTAATATCATGAAATTATATATCTTTATTATATTTCATGTTCCATTTAATATCATTTATTTATGTATATTATGATTAAATGTTACCAAAGTGGTAGTGATTTTATATTACAATATCAAGGTGTGTTACTATTATTTATCACATTTCATATAATGATATAAAATTATAATCTAACTCTCAATAAAATCATTTATTTTCATATCCACAATATATTCATGATATTTTCATATAATTTCTCTTTTTAAACATTTTGGATCTTAATAAAATTGAGAATGTATATTTATGAAAATAATACATTATCTCACTCTTTAGTCATAAATTTGTTTTTATCAAAAACCCTATATTCTAAACACATGTTTTCTATAATGTTTTATCATTCTTAAATATTATAAAAGAAATTTTTCCATGTTTTAATTTTCACAGATAAATTTAAAAGAAATCATTTTTTTTCCAAAAATCCCTAATTAGATTCTGTTGAAAATGTGAAATAAATATTTTTTTAACAAGTACAACAAGTACAATATTTCATTATGTCATAAAAAATAAACAATTCCTTAAATCCATTCAAATGTTTCAATTTTATTCTCAATAAATATTCTATCATTAATATAGTGCAATTATTTCTATTTGATTTAAATGATGTCAAATTGAAATTGTTTTCAAAGGTGATATAATTTTTGAATAGTGGATTTGAGAGAGTAAAGTATATTTTCTGAAAAAAAATGTTTTAATTAATCTTTTAAAATAATCATTTTTTGTTTTTCAATGTTTTTATCGAATAAATGTATTTTAATAATGATTTAATCTTTAAAATTTTAATTTTAATGTACATATATTTTCCTTATGAGATGTCCCATATATTAATTTAATATTTTTTTCTATAAAGATTCCATTATTTGAGTGTATACAAGCATTACTAGGGATATGATCTAAGGATACCATTATTATTCATTAATTGAATGGTTTATGTTCTTGATGAAAATACTTTTGTGATATCTATTTCCCTATCATGGGTTATACTATGGTAATGTGATTATGACGCCTAATTCTGTTACTATGGGTTTGCATTGATCAAATGATGAAATTATTAAGAAATCTATTTATTTTTTTATCCATTATATTATGTTGAAATTTCTATAAACCAATTTTAATTTCATTGTTTCTATTATTTTTAAGGATTTATATTCTTTTCAAAAAAATATGTATGATTTTCATTATATGATGGTGGTTATGTTATAACAAATGATGGTGGTTACATTATAACCAATGAGCAGTGAGACCTATATCTCCCTATAATACATTGGGTAATGATTTATATCTCATGAGACAGATATCACCAGAATGGTAAGTGAACCTCAATTGGTAAGATATGATTAGAAACGAGAGTAAACCTAGTTAAGTAATACTATGATAAAATGGGGGATAAAAATGTTTCCTTAAGACTGGGTTTAAATTTTGAATGAACCCGTTTTAGTAAGAATGAACTGGAGTGTAGAGTGTACTCGGATCATTAAGATAAGACTACAACAAGAGTGAACATTGTTTAATAAGATTATTTTCCACTATGATGGCCATGGGAGTAAACCTGGTCTACAATGATGGTTTTATAAGGGAACTCATGAAAAAATAATAGTCTTGGAAATGAGACTTTAATAATATGGAAATTAATTTCAATTTTTATGAGTATGCCATATATGTATGGACTCTCCCCCTAGAATCCTATATTTGGTGCCTTATATCATTATATATGTATAAAGATACATTTAAACATGTCCGTATGAACTGATTAGTTTAGTAGACATTTAAAACTGGATACATACATGGGTATTTTATCAAAAAATAATACACAGATTAAACAATACATTTTTTAGAATCACTTTATTCCTTCAAGTATATGCTAGTATATCGTCCTTAGTAAATATTATGGAATACTAAGGAAATGAATAAATATATGGGGGAGCTCAATTTACCAATAATGGTAAGAATGGTGGAATAAATAATGAATCAATGAGTGTAATTAACATGGAATAGTAAATAATTGAACACACACTCAATTTAAATAACAATATAAAGAAAAAATAGATGGAATGGAAAATAATTGAGCACAAAAGGAATTTAAATATCAGGATAATAATAAATCAATATGTTAATGTGAATAGATAATCACATGTTCTATTTAACTAATGTCATAAGGAATAATCAATATGGAACGATAAATAACTAAAAATGAATTCCATTTATGGTTGATCTGAAGATGAAATTTAACCCAAGAAAATATCAAAGTAAAATTGAAATGGATTATAATAACAAAATTTTAAATGATTGTAATTATTAAATATTTAATACCATGTTTCACCGGTATATGGTAAATTTACCATCAATAATTTTCTAAAGACGGTTTTATAAATAATGTGTAAAGAACCACTATTCTAAGGCTAACCATCCTATTATTCATATGATAATATTAATGCATCAAGTCGATTACATTAAAAGATCTTCAACCCGTGTCCTACCAGTCCATTTCATTTCATATATATCAAATAATATATTTAATTCATAATTAATGTGCCTTATTATATTTCTGTATTCTGTAGTGAATATAGATTTACCCATATTTCTCTAGATAATAGAATAATTTTAAAATTGAAAATATTATGTAAAAACGTTATTCGGTTTATAAAAACAAATCAAATCCATGGAATGTAATGTAGATATTTATAGTAAATTTATTTTTTATTGATCAATTGAATGTGAATATCTAATCGGAATTTTATTAACTAAAAATAAATTATTGAAGTTAATTTCAATACTTTCCTTTGTAAGAATAAGCATAAAAAATCCGGAGGATTATTAAGAATTTTATTAATATAAATATAACTATTGGATTAATAATAATGAATTTTTGTAATTAATGTATATAATATCCATTAAAATCCCAAAAAAATTTCCAGAGTAATATATCACTTTCATTTTAGAAAACATTTAGGAAATATTTTCCTTGAAATGAACATAATAAACTTATAATGGATGATTTAAAAAAACATACCTAAGATTGGGTGATTACATACATTCCATAATGAACATTCATTTATCATGGTAAATTAGATATAAAGTCTCATTTTAAAGGAAGTGATAATGACATTACATTTATTTTTTATGAAAAAAATGTTTAAATGAATCTTTTAATTAATAATTTTGCAAGGATAAATGATAATTTTTTCGATAATTTTTTTAATAAAATGTGTCCTGTTAGAAAAAAATTTCTAAATAAAGAGGGAAATGATATTGAATATTTTTGAAACAATTAATCAATAATTTAATGTAACAATGTCTGTTAAATAAGTAATTGCAGTTGGAAAATATCCTTAATTACCATACAAGATAAAAATGGAACGGTTTATCAAAACTAGTAATATAATTTTCTATTGTGGAAACTCATGAATAAAAAATATGGATTAGAATGAGTGTCACGACCCAAACTAGGCCAAACATCAAGAGGCAACTACCCCAAGCCTGCCTTTGTAGGCTAGGGGTAGAGACTATAACTAAAGTCCAACAAAATTTGGGGAGGCCTTTTCCTAACAACATGTAAACTCGCCCATATAAAAATAAATGAAAATGTGTATAGAGAAAATTATCATGAATGAAGCACAATAATAAGTGTTCTAAATAATCATGACCCACTACACATAATGATGTAAGTTAGTGTATAATAAATGAAATGGGGTGGAAATAGATGACCAAAACATAAATATGTCCCAACCTAAGAAACATGAACAATGTCAAAAGATGATAGAGACCAACTACTATATCCCAAGCTACAATCACCGTATGTGGTCTAGGCACATAGTATCCTTAAGATTCATTGGTGCCAAGATGAAAATATATTCCATCTACAAAAGATATGACAGGTGTTTGGCTATGACAATTAATGGGGGAGTATATATAAACATAGTATAATTCCCCGAAATGGGTGAATGATAGAAGTAAGAGATACAATCAAAATGAGTAACTATAATGGAGTATAGCTCAACCCAAAAATAGAGTGAATATGAATACATCACAACATAAGGGTCTTGAAATAGTGATAAAATAAGATTCTCATTGCTTTTTTGCTACCTATAGTAGGAGTGTAAACTTGTCCAACCATGAAAATCTATACCCGAATGCATGTGTAATACCCCACACGTCTTCACCACTGCTAGAAAGAGTGTAAACATAACCTAGGTAGTGGGTACTAAAGAAGGATACATATATTCTCAGTCAAATAATCCCTAGTGATAGAGTAAGAGGAACTCCATTTCATAGCTCATTCCAAGAAGATGATTTTGAAATAATTATATGGTATGATGACCAATTATGCCTAACACCTCTTGTGTCTCCCCAAGATACACAATTATAAAGGAATCAATCACCAAACCTTGATACTATCAACATTGGGAAGCACCAACACACCATCATGGTTTTAGGCTACGTCATAAGAAATTTTCTCAATGGGAAAAGTTTACCACTTTCTCATGATCCCAATGGCACCTGACACCATGTATTATCACTATTCCACATAGTCAAGGGTTTACCAGATTTTGGAAAAGAACTTTTGTTCTAGTATGATAGTAGGGTAAAACTATAGTAGTAATTAAGTAATCCCACTGTAGAGTCCACATGAAGGGTTCCACTTGAGAAATTCACCAGGGAATACAACTGCCCAGTATTTCTAGAGGTAAGCTCGACGAGTTGTCAAGAAAACCCCATGGCCTAGCCTGGATGGTGGGTTCCACCTAACATATGTCATTGGGGAATACCACTATCAATACCAATTGGTGGGTAACCCTAAAAACATCATCAGGGAAAACTATAAACAATCTTAGATTGTGTGTAATCCCAGAAATGTCAACAGAGGATGCCATTGGCCAACCCAGCTCTAAGGTAAGCCCAAAATTATCATCGAGGGACACCACTGCTCAACCCTACTAGAGGATAAGAAAAAAACATTGGGGAGCTACACTTCCCAATAATAATGGAAGGTTATATAGAAATATCATAGAGGAACGTTGGGGAACTCCATTTCCCATCGCTTTTATAGGGAATCTCCCAGAACTAATCTAATGACTATGTATGATCAATGTAATCATTAGGTTTCACCTCAGTACATTCTAAACATGTTACATATCTCATCTTATCTTGAAATCCAATTCATAGGGTTACATATCATTATACATGAGAAACACTCAGGATAGGTAACTCTTGGTCCAAAACACGATATCAAATGAAGAAGATACCGAACAATGATGCATCCTCAGAAGATGTACAAGGCATGTTGGGGACACATAGTGTGTGTGGTCCAACTCCTCTACTTGGACATTTCACCCATAGAACAGGTGTCTCTATCCATGTTTCACAACACATTGTGTAAGCATACTAAACTATGTGTCTTAGTGAATTTCATGTTGAATTCATGTGGCTCATTGCTGATTGAGGGGTAAAAAAAGTAATTTCAATAGTATATCTCATCAAACAGCCCCATATGGCCAAACGATTCTATATTTTGCAATCCTTATAAAACATTATTAGGATAGAATTTTCACTTTACTCAATTAGACACCCGGTAGAACATTCACAATTCACTATATCACACAAGAATGATGCTTCGTGGGCCCAAGCCATGACTCCAAATTTAAATACTCAAATTGATCTTGAAACATGCACCTTAATTTCCTGATCATGCCATTGTAGACGGTTCATCATTATAAAACCATATGGGGGAGATATGTCAGATACAATATACATATATAGTAAAATTTTATTATTTTTGAGGGATTCATTGACCCAATGAATGAGTCCAAAAAACGATATCCAACATTGGCCAAAATATGACCTTCTCAATTTTAAGGTCACACTGCCTATCACAGAGTGCGAATCCAACACCATTTAAATATGTTATAGGTGGATTAAAAGTTTTACAAATGAAATAATAATAATAATATTTAATAATATTATTATCTAATTATCATTTTTAATTAAACTCATCTTTCTCACCAAAGGGTATCCCCTTTTTTGGGCTCCACAAACTAAAAAATTCCCCCCACCCCATTTAACTATTCATTTTCAGGATTTATTAAATTACAATAATTAGAAATATTAATATAAAACATTAATATATTTTTGGAACAAAATTTATTAGGTGAACCCTTTTCATGAGGCATGTCCAAGTGCCTCCCCCCATTAGATAGTTTTTAATTAATTATTTTTAAAAAATTAATTAAATTAAAAAATATCAAATTTATTTCACTTAAAAATAAAAATTAATTTTCCATTATTAGATTAAAACAATTTAATTTAGTAATGTTATTATTATTAAATTAAAAGAATAAAATTATTTAACCCCACATATTGTATAGATTCATTGTTATTATTATTAGCATAATAATAATAACCAAACCCAATATAAATTTAATCAACTCATCACCCTTATTATTATTATATTTATAATAATAATAATAATTATTATTACTAATACTATTATTATTATTATATAATGCTTCCCTCATTGACCACATACAACCACCTCTTGAGAGATCTGATCCTTATCACCATCATGTTAATGCCAAACGGTCTCTGTTATAAGATCGTGCACACATCCTCTGCGTGAAATTGACCCTGTCACACCACACCTCATCACTGCATGCCAATCAGTAATATGTGGGTTATTGAACCAATCACATAAAAATAATCTAGAAAACATACCTACAGTTTTGATTTTATATATTCACCAACAATATATGGCACGATTATCAATCCATACTCAAATCATAGAATCACATGTTGTTGGTTCCACGACAATGAATCTAGGGGTTCGATATCACTCTAACCTCCCCCAAAAATGTTGAATCATGATCCCATTCTCAATCGATGTAGAACATGAAGAACCATTGGGGTAAAGAAAAAATAGCAGTGTTATAAACATTCCTAACAAATCATTAATGTACGACAATAAAAAATGGGTCATCGTGGTTAGATGATAAAATCAAAAAATAATTAAAACTCGAAACTTCTGGACATGCGATGTGGGTTCAAATTTATACATATCAAGGATAGGGAATTGATCATGATAAATAATTTAATTAGAGGTGAAGAAAACCAAATATAAATATTTATATATATATTATGGATCAATGGAAGGTTAGAAACACATCCACTAGCGATGTAGATGATCTACCGTGTCAGCATCCTATTGATTTACCTAGAACTGTTCCCAAAGCATTGTATGCTCTCAATCCACAAATAGAGAAGGGGTGGAAGATCCTATAATCATTCATACGGTTATGAGTCTATCCTTGGAGATTTTTCCTAAAAACTAATTTATATATGAAAATGTTTTAGCTCATTTAATTTAAAATAAATAAATTATTTATATATATTAAGTAAACTCAGCCACTAATAATTGCATCATCTGATGGTCCCAGGCCTTCCAACATTAGGTCAGGCCTAGGGAAAACTCTTTATTATAAACTAAAATATGGTATCATATTTCTAAAATGATTCCCCAATCATTAGTTATTCAAATTACCATTATAAATCAAATAATTTAATTTATTTGTTTTATTTATTGTTACCTGCTCAGTGAATTTTCCCAGAGATGACCCACCCCGAAAAAATTTATGCTTCTCCTGTGGTATAAGAGACATTACAATCTCAAATTCTACCACATGTTTTTTATTTGGGTATGCATTTACAATAATTTCTAATTCTTCAAAAAATACATGTGCACTCAATAAAACTATATTTAATATTTTTATAAAATTAATTCCTAGAAAAATGGAAATCAGAATCGCACTCTGTCTCAGATCTTGGCACTAAAAATATTGTTTATGATATTACAAATCCATAAAATTAAAAACACTGTTATCTAATTTATTCTATTATTCAAAACTATTATTCCTCAAAATGCACAAACCATGTAAAATGTTGGTGATGCTAATCCCACCAGTGTCCCTCTCTCTCCCATTTTCATTCATGGATGTACAAGAAAAAGAGGAGTACAAAACTCAGAAATTACCTCTTATTATTATGTACCTATTACCATAATCAACCTATGGAAAATGAATATGTGATCCCTTTAATCAAAAAATCCATTTAGTGTATCTCTTAAGGATTTATGGTCACGCAATATCTCCTTTTCAATTTCCTCCATAAGTTAGTGGGTCAACATCCCCATGTAAAAGACTACCATCGGTTGCTCTATGTATGGACTCCTATAGTTATTTTCATGGGGTCCCAAGTACCTGCACCCATATGCAATATCTAACTACCATTGCATCTAGGTTGATTCCAAGAATGAAAGAGTACCAATGAAAAGGGTAGGTTAGAAGACTAATCCATCCTTGAGAATATAGATACAAAAACGTGTGGAATACTCCTTATATTTTCACCTCTCTTGGAAGGATAGTTACCCTAACACAGAAACACCGCTACACCCTCATGTGGAATCCCTAGAAAAATGATTCATGTCGAATAACTCCACTAGCAATTCCAGGACCTTCTATGATACATCATTACACAACCTTTCAATGAATTTAAAATATGGAGGGTCTAATCATTAATGCCTCAATAGATTCAACTTTCAAATGCACTGAATCACCATCGTGGTCTTTCTCATGTCATGAAAACACGTCTCGGTGGAGGGAGAACCCCATTTCTCGTGTATTAGAATCTATGTCGAACAACACCAAAACAAGATTACACTGACACCACATGTCATCCAAGTTTATACATCATTAATGAATTATAGAGAACATATTACCTCATATAGACTCTAATTATTACTTCTAAAATGGTATAAGAGATACAGAGCATGCCTCTTATCATCATTGGTTCTTCCACATCATATACATTCCAAGATTGAATCTATCCATAGCCCTGATCACAAACTCTCTGGGCCTACCATGGGATACCTTATGGGGGGGTTATCATCGCTATTTCCACTACCCATGGACCATCCTTATCCTATGTCATATCCACCTTACTCAAGAGAACAATTTACACACCTGGTATATATCCTTGATCATAGTGCTTCCTCTACCATGGATGTTCATCACGTACATTCCTAGGATGCTGAACACATATGGTCAGGTAGTCTCATCCCTTTGACATCACCCATCACAATCACATCACCAGACCTCCATTATATTCCTTAGTTATCTCTACACCCCTTCACTTTACAACCATTTGCTTGTGTATTCCACCGAATGAACTCTACTACCATGAACTCTGGTGACTGCTAGATGTTTAGAATGACTCAACTCTGTCACTCCCACTGATAAATCCAGCTAAATAGCATACTATTAACATAACTACCCCATCACTTGTACCCACTATAGGGGCAGGGAGCAACATATGCGTGAGATGGGCTGTTACAAACATTTATTTTTGTCATGATTTATAATCAATACAATATCTATATGCTATTTAATCATAGGGATCAATGTAATTAAATCAAATCTAGTAAAAATTAATAACACTATAATATATAGGGAGGAAATCAATATGTATTATTTATAGTTAAGTTATTTAGATAAAAAATTACCACTATAGAATTTCATTATTGTCGATGATTCTGGTGACAGATTTGCGGTGAACCATCCTTGATTTGAAGAAACCATGTGTATATTTCATCTATTGGTGACATGTACATGGTCCATGAATCATCAGACCTCACCAAAGCAGTCTATTCGTGTTAGGAAAAAGGGTCCATTAACTTGCACCATTTTCCATAATGGACTGTAAAATCACTTCCATAGCATTCTCAGTGATCAAATAGAGGATGATTGGTCACTATTTTTTGGATCGTTCATGTAGAAAGGTGCTCCCTAGTCATGATAAGATTCCCCAAGATTGATGTGCACAAAAAAAAATACCTTTATTAAGAATTTGACATAACTTTGTATTTATTTTTCTAGGGTTAAACTAATATAATTTCACAAGGTCCCTTTATTGTTTATTTAATCCAAGAAAATACCCATGTCAAATAATTATTTTATCATTTTAATTTTTCAACATTCCTTTAACATTAGAATTAGAATTATATATTATTTAATCAAATAAAATTATGTATTTTCATTTCTCACTGGACTATTAACCTCAGTATTACATTCCTCTAAAATTTATATTAGACATTGAATAATGTATATTTATTTATTAAATAAATATAAATGCATTATTCACCAATAAATAAGTAAATATAATAATTGATAAATAGAAAATACATATATATAAATGAGATCAATAATTTAAGAATAAATATTAAACTATGTACAAGAATAATATTTATTCGACCTATTAAATAGTAAATAATAAAATATTATTTAATTATGATCTTGAATACACTTATTGGGTAACCCTATAGGACAGTTTTGTAGTAGAATTAGTTGATGAAGCTAAATGTACACAAATAGAATCTATTAACACGCCATAGAACCCATAGAGAAGGAATTTAATTCCACAACAACATGTCGGCTCATACGAATGCTTAATGTTGAATACAAGCCCTTTACCTATATATCTCAAAACAAGTTGGTTTTATACTGGTTCCCTGAACCTATGTTCTCAATGTCTCATTATATGAATATATATTAATACAAAATTCCAATAAAATGTCATGGAAATGGATTTATTTAGGCTATATCAATTCTATGAAAGTGAATGAGAAATTATCTTCCATTAAAGAGAAGAATGGATAAATATTTTCTCCCATTATATTTTAATTAAATATTATGCATGACACACCCCACATATCCTTCCTCCCAACGAACATATCTCATGCTCATTTTCATTAATACATATAAGTAAAAATATCACGATTTTCATTAAAATAAATCATAATGTCCAAGGACCAATACACACATACCTATATTGGAACATCCAATGACATATAGAATTGTGGATTTCTTACATGTGGGTCTCATTCTCATAATATTCATACTGGATATTACCAAGGGTGTACAAAATTATAAGGTTCCTGAATGACATTTTATTCTCCACCCTTGATAGCTTATATCATTTGTGTCCCTCAAATGATTTCTTCAACTACAAACGTTTTATTCATGAATAGTGTTGTAGCACTCACAGTTTCTCATCATAGATGGGATGTGATATGACCTTTTACTACGATAACTACACATTGAACAATATCATATAAAATTTCATTAAAATGAATAATTATTATATGACAAGTATTTTATTAATATTTTAAACAATGATTACATGTTTATCATAATGTAAAAATAATTTCGTTCTAGGTAACCAACTCTATCATACTCACAGTTTTAGTAGAGATAACTACTAAAATATTTTATCCCATTTTCTATCATATGATAATAATTTTCCTGTCTTTATAGGCCTTTAGTCAAGTGGCCCACCATGTTCTCTTCTATAGGTACTCTGATTACTACAACATAACCCCTTTGATAGAAATACCATATGAAGTGATACATACAGGGTATATTATATCTCCATTGGTGTGACATTGGATTATTTTATAGAGCCACCACTATAGTATTATAAAAATAAAATGTTATTTATCCATTACATCTAGGTTCCACATCAAGATCCTAGACAAAGATATGAATCCAAACTACCTCCCTGGCTACATCAGAAGCCACAATATACATGAAATACATTACAAAATCAACAAAATATAGCTTCACTGAAGTCTTATAGGTCACAACACCTTTGTTGAGATAGAAAACATATCGTGGTTATTAATTTAGATCATTCTGAACTGCATGAAATCTAGAATCTGTCTAACCTCAGACGATCAGCTTGTTATCTCATCCCAATACTGTTAACGTATCCTAACTTCTCCTTAAATACTTATGGATTTTCTTTAATAGAAGTGTATTGATTATATCCTGTATCTTATATATATATATGCATACAATGATTAGTGCAAAAGAAATACCATGTCTATTACATAGCATGAGATTCAATATAGACAATATTGCTGAAGCGTGTCGAATCATACTCATATATCCTTCTAATTAGGTATCTGAGGAAACATTTTTCTTAGAAATACGTAAACCATGTGCCACTAGAACCAATACCCTCTTAGATTTATCAATACTAAATCTATTTAGTATCTGGTCAGTATTTTTAATTTGAATTATTCGATGTAACTTATTGGATCTATCATAGCTGATCTTCATCTCTATATTATAGTCTTCATCGCCCAAATATTTCATGGTGAATATCATTTTTAACCCGTCCTTAATATATTGTAGGACTAGTATTTATTTTCTAAAAAGTAATATGTCATCAACATAAACTACTAATATAAAAACCACATTCCCAAAAAAATTTATAAAAAAATAAATCACATTTATTCTTAATGAAACTAAATTATTGTATGGATTCATCCAATCAAATATTCCTTATCCTTGAGAGTATATTCAAACTAGAAATTTGTATCTAAAACTTTCAAATAATTTTGGCATCCCCATGAGTCCCAAACCCTTTATTTCTATTTCATATAGTAATTTTCTTGAAAGTTCCCATTAATGGATTTAAAAATAGAAACTATTTAAAATTATTCATTATATTCAATTACTTGAACATGTATATACCCTTTATCCATAATCCTTTATTTATAGTTACTTATTTTACCTTCCATGACTAGTTTCCTCCTGAATAACCTTTTTCTTCCAAAAGGCTTTAAAAAATGGTCCAACTGCGAGAACCCAAACAAGGTTCTGATCCATTGAATATATTTCGGAATTCGTGTATTCATTCCATCATGAAGATTTTGATCACATTAATACTTTCTAGTTGGTTAAATCTTCTTAATTGTCAACCAATAATTAATCACCATCTATTGTGACTAGAAAACCATATATCTCTTATTCTCTAACCTCTCTTAAACTTCTACATAGTACTTGTGTTTTAGGAAATACTTTTTCAATAGGGATCTGTCGAATTTTTTGCTATAATAACACATGATTATCTTGGCCATTAAGTTCACTAAATTCTATCTTGCTACCATTATCCCGTTTGTGGATGTGATCCCTCTCAAGAGATAGACATTTATTTGGTGATAATAACTTTCTTGACTGAGGGGTTGTATATTTATTGTCTCTTTATTTACATGGGATATCATATAATGATACACTTTATGCTTCGGGGTGCTAATTTATTTTTAGAGATATCTCAAAAAATGACTTAAAACCACATAAATCTATATGTGAAAAAATAGTTTTCATTCCACTCAATAATGAAATGGTAATTCAATCTTCCGCATTAATTGGTACTCATTTTGATGTGTACGACACATTTTTTAATTCCTAACCCCAAATCATTAATGGTAGATCTTCATGACTCGTCATTTACCTTACCATGTCTATTAAGGTACGATTCCTATTTTCACTAACACCATTCCATTTTGGTGAAATAGTTGGAGTGAGTAGAGATAAAATCTCAAACTCTTTTAGAAAATCAATGAACTATTGGTTAATATATTCAACAACTTGATTGGATAAAATATTCTTTATAATCATACAAAGATGATTCTCCACATAATTCTTGAATTCCTTGAATTTATCAAAGGACTAATCCTTATACCTTATCATGAATATATGTCGAAATCTACTCAATTCATTAGTAAAAGTAAGGAAATAAGAATATTAACATCAATATTCTACTAGAAATGATCCACACACATTAGTGTGTACTAATACTATAAGTTTTATTTGATCATTCACCCTATAAATTTATTTGTGGTTTGGTCATTTATTCTTGTAAAAAAGAATAAAATCTATCAATAGATTTTAGCTATGATGTGTCTAAGAATTCATGTTGAAATATATTTTTCAGACGCTTCTAATTTACATGTCCATGATGGGGATTCCATAACTGGTTTTTATATGAATTGTTTGAACATGATTCCTTATCAATTTACAACACTTGGTTTTTGTAATTTAATACTAAAATAATATTATATAAATGTTCCATTAAATAATAAATGTTGTCCTTATAAAAGAAAAAATAATTATTTTTAAATTTGAAAATAAACCCATCTATATCTATACCTGACACAAAAATTATGTTCCTAGTAACTCTAGGTACATAATGACAAAATCTTAAAACAAAACCATTCCAATTAGAAATGAAAGGTTGCAGTAACCAATTCATAGGGTTGCCAACCTCACACAATTTCAAGCTTGCAGATCCACCTCTCCTATAGAAATATACTATAATATATATGCTTCCTTCATTTGGATACAAATTTAGGCACCACATGATTTTTCAAATACCCAAAGTACAGACATGGAAATATTGAACTCGATAATGAATTCGACATTAGATTCTCTTTACTTTTGGGTTTAGTCCCTATTCTAGAGGCCTAGCTTTACACATGAAAAACATATTACAACGTTTTACTTTCCCTGTTAATTGATCTTCTTCTTCTTGATAAGACAATGTTTGGGAACTTTAGACTATTTATAAGTCTTTGGAGCCCTTTACTAGTCCTTCCTTTTCATATTCGTCATAAGGAATGAGGGTTTATTATTCCCCATATCCTTGTACACATAGAGAAGTAAAGTAAGAAGTTTTGAGAGGCTATACTATTTATTTCTCATATTTTAATTGAAAAGATAATTGGAGGTCTTATGAATTAATGAAAGTATGATATCTTTATACAACTAATCTGAGAATTAAATTCCAATGATGTCCTAGAATTCAATGTAGCCGATAATCCTGACTATATAATGCCTAGCTGGCATAGAATATCTAATATTTGATGTCAAAAAAGCATTGAATATATTTTACCACTCTTTTATTTTCTTCTATTGATCGAGATCCAGATAGTAAGACATCATGCTATAGGAATCCATATCGTTGTGTTCATTGAAATTATCATTGGACATGGATGATAGGAAAAATAATTGAACATGTGTATCATCATTCAAATGTTACTCATAGGGAGACAGATCATTATTACTTGCCTTATTTCCATGCACACCTACTAATGGTTATTCCCTCACAAATAGTTTCCATTAATGGAGATGAATGAAATGTAGGCACATTTTCCACTCATTGAAACTTGGGACAAATAGAAGGTTTTCATTCCCTTGTATATATCAAAAAGATATGTTTGACATTATTTTATTGATGTTTCTAAAAAATAGCATATTAATAATTTTAGTACCTTATATAATAAATATTATAAAAATAAATAAATACTATATTAATTAGACTCCCAATAATTTATCATAAACCAATAGACCTCACCATAGGCTTTGAAATATATTATTTCAGGGATATTATAGTGGCATGGACCTATATTCCCATTCTTATTACCCCAACTTTGGTCGGTCAAAAAACATGAATGTTTTTAGGTAAAAATAAAAATTCCTTCTTCATTAACTCATTCTTCCTTGACCCGCTAAGTGGACTCTCAAATACTTTAATACTTTATTGGATTACCTCAAAATGTTCCTCTCACATAGACCATGTACTACATTGGTAGTCAATCCTAGCTGTGAAACAAGTTATGTCAACCCAAAAAATCATAATAGAATTCCCCAATTGAAGAAAGCACGCCAAATTTGGCTTGTAAATAACATTAAATTGTGGTCTAAATTTAACTAATATAATGAATGAATATTCCAAATTTATATTTTATTGTAGGATTTTGTACTTTTAGGAAAACATTTCCAATAATTATCTTCATCTAATTAATCTTAAAACAAATTTTGATTAAATAACTGATTAACCATGTATTAGATAATATATATGCATAAAATCGTTTATTTTACTTCTATATTACATTCTCATTAATTCATTAATTATGTTATTACGAAAATACACACATAATTAAATAACAAAGTAATAGAAAAAATAAAATATAAAAAGGGTATGATCATGATCTATTACTATGTTTTATTTTATCTAGAGGTTAAAAAACTAATTATTGACCAATGGGAAAATAACACGAACCAATTACGGTTCATGTTTCATCTTTCCACACATCTATCTATGTATCTCCTTGGATTAGTTTCGCCTAGCCTTTGAAAATGAACAACCCAAACTGGCATGGGAGCTCTATCCATTATATATGCCTTTAACTCAAATGCAGGTGAGAAAAAAATGGGGTTACTAAAAGAATCCATGGGAACACATGCCCAAAATAATTAAAAGAGAGAAACCACAAATGGACTCAATTTAATTTAATAATAAATTAAATGAAACCAATCAGATACAATGTTCAGTTATATCTCATTATCATCCACATGCATGAAACACATTGCATATTTAATTAACTATCATTCAATTCATTATAATTATATTTTTATGATAAATCATGCTCGAATCAATTAATTATTATCTTTAATTAATCTATCATTTTATCTAAATTTTTATTTGAATTTCCTTGATATTCTCCTCCATTATAATTTTTTTTAAAAAATTAAATAAATTCATTTAAAATGATATTTCTGCATAACATGTACCTTGGAGGTAACACAGATATTACTCATCCAATTATTCCTAACATGTATTAAAATAATATAATATTATACTCTTGTGATGTATGGAATACCCGAATTATCATGTACTTTCAAAACATGTACTTCACAAATGATTAGATGAATTACATGAAATTATGGTCACGTGTTACTCACAAATGCACATAGAGTAACAAATTCTAATAGAACTTATACATGATATGAATTTTTGAAACTTATGTAGATATTAATTAAACATTTTAATATATATGTGTTTATTAAAACCTATCACATGGTGTTTATTATCTTTTTGACTACATAACAGTAAATGTCTCATGTTTTACATAATTAAATAAAGATGTTTAGAATCGTCAAAATTTTGTAAAAGTGTAGAATGTGTACATAAAATATACATGACATATGAAACCATCACTTTCTATCTGAGGTACATGACTTGGAACTAGGCATACAAAATGTACATAAAAAATATGGAGTACAAGATGTGTTCAATGGTCCACATGTCATGTTGACTATGTGTAACATGGTCACCATTCAGGTATGTCATGTAGAGAATAGATGGACCATCTATAACCCAAAGTTACTATACAACATTTATGTTGGCTTCATCACAATTACTCCAACTGACTGTGCACCATACTTTCCCTATCAATACATGGTGTAGGAATTTACTACACTGCATGTCATCGATTCACATGGTTTGAGTAATTTATGAATTAACTCCTTGTGCATTGACCATGAGTAAAGAATATGTAATTCTGCTTACATGATGTATACTTCAGCATTATCCATCTATAATTCAGGTCTCCTCTAGTTGTGTTCCTAAATTTTATTTTAATCAAAAAATTAAACTTCTTGATTAGAAATAAGAGATACAAAGGAAGAAGAAAATAATATTACAATTCAAATTACAAGAAATATTAAAATTTTATTGAACAACTAAAATTAATTGTTTAAATTAGCAATGATATTTAAATAATTTTAAACAACTATGGGGACCCTGTGATACAACAAGTACGTTATAGGTGCATTGACATAGTACGATGGAAGGTTTCAATGTTTTCTTTTTTGTCATTATCAATGCTCAATCCATAATCTATATGATACTTAATCACAGTTATCAATGGAATTGAATCAACAATAGACAAAATTAATAACACCAGAACTGAGAGAGAGGATATCCACACATAGATTTTATAAATAATTTAATCACAAATATAATTAACTATAAGTTATTCTTTCTGTATTGGTGAGTCCGACCACATATCAATGGTACACCATCATTAAACTATTGAAAAAATGTAAATTTCCTCTATTAGTGATCCAGATGTGTTCCAAGAATATCCAAACATCACTGATTGAGTATATGGGTCCTACCATGGAATATCCTCTCACTTGCATCATCCTCCCCGATAACCTCATAAATAGCTTCGAAATCATTCTCCTTGATATAATGGAGGAGGATTTCTTGCTATTATTGGGCTAATTTTTGGAGAAGGGAGGTCTCTATTCTTGAGAGGCTTCTTGAAGATTTTTGTGAACTGCAAATATAATTAATTGTAATTATTTAGAAAATAACTTAGATTGGTATTTATATTGTTAGGTTTAAAATAAAATAATTGCACAAGTTCCCTTAATTATTTATTTAATCAAAAAATTTACCCATGTAAAATAATAATACTAGTACTATTATTTCTCAACAATTGTTTAACAAGATAATTATAAATATATAATTTTTATTTAAATAATATTCAATATTATTATTTTTCATTTCCCCATGAAACACTGTATACTATTCCTCCCCAATATTTATCAAATGTTGAATAATGTCTATTTATCTATAAACTAAATATTACTATATTACTAACTAATAAATAAATATGTATTAAATTCACTAAATGAATAATAAATATCTATATGAGATCAAGCATATACTAATGATTGTTAAACCAGTTATGGGAATAATATTTATTAAACATGTTAAATAATAAATAATAATAAAATATTTAACTGAGATTTATGATACGCTTATTGTGTGACCCCTTGCCCTATTTCACAATAGAAATAGATGAAGTAGCCTAATGTCCCAGGATAGAATCTGGAAACACACCCAAAAACCCATATAAAATAGGTTATGGATGAAATGAAATGTCACCACACATGAATGCTTATTGTGTAACACAATCCAATTATCATGATATCTCAAATCAAGAAAGTTTCATGTTGGTGTCGTCAACCTATGTGCTCAATTTCCCTTTCCATTAAATTCTATAAATATAAATATCCATTAGAACTCCCTTGTCATAGATTTATTTAGGTTATATAATTTCGATAAAAAATCATATGATATAAACATCAGTTAATGAATGGAATGGATAAATCCTTTCTCGTATTATTCATTAATGAAATATTACTCATGAGACACCAAAAATATCATACATTTCGTTGAACATATTTCATTACAGTTTTTATCAATAAATCTATCAGCATGAATCATAAGACTCACTAATAATAATCATAAAGTCAATGAACCAATACAAACATCTACAGAAAGGAAAGACTAATAACACATTGAAATTTGGATTTTTTACTGGAAAGTATCATAATAATAATATCCATATTATTTTACCTAAGGTATACACCATGATAAGGATCCAATATTTCTTGTGTGTTTCCATCCCTGATAGATTGTTTCCTTTTTTCCCTCAAATGATTCCTTCCAGCTATATAAAATATATTCCTGAATAATTTCATAGCACTTCTAGGTTCTCTTCATAGTAGGGAACTTTTCTAATAATTTAGTGCAATTAATACTCTTAAGGCATTATCACATATATTTTCTTCCAAAATATAATTCATGATGTGATAATTAGTTTATTAATATTCAAATAAATCAATACAGTTTTATCATAATATATACAGATGTTGGTTCTATGGAACCAACTCCGACACCTGCTCTAGCACCCCAACATAGGCGGGGATGTACAAGGGTACTATATTGGCTCAGATCTCTCTTGGGGGTCCTTTATCAAGAATGCTTACTCAGAAGAGTCCATAATTGATCATGTCAAGAGAGATGCATGTAATTTATTTGAGCCTGGCTTCATAATGAGACACTTTCATCCCTCCATACTGAAGCTCCAGAAGATCCAGATTCTAAACGTTGTATAAGATGGATGTGTAGTAATCATCATGAAAAAATTGATGGATGTGTTCCCATGATATTTTTGACTCATCATGCATCTAGGTATCATGGATACACCAACACCCAGTTCTTCCATGGAAATTATTGGCTGCCAATGCCACCATCTAGTCCATTGATCTGTGGATAAGCCTAAAGATACAGGCAATGAAATATTGAAAATACACTACTACATGAGGAGCTAAATTGATGAGAAAGATCAATGATTTAATAATATAGAACTAATAGAGTTTTATCATACTTTTCACATCCTCATCTTTCTATTTTGGGAAAATCTTGATTCTCAACAGATGGAGGTGTTGCTACCCATCCACATGAAGTAACAGGATTACGAGATAGACCGTAAACTAAGTCCTCATAACTCACAAGGTATTCATTTTGAACCAAATCTATTATCCAAGATAGCTATCATCACAAAGGAATCCTAAAATTCATCAATAAGTACCACAGTTAAATGATAAGATACATATATATCAATAAAAATTGGCAGATGAGTCAATAAGGATAGTCAAATACTCTTTCTAATATGATGCATGTACCATTGATCCATGAAAAAAAATTCTCAGCATGCTGGTTCGACCAACGGTTAGTCAGGGTCCTAGTGAATGGCTATGTTGGCCATAACACTATCATCGGACTCCCTAGCCTGAGAACATCACTCGAGACACATTGAAACTATTGACATAGCCCCAACAAAATAAATTTTTTGGGAAACAACTGATCAAAATCCAAAGGTTAGAACTTCTTCTAATTCCAATATTTTTTAAAATGTCCCATGATGGGGCCCAGTATATAACTTCAAAATGACTTCCTTAATAGGTAAGGTAGTGGAGAAAAGGGATGAAGGTAAAATAAACTCGTGGTGTGCTTTCTCAGAAACCCTATACACTTGCAGACAACCAAATCAATGAAAATGTGAAGAGGGAAAGAAATAAAGAATGAAACAGTCATATAAATATACTAAATTTTCATGAATACATAAACAAAATGAAATATGGTACTATGTATTAAATATAAAAAGGGGAAAAATACACCCTATCCAATAAATATGTCCTAACATTATAAAACTATAATAGGGTAAACATATGAGAGAGTACAACTCATATATTCCAAAATATGACCCTCGTACGAGGTCCACACACCCAATATCCTTATGATTCTCTGAATTTGCAATCTAATTTTCTTCCATCATAAAAAAATTACATGTGCTGGGAAAACCCCATGTAATGTTGAGTATAAACATACCCAGTAGAACACGCCAAAATGGGTTAAGGATGGGAAATAACATATACAACTAGAGATGAAAACAATAGATAGAACACGATATAATATGAGAGTACAGAACAACACAACAAGAGAGTGAAAGTGAACTTTTCAAAATAAAAGGATCTCGACATAGTGAAAATATAGACATCGCATCGAGTCATTAATGCATATAGAAAGAGTGTAGACTTGTCCATCCATGAGAATAGAGACACAAAAATAAGATATAATACCTTGTGCATCATCACCTCTTTTACAAGGAGAGTAACTAAACCCATGGTGTGGGTACTAAAGGACGATATATATGATAAATCATAGAATCCATAATGAGAGAGTAAGAGGATATCAATTTCATAGCTCAGCCCAAGAATAAGAGTCGCCAATAGATCCAATGTAAGTACACATATGATTCCCAACACCTCTTGTATGTTCCTCGGACACATAATTATAAGGTACTAAGTCACACAACATTGTTACTATCAACTTTGGGTAGGAAAAACACACCTTCAATATTTTAGGTTACATCACATGAATATGTATTGGCGGGGAAAGTGCCCATCTTTCCCCTGAGCCCAAAGGTACGTCAATCAACGTATCTTCAGTATGCCAAATGTTTTAGGAGTTACCAGATTTAAGATATGATCATGTGTCCTAGTATGTCAGTAGGGTCCCAGTGTGGTATTCACTAATGAATGACATTGCCCAGTAAAGTTGGAGGGAACCACTCATGAAGGTCACTAGGGAGAGTCAGTGCCCAGTCATAATGGAGGGTAATCTCAATGATTAGTTAGGGAAACTACACTACCTAGCATGGATTGAAGGTTATGATTGGAATATTTCATCAGGGTATTCCACTACCTAGTAAAAATGGTGGGTAAATCTGGGACTGTTATCATGGAATACCATTACCCAGCCCAGCTGGAGGGTATGCTCAAAACTGTCCCCATGGATGGCCACCTCCAAACCCACCTGGTGGTTAATCCTAAAACGTTGAATAACTCCACTACCTAATAACAATAAAGGGTAACTTGGAATTATCATTAGGTAAAACCACTTCACATCCCAGTAAGTGGGTAATCTTGGTACTATCATGGGTAACTCTAATGCCCAGTCTTGCTGGAGGATTACACCTAGAACAATTCTGATGATTCAATATGATCACTTCCACAATCAAGTGTTCCTCAGCATAGGAAAATCCTAGAATATAAAAAATCATATTTATACTGAAAATTATAAAGGTTCGATAATGTTATTCTTATAAAAACACTCAAAATAGGCTTCCCATGAGGCCAAGTCCTAGTTCAAATGAATGAATTATAGAACATTAAAGTATCTCCAAAAAAAGGTACAAGGAATGTCAAGGACCCACATGATGCGTGGTCAATCTCCTTAACATGGTAATTTCATATCTAGAACATAGCTATGTAGACATGTTGCACTATATGGAGTGTTAGCATACTACATGACTTTTCTCGAAAAAAGTATTATAGAAAACATGAGGATTGTTGTCAGTTGGATGGAAAACACAATTTCACTAATATGACTCATCAATGGGTCTCATATGAAAAAATAGATCACACCATTCAAATCTATTTTTAAAAAATGCTTGGGGGAGGCTATTCACTAACATCTACTGGACAACCATTAAAAAGGTCACATTTCCCTAAATCATTCACAAATAGTGCTTTAGAGTCCTGAAGCACAACTACAAATTAAATACCATAAATTGATCTTAAAATATCCTCCATAGTTATAGAGTCACAATATCAAAGGCAATTAATTATTTTTCAATAGTATACGAGAGGTATGTCAGATACATTGTCCCAAAATAATATTATTGTTATTATAAATATGGGTTTCATTTATTTGAGGCATGAGTCCCGAAAAAGATATCCAACATCGATCATAAAATGACCGACTTGATTTCAAGGTCACACTACTACTAACGACACATAAATCTGACACCGTATGAATAATTTATAGGTGAAATAATATTTCACAACCAAAACATAAATATTAACATTTAATAATATTATTATATAATAATCATTATTATTAAACACCTCATGTGAACCATTGGGGCTCCCCTATATTGCTCTCCCCATGTTGTAAAATTCCATGTCCCCCTATATCTCATCCATTACATTATTTTTAAAATACATTAAATATATTTATTAAGATAATACATTAGTATATTGTTGGAATGAATTTCAGTAGATGCACCATTTGTATGCAGTGGGTCCAAGGGACTCCCCAATCAATTTAAATTTGATTTAATTTTTTGAGAAAACAATTAAATAAAAAACTCTCGAATTTAATTCCCTCAATATTAAAAATTTAGTTTTCATCATTAAATTAAAACAATTTAATTGAAAAAGTATTTTTTATTATATTTAGCCATTTTAATTTAATTAAAAATGTATATTTTATAGAATTTTTCTTGTTATTATTATTATTATTATTTATAATATTGATAACAAAAAAATGTCTCCCTTTATTCAACTCGTCATCATCAATAATAATAGTAATAATTAAAATTTATTTTATAGAGTATGTATGACCACCTCATTAGAGATTCAATCCAGGCCACTGTCACGTTAAAGTCAGATGGTTTCCCATATGAGATATCGCACATGGCGTCTGCTAGAAATTTACCCTATCACACAACAAGTCATCGTTGCACAACATTCAGGAAGATGGGGGTTAATGACCCGATTCCAAACTACCTCTGATCACTAACACACAGACGTTGTTCCAATATGAACCTTTCACCAGACACCATACCACTCATTTATCAATTTTTCACTATATTGTTGATTCACAAATAATTCATGGTAGCATAATGAATCTGGGGGTTCAATCACACTCATACCAACCCCATCAATGTTGAATCATGACCTCGTGGTCTAACGATGAAGAACATAAGTAAAGGTTGAGGAAAGACACCAATAAAAATGATTTAAACATGAATAGCCAACCATTCATGGATAAAGAAAAAGAATGTGACACCAATGTTAGATGAACAAATCTGGAAATAATTAAAACTCCAAACATGTGCACATCCAAAGTGTTATCAAATGAACAATGATCAAATATAAAAAAGTGAACATGTGAAGTCCTTTAATTCTAAGGGAGGAAACCCAAATATAATGAGTTGTACCTCGATTATGGATTGATTAGTGGTGAGGAATAGATTCCTTAGTGATAATGGTGATATACTGCATCCATTTTCTCTAGATTTATTTTGATTTGTTCACTGGTTGTTATTCTCCCTCAATCCTCCAAAAGAGAAATGTTGTAAGATCCTCTCAATGATCCTAGGGTTATGACACTGACTCTATCAAGTTTCTATATAATATTATTTATTGAGGAAATAATTTTAGGTTATTAAATTTAAAATAAATAAATAAATACATTACAAAATTCACCCATCAATAACATCTTTATCGGAACATCCTGGGTTGAACAATAATTGGTTTGGATGAGAGAGAACACTACCTTATAAACTCAACAGTGGTATTAGATTTCTAATCTGAGTCCACATTTATGTTATTTGGATTAGTGTTAAAAATATAATTATTATTTTTTAATTATTGTATTTACAGTTATGTCTTAGTGACTTTCTCAATAGATACTCTATGATGAGAAAACTTTCTTCCTGGATCAGTCAAACACGACATTTTGAAGTCAACTACACCCTCGTATTTCTGATCAATTTATCATTTTAATATATATTCCATTATTTCTAAAAAACCATGTGAGTGAAATAAAAATATATTTAATATTTATATAAAATTAATTCCAGACACACCAAGCCTCAGAATCATTTTCTGTCTTAGTACATGGCTACAAATATATTTATATAAATATTCCAATGTCTTACATGAAAAAAACTAGGGCCCCAACAATGATATGTTTAAATATACCATTTAATAGATTCATAACATTTATGTGATAATTAATTAATTATTCAATAATGTGTATGATCTATAAATCTAGAAAAATTTACTATATATACTATAAAATGCATTCAAATTTCATTATAAACAAAATCATACAATATAGATTACAATGAAGAAATAATATTACCCAATGAAATGAAATTGAGTTATGAATTTTTTTAATACATTGAAACATTTAGTTCAAATCCACATAGAAGAAATAAATCAAACTGAAACATAAAATTTCAAGATGAATGAAGTTTAATTATATTAGATTTCAAAGGTGTATTATATACACCATATGAAGGTAATTATGTTTATAGCATTACAATATGCCTCATGGAAATGAAATTAAGACAAAATTCATTACCTAACACATTACTTATATTCATCATTACCTTAATATCCATTATAGTGGTCTTAAAAATGATATTATTTTATACCATAAAAATATCAGTATTCATGTTATTATATATTATTCCCTTATAAAATCTTATCACTTTTTTTAATAATCAATCATTATTTTCATTATTTCATGTGCTAGTTGCATTTCCATAAGTATGTTTCAAATTGGTTTTTTGTTATTCTTACATAAATAATGATATAATAATATAGGTATTGAGAAATATTTTATATATTTTATATATTCAGTATATTTATTTTTATATTAATCAATAAAATTTGGTGCTATTAAATGAAATAAATCATTCATGGGGATGGAAGGTCGTACATAGAGAAGAATGTTGTTTGTATTTTTATATTGTAGATATATAAAACGAAATTATATATATATTATAATTATAGAATAATTTTTCAGTCAAATATATCATATAATTTTATCAAACCTAGGATTATTATATTCCATGTAAATACTTAACAAATAATATCGCTTTGTGATGTGGTAGTCTATCATACACCGTAAAGACATTATCATAATCCCAAAAAAAGGAATGAATTTTTTCTTGTGTGAAATGACAATATAAGATACATAATATTTTCATATATGTATTGTTTATCATATATAAAATTTTAATCCAGCATCATTCCCTTCCAATAATGTTTATAATGGAAAAACTAATGACATTAGTTCAAGAGGTGAATGTCTTCCATACTAAAAAATTATGTTTTTGAAACCCATTTGATAGATGTGTATAAAGTACAAGGTCAAAACCATTATATAAAAACATCTCAATATTTATAATACAATTACGTTATTATATAATTTTGGTATAATAAAAATTGAAGTATGTGATGAAAGAAATAAAATAAAAACACTTTAAATGAACATTACCTCTTCTTTGGGTATCGTCCTTAAAAGTGCACTAAATAATTAAAAAGATGGATATATCCATTAAATAAGGATTCTTTCATGATTTTATTTTTGTATGGAACTTATTTTGTATGTAATTTGAAGATCTAATGTGATTTGATTGCATGAAATGCATAGGAGAAGGGAAGCCTTTTATAAGAAAGTGAGTGGAAATCTTTAAAATTTCTGAGTGAGTGAATTTGAAAAACATTTATTTCAAATCCCAATCTATAATAATAGTTTATTATATAGTATAAAGGTATATGGTATATAAATTTCCATTAAATAAGGTTTTAACATGTTTAGGGTAATTTTTACACATTATTTTTATGTTTTACCACTAAGTGGACTTAAATTTATTTTAATCACTATGATTAACAATATCTATTTTCACTAATAGTTTCTGTAAAATATTATGATGAAATTTAAATATTTTATAAATTTTTATAATTTCAAACATAGAATCCAATTTTTAATGTTCAACCCAAATAACTGAAATTTTTTTTAAATAAATTTTGTAGATGAGACGAGAAGACAAGTATTCAAAGTTAAAATGTTCAAAATTTTACAATGTTTTTATATAAAACATTAACATAAAATGATTCTAATGAAATAAATTGGACTTATATATGTATAATTTAACTATTTTACATTAATAAAATTAATATATACTTTTGAGTTATAAAATATTTAAATAAAAAGAAAAATTTTAATTTAAATTCAGTACTTTTCTCGATTAATAAAAAATAATACTCATTAGATAAATACAAGAAATAAAACCTATCATTAAAATGATGTTTATTTTTCCATATATGTTTTCTAAAAGTGGTAATAATGAATTTTAAATTATTTTTTTCAATATATATTTACCGGTCTTTTAGAAAAATATAATTTTTTTCTGGAATATTATCTATTTCATATAAATGATTTTTATTATTATTTATAATAAATAGATTAGCAATAAATTTGATTGAAATATATTTTTTCATAAGATGGTTAATAATTTTAAAAAACACAATTCTAATGGATATTAAATAAATATCATATTAAATAATAATATGAAAAGTATATTGTTTTTCTCTAAAACTCAGTATTGTGTGGATCACAACAATTCAAAGAAACTCGATATTCAATGTAACAAAGGATAAATTAGCAATTAGTGATGTAAAAGCTATAGAATTGATTAAATTTATTTAAAATATTAAATTTACCAAATACATCATGATTTTATATTCCTTTATACATTTTTTGTTGAGTTTGATACATGATATCTAATACAGTTTCCATTTCCTAGAATTTTAGGTTCTTTCATTATCTCTTCCTTAAATAAATTTCTTCTTTGATATTTAACCATGATATCGTTAAAGTAGTGTTTAATATTAGAAAATTAGTTTATTGAAAAGACATGTATCATTAAATGTTTTCGAAAATATACTCTTTATAAAAGATAATGGGAAGTACGAAGGTCACATTGAATAACATATAAATTGGTTTCTATATAGGAGAAGATTTTTGAAAATGAAGATATCGACATTAAGGAAAAAAATTATTTATTTATTGATATTGATTGAGTTCATTGATCATAGAAAATTAAATTACGTAAAAAATTATTGTCCATAAATTATAACACATCGAGTTTTTAAAAAATCACTATGTTATATAGAGTACGTAATACTTCATACGGTGCATAAACAAATAACTAAATATTATTATTTAAAGGTTAATATTATATGCTAGCCATTATATGATGGTTATGAAAATGATTCAATAAATAATTATAATATTAATTACAAATTTATATATAAGTAACTTTATTTTTACAAAATAATTATTAATAATAATAAACCCATATTTGAAAATACGAAGAAATATTTTCGGAAAAACTATTTATATACACCCAAGGGTTTTCTATAGAAATAAAATATAGAATTTTTTTATATTATATTAATTATATATATATATATATATATATATTTCAATATATTTTTTAACATTCATCTTATGAGTTTTCAATACATGATATAATAATAATCCCAGTTTTACACTTCAAAATTGTATTTTTCTAAAGATCATTTTTGCCTACTTTTGATGGCACTCACTTTTTAAATATTGTTTTTGAGAAATGTAAAAATTATATTTGAAAAACTAAACTTCTTATATTAGTTATTAATATCAAAATTTAAATTGGTTTAATTTTTTGTATTATTTTTAAATTTATCATGTATTTATTAAAAGTGTAAATACATTATTTTAATTGAAAATATCTTTTTTTAAATAATTTATAGTGTAATAGTATAGTTTTGATTGGTTTTAATTTATAATTAGATAAATTATTTATCATTTATTAATATTCAGTTAATTGGAATAAATTACCAAATCAAATTGAATATGAAAACATTTTGATCTTTTTATCTTTCTTTTAAAAAACCAGTTGTTATGTCCAATTAACGGTGGTAATTTTTATTTAATTTTAGAAAATTATTCAAATTTAACTTTAAAAAAGTTATTATATATTTGGAATAAAATTTCACTATTTAGAAAAGATGACCATTTTTATAGACAATGTGAATAGGGTTTTTAATAATTGTTTACCATAATTAATTGTACATATGGTAATTAAAAGTAAAAATAAAGTAATAAATATAATTAAATTAACCAAAAAACTTTTCCTAATTTTATTTTATTAGTTATTTCAGACCCAAATAGTCTTTGATATAATTTTATGACCTCTGAGAGAAACTTTCTTGAATTTATTTCCTCCTATGTGATATTATTTAATTGAAAATTATATTATTTTTTTACATATGTTTCAATAAATATATAATTTTTAATATAGAGTTATTTAGAATTTATATCCAACTATAAACAGTATTTTTAAAGATAAAATGTTTTTATCTTTGTTAATTATTTTCAATTTTTAGTAAATATATACTTTCCATAAAGGTATACATAATGGTGATGTGTAAGTTATTTAATTAATGGAAATAACAAATAACCAATAAAAAATGTATTAAAATAAATTTAATTTTTTATAATTAACAACATTAATAAATTTTATAGATAAAAAATGCATTTTTTATATTTAATAATATTTGGTTATATTTTTTCTTGTTTTTTTGATACATGTAAAAAACAAGTAATGAATTGTGTCAGAATTGACATTAATTATATTATAAAATAAATAAAATTTTATTTAATGAAATAAAATTCATTAAAGTATATAATTAAACAAAATTATTGTGATATGGTCTCAAAATTCATGATTTACTCATTAAATGGTAGTTTTTTATTTTATATTACTTATATTAACCATCAAAGTGTGAATTACATGTTATCATAGTGAATGTTAAAGAAATAAAATAAGTGTTTAAAATGATATGGTTTAAAAAATAATAAAAAATATAAAATTTATTTTGATGAATTTATTTCTACTAATAATTATCATAAATTATAAATAAATCTATTTGTAAACATCTGTAATATAATATTAATTTATATTAGTTTAATATTTTTGATGAATTTCATGAGAGCCCATCCCCTCTTTTATAAATTGAAACATCTTATCCTCTTCAATTATAACATCAAAACATAATTTTTTTTAGAAATGATATGCCCAAATAACATCCTAGAATGCATCCTCAATTTATTTATCTCTTATATAAGGAATAGAAACATCCTTATTGGTGTTAAGGTGTTATGAAAAAAGAGATTTTCTGATGATAAAGGAACCATTTTAATGAAGTATTTCTATTTTATTTATTCATCCACGTCACTAAAATATTATTCTACCCTAATAAAATAAAAAAAAAATATCCTAAAAATAATTTATGTTATTATATTAATATATTCACTTAAATCCATCTCCACATCAATTAAATGAGAAAATAATTAATTGTTCGTGTGTAGGGATAATTACCATCTCACGAACATATATAATTTTTTTCCATCACCATCTATCAATAATTGTAATAATTGTAGAATTAAATTTTTTATATGATACAAATTATTAATTTTTCATTAAAACTAATATTTTATCATTTAAATTTATTTCTTTTCATTAATATAAAAATGACAACATCGTTCATGGGTATGTGTGCACTATCTCATCCATGAAGAAATGTGATTCATATTTCAAGCCCACATACTATGGGAGATATATATAAGTAAATATGAATTATTAATATAATATATGTGATATTTATATCATTATATAAATATAAAATAAAAATTTCCTTCTTTCAATAATGATCATTAAAAATGGAAATGTTACTCATGTATACATATGACCTGCCATATTCATGGTTTTAATGTAGTTTATTTTTCATACCCATGTATACTGATTTGAATTTAATGTATAATTTACAAATACAATTTAGTATTATATCATTAATATTAATCTGGAAATGATGTCATAATTTCAACTTTGACTATAGATATCAAAAAAAGTTATTTTGGACACAATGTACTTTGTAGTGTCAGAACATCTAATGTGAACCTAATTAAATAATTAACTGTTCTATCATGATAATAAGTGATAAAAAATGATAAACCATAAAAAGGTCCCTCAAAAGTTAAATAATTATCTTCTGTTCATTATTTAATAATATTATGATTTTTCATGAAAAAATAGGCTAAGTGTAAGGCACATCGTTACTATTTTGTTTTGTCGGTGAATATTTTCATATTATGCACCAATATTCCATTCTAAGGGCTATGTAACACTAAATTGTGTTTTTATATCTTTAATGTATTTACTGTCCAGATATTTATAGTTTTTTAAAATTTTAGTCTTTCATGTGTAATTATATTCGACAGATTAAAATGTAGTAATTTATTTCATAATTCAAGGTCTATTTATTTGGTTAAACATATACTACAATGATTATTTTTGGATATGATTTTGAATGAGTATATTTTTTCATATATTATATTATATTTACAAATTTGATTAGGGTATTATAGTATATAGACATAATCTGTACATTTTACAAAATCCTGGCTCAATTATATGATATTTATATGGGACATTTTTTTTAAATTTCTTTTAATGTTACACTAACATATATTTTTTAAAAATTACCTAATGGAAACTTTTTATCATATATATAATGAATGGATGTTCTTAATTTCATGTTTCATTAATTTATTGATTCTTTGATTACGAGTTTTTAATTTTTTTTTCAAATAACGTGTTTACATTTATTAGAGTGCAGCTTTGTAAAAAATGAAATTTTATTTCGTTGTTGACAAATTTTTTTTATTTTATACATGATCTATGTGTTGTGATTACAGAATGATTATTGGGAATTGTTTACTTATATTGGTTGTTCCAACATAAATAAATGGTGTTTATCCCATTAAAGACTTCCAATTCACTAGGTAATGAGACATATTAAATAGGTTGTGTTTCATTTAAGATTCTGAAAGAATATATTATGGTTTATATTCCAAATATAACCATAAATGTTTATCCATCTATATCTATAATAGATACTGTAAATTTAATATTGATATGGAAATGATTCCACAAGTTACCTTTATATTTTATGATTTGTATTTAGTATTATTATAAACTTATACCATCGTGGGGTACGATAAAGAACATATGATTTTTGGGTCAAAATTATAAATTTGAGAAATGTTAATAGTGGTTTATAAAGCATCCATGGACAAATAGTATCATTATTTCGTTTTATCTCCTATAATAATTATTCTGTTCTCATTCCTTATTTGGATATTTTCTCATAGGTCATAAAAATTGGCACATAAAACTAAGATGTCATGATGAAATTAATGAAGATGTTTCATGAAAATAAATCATATTTCTTTATTTTAAATCGTATTACTTTAGTAAAAAATGGGGTACTGAGTAAAAGTGTTGACATGAAATGTATGGGTTTATCTTGTAGGAGTCTGCCATAATTCACTATAAATATGAACTTAAAATATCGTTGAAATTGAATACTATTTTATAAGCACAATAATATGTAATATCTAATATTAGGTCATTATAGTTGCTATCAATTGATGGTTTAGATAACATTATAGGTCAATATGTTATTTAATAATATGTAACAAGTCATATATAACCAAAATGGTTTTCATGTTCGGAGGGTTCATATTAATATTAGATAAATATAATGAGTTTATGATAACATGAAAATGAATATTTTAGTGTTTAACATCCTTATAATATAGTATAATATTATTTTATTTCCCACAATAATGTTTTTTTATTTTAGTAAATAGATGGATCTAGCATAAACCAATGTAAAAATGTATATAATGAATATTTTTGTGGTTATTTAAATAATAAACCGAATAAAATGAGAGATAAAACAATATGAAATCTTTTTTTTTTAAAAAAATAACAATATGGAGTAATGATTATCCGCTTGAACCTTGGTGAGTTTTCAAATTCATCATATATGAGAGAAGTTAATCCTTGTGGATGTTCATATAACAATGATCATAATGATAAATATATTCATATAGATATTTATCAATTATGTTGAAGGAAACACAAAATAAAATTATTAATGGGATGGAATTATGTTTTAAATATATAAAATATGGCATAAAGTAAAATATTTCAAGGAAAAAGGAATACATTAATTGACTCTATGGAAATGAATTATGTTTTTTTCTTGAGTAATCAATTATGTGTTTTAAATGAGTGGAGAAGGGTCATTAGGGATATCAATGTCCTAGGAAACTAATTCATGAATGGTATTAGTAGGAACATACATATATCTATTTAAGAATACAAAATTTAATTACAATTGAATATTTGGAAACTATAAATTACAAATGGATGGTATGGATTATTATTATCTACATGATTTAACACTAGTAAATATTGATATAAGACTCACATTTTTTTTATTAAACACCTATTAAGGAATAATTTTTAAAATCTTGTTTTAGATATTATGATGAATGATTAATTATTAATAAGTCTACAAAAAAGGAATTCAAGAGTTGTGTTGTATCTATGGATGATTAAATATTATAAAGTATCAATACTCTTATGATCATGAGGATACTTTGGAATAATTTTTATATATGTAACCCCAATGTTGGTTCTGTGAAATGTTATTTGAGAATGAAATAGTTATTATTTTTTGAATATATATATATGGTATCAATAACCCTTAGGTTCTGTATTATATTTTATTTTAAATTAATTATGAAATAATAAGTTTATGGAGAAAAACTAATGGTATGAAATAACACAGGAAGATAAAATATTTTATTGTTATTTTTTTAATAATATTTCTCACATTTCTGCAATATTAGATAAATTATAATAATAATATATTATAATATAAAGGAAAAACTACAGGATTGGTAAAAACCCATTGTGTTAAGCAAGTCCTTATGAAATGAACCCAAAACCATAGGGTGAAAAGGTAAATCACCAACCACTACACTACATGATGTTATCATTAGTATGAACATATTTTTTTTATTTATTATATCATAGGGAATAAAATAATATCAAGGCGATTGGATTTTTTTTTGAAAATTATGATATTAATGATATTTTGGAATACATTCACTATTTTGTAAACCCTATATGATCAAGGTAAATAAAATAATATGTAATTTTAGTTAATTGGTAAATGATTAATTATATTTTATAAGATTATATGATTTTATTTTTCGATTTATTGTTATTAATGTTATTTATTGAAATGTTTATCATATCTATATATTATATTATTTAATAAAATACATATTTCTATTTTAAGATTTAAGAGTAATCAACATTATATTAAAATAAATGTTAAAATTTTTCTTGGAAGTTTATGTGATCAAATCATTTTTTTTTGATTTAATCACTGTAAGAATATTTTTTTTGAATTTAATGAAGAGTTATTTGTTTAATGGTCTATGTTTAACTTTTTAGTATTACTATAGAATCATAGAGATTAATGTAGTTTTTAAACAAATAATGGATTATTATTTTTCGATATTTAATCTGTTTTATCCAAATAAAATAGTTTGGGGGTAATACTTCTAGGAATAATAAATATATATCTAATTATTTCAAGATTATTTGAATATATATAAGTTTAGTATGATACTTCATGAATGAATAATTCATCAAAAATAATCATCATTTTGAGAAAAGGATGAGTTTGTGGTGGGAATTGATAAATGTATGAATCCAAACATATCAATTATGTATATTACATTATGTTTATTGTCAAGTTTTTAAAATAGTTCCTTAACTCTATCAAATATATCTTGACTCAATAATTATATCCATTATCTTTTCTTTAAAACATATCAATGACTTTTTATCCCATCCCAGATTTTTGGTTGTGTGAATGTCAACATTGTCATGACTATTTAATCTATCAATCTCCTTTGGAACATGAAATTTATTTTTCTATGCTAAGTCCATATTTTAATAAATGGAACCGTAGAATGTGTAATTTCATGTTTCCCACTTCCATCTCATACTTTCCTTAAATATGGATGTCTTATTAATCATTTTTCTGTTATGGCTTTTAAATAGTGATAATATTAATAGATGAAACCATGTTACAATTTGTGAGTTCAAATTTCAATGATTAAATTTAATATTTTGGGAATGGAATAATATAAGGCCCCAGCCTTAAACATTACTTAATCTTGAGATATTACAAGATTACACCTTGAGGATATTTTCAGGTTTAGAGTTTTAGAAAATTAGATCATAAAACATGCATTACATTCCACATTTAGAAAAAGTGGTTACATAAAATATAGTATTCATTTTCCCCATCAATGGAAACATATTTAAAATAAAACATGGTTTCTTTCTTGATACTTCCTTGACACTATCATCATATCATGTACCTTTCCCTTGACCTGTGAAAAACATTTCAAAAAATTGGGATGAGCATAAAAAGCTCAGTAAGGGATATAAAAATATGGAAAGGAAACATGGGTACATATATACATAAGAATGAAATCATACTTTACCCATAAAACATAAGCACTTTAACATACATCATCAAATCATGAATAAATCATAGAAATCATAAGACATAAAGGTAACTTGAGGCATTCATAACATTCTTACGTAGGGAGTAACCCTCTTGGTTACGTTTGGAATACCCATCACAGTATATTCCCTAAATCACATCGGAGAAACCTTAACGTTTCACTCCTTCGCATTACCAAATGCATTGGAGATCTATATCGGGCTCACCCGCCCTTAGTTTATCACGGAACCACCCGTCTTCATAATAATGCCCAAGAACCTCAACATAATCGTATCACGTAAAACATGCATAAAGGAAACATAACATTTCCACCTTTCAATCACAAGATATCAATACAAAACATTGATATAAAAAAATTATGAAAACCATTTTCAATACCAAAATAAAATAAAAGTAAAACATGGTATTTATTTTTCTTTTAAAAAAAGGTATGGCTTGTAGAGGAAGCCGAAACTCAAATAATGGTCACGGCGGTGGAGAAGTCATTGTCGCCGCATAAGTATGACAAAAACATTCCCTTTTGTCATTTAGTTAATACTTCGTATAAAAAAGATTCCTTTTGAATAAACGTAAAATTCAAAGGGGTTTATACACCGTATAAAATAAGGTTGTGTATTATACAAAATATGCCTCAATGAAAGGACATTGAGATGAAGTCCCATACCTCGGGTCCGAATTGACTTGGTCGTTCATTACTCTCCTGAATAATAAACATGAGTTAATTTCTACTTGTTTAAGAACCTTTTTCAAGTTCATTATTCCTTTTATATCACTTATTTCCATGTCATGAACACTATGTAATTATTTATGTTAATAACGGTCGTTTTAACGATCATTGGTACTTGAGCAAAAAATAAACCCTTTATAATTACAAGTTTTTCATGTATCCATTATATCCAGAATGGTATTGATGATGTAGATATCATATATATCATATATATCCATTACATTCATGCATTTATAATATTACATAACATTTAGAGGTAAGAAATGAAATGCACCGTTCATGGAGACGGTAAGCCGTACGTATGCATGAATGCTGCTTCCATTTATATTTCATATTTTATGAAATGGAATCATATTGATATAAAAGTATATTATAATTCCAGTGTAATATCATATATAATATCATAACTCCATCCTTTATATGTCCCACATATGGTATTAACGAATCAAATCACTTTGAGGGGGCGGTAGTCCTCACTTCCTAAAATGAAGATATCGCGTTTACCCATAATGGAAACCATAAAGGTATTCCCAAAATGAAAAATACAGAAGCTTAAGTAGAACATCAACATATTATATATCATATATAACTATAGTATCATCTTAATGGAAACCTTTTAAGGTGTCAAAATAATGTTGAACAATCATCGTTTCAGGAGGCAGAAATTCGCCATCCACGGAAACAGTATGTTCTTTAACCATTAGATGTAGGTGTGTGTAAGTTTAGCTCGAATAAATCTTATAAAAACAACCTAGTATATGTACGATACTGGTGTTGTTACAAAATAAATGAATAAAAAGAGTTTGCGGGATTGGAGAAGCAAAAAATAAAAGAACACAAGTGAAGACACTACCATAAAATCGTGTAACTCCCTTTGGTTTGAGATCAAAGGCTTCCTTGGGAAGACTTCTGCACAAATTGAGGCTTCAAGAAGTAATATAGGGAAGTTTAGAGACAAAATGGGCAGGGGTTTGCTGAGCCAAAGGCTTTGGAAGTGTGGGTAAGGAGGTGGAGGTGGTGGCCTTTTATAAGAGGATAAGAGGGGCACTCTTGGAAAGTAATGAAATGTTACTTTATTTTAAAATGAGTTTCGGATTCAAAAGGTCCTAAATTGATATAATTCGAGGGTAAGGTGATAAGGTTTCTAAATCCACCCATCCAATAGGTTTTAAACATGTGTTGGTCATAGATTTTACATTATCTTTTCATTTTATTTAAATCCTTTATTAATGAGGTAATCGATGCATCATCATGATGTCATAAATAATTTAATTTATTTAGTGTCTAAAAATTATAAAAAAAATATCATGATGTAGGAAATATTTTCAGATTTCTAATGAATATTTATAGTCAAAAATCTGACTTGTATAACCCAATTTAAAAATTGTTTTAGTAAAACAACTCATGTTTGTGTCATTTTGATTTTAACATTAAATAGAAAGATTTTAATGTCATTTTCCTACGAAAGTGGCTCCATGGGATCCCCATGATGACCCATAGAATTTCTTTGGTCAACCATGACACATCTAATAAGGGTAGGACAAGTGTAAAGGTATTTTCATTTTATTATAATATCATTTTAATTTAAATTGCACTAATTACCTCTAATCGCGATTAAGAACTTAAAAGTTACTATTCACCAAAAAATTATTTTAATCTCATTGAACCACATTTTACTTCTTAATGACGACCATGTATGTTGGATGTTTGAAATTAAAAACACAGAAGTGGCAAAGTTTCATTTAAATGAAAAATCAGTTTCTTTAACTACAACTTAGTGGTTTCACTATTCATCAAAAATTGATGTTTTTCAGAAAAATACCAAAACATCACCCTAAGCTATATTTGATATTCTGAATTCAAAAATGATTTCTATTTTAAAAAATTAAAATCATATAAGTTAAATTAATTAATTTAATAATTAATTCCCACTGTCATGACAAATAGCGTGTTTTTATGAAACAATAAGTATCAAAAGATTGATACCAGTTTAAGTCCAATTTCAAAGTGAAATTGATTCCAATGACCACCATTGGATTAAATGGTAAAAATATATTCTAATTTCACTTCAAAACCAATTCAAAAGATAATCTAATCATATAAATAAATTAGATTAAAAGAGGTTTGGAATTAAAATACAACATTTTTCACTATTCATAAAAAAATGAACTTTATCAGAAAAATACAAAAAATTCACAGAAACTAAATTTTGATGTCCCAATGATAAAGAATAAGTTTATTTTGACAAACATAGCTTATAAAATTATCAAAAGATAGATTTAAAAATGGTTTTCCATCAAAAGGCCGTAAACAATCTTTTAAAAATATTAGTGTATTCCTTGCTTAAGATTGGATTTATTCTCATTTTAAGCCTCTAAAACACTATCTAATTCACTAATAGACAGAGATAAAAATATCTATTATTTATTACTTACTTGGGATGTTACATCCCTCCCCCCTTTAGAAAATTGTGTCACCATAATTTATTTACTTATCGAATAAATGGGGGTACTTATCCCTCATTGCATTTTCAGATTCCCATGTTGCCTCTTCCATCATGTGGTTTTTCCACAAAACCTTTACTTGATGAATCACATTATTCCGTAACACTTTCTCCCTATGGTCAAGAATCTGGACCGGTTGTAACTCATAAGATAGGTTCTCTTCCAGCTGAACAACCTCTGGACTCAAAACATGAGATGGATCTGGCATATACTGTAACATCCCAGGTAAATAAAAAATAAATAATTTTCATATTTATTAATATTTACGAATTAAATATTAATTTTAATTAAAAGGGGTTTCTACGTTCGATAGCGTACTCGGTACGCAACGATGAGTTTCTTTGAAAACTTACGTTGCACACAAGTAATAAAATAATATCATTTTAAATGTTAGTTAACGAGTAGCCGTTGTACTGGCGGGAATGGATAGAAATAACTAAAATATGATTATATATGTTTTTTAAATGTTTTTACATTTACCTAATAAAAGATAAAGGCTTAAAATATGGAAAGAGTTCAATTTTAGGCATTTATACACTAATTTTCACGAAAGGTCCACTTATCACCTTTTGACGGAGAACCGTCATTAAATATAGTTTTGATAGATCTTATAAATTCTATTGGACAAAATATAACTCTTCTTTAGAATAAGGAAATCAAAATTTACTTTGTGTGAATTTTTGGTATTTTTCTGACAATGTTCATTTTTAATGAATAGTGAAAAATACTGCATTTTACATCAAAACTGCTTCTTAATCTAATTTATTTATATGATTAGATTATCTTTTGAATTGGTTTTAAAGTGAAATTAGAAAATATTTTTACCATTTTATCCAATGGTGGTCATTGGAATCAATTTCACTTTGAAATTAGACTTAAACAGGTGTCAATCTTTTGATACTTATTGTTTTGTAAAAACACGCTATTTGCTCTGGCAGCGGGAATTAATTATTAAATTAATTAATGTGGCTTATATGATTTGAATTTTATAAAATAGACATAATTTTTGAATTCGTAATATCAAATATAGCTTAGGGTGAATTTTTGGTAATTTTCTGAAAAACTTCAATTTGTGATGAATAGTGAAACCACCAAGTGGTACTTATAAAGACTGATTTTCAGTTTAAATGAAATTTTTCCATCATTGTGTTTTTAATTTCAAAAATCCGACATACATGGTTGTCATTAAGAAGTAAAATGTGGTTCAGTGAGATTATAATAATTTTTTGGTGAATAGTAACTTATTAAGTTCTTAATCGCGATTAGTGGTAATTAGTGTAGTTTAAGGTATAAATAATGCTTTAATAATATGAAATGACCTAGAAACATGTCCCAACCATATTGGTTGTGTCATGGCTGACCAAGACAAGCCATGGGTCAACTTGGGGACCCCATGGAGACATTTTGGTTGGGAAATGACATAAATAACTTTTTATTTAATGTAAAAGTAAAAATGACACAAACATAATATGTTTTACGAAAACAATTTTACATGGGGTTATAAAGATCAGATATTTGATTATAAATAGTCATTGGAAAGAGAAAAATATTTCCTACATCATAGTAATTTTTTTTATGATTTTTAGACATTATATAAAATAAATTATTTATGACATACTAATGATGCAGCGATGACATCATTATTTGATGATTTAAATAAAATAGAAAGATAATGTAAAATATATGAACTACACATGTCCAAAACCAATTGGATGAGTGGATTTCGGACCCTTATCACCTTATAAACGAATTATATCAATGTGGGACCTTTTAAAACCGAAACACATTTTCAAAATAAAGTAATATTTCTTTACTTTCCAAAAGTGCCCCTCCTCTCCTCTTATAAAAGGCCCCCACCTCTACCTCATTTCACACACTCCTCAAGCCTTTGGCTCGGCCAACCCCTGACCATTTACTCTCTCCACATCTCTCTCCTCATCCTAGAGGATTCCCTTTGGGCAGAATCCTTTCAAAGGAAGCCTTTAGGCTCAAATCAAAAGGAGTTACACTTTTAAAGGCAATTCATTCTATTTTGTTCATTTGTTTTATTTTACTTCTCCAACCCTCTAAACTCTTTTTATTTACTTATTTTGTAACAACACCAGTATCATAAATATACTAGGATGTTGTTATAAGATTTTTTCAAGCTACACTCTCACACAACTACATCAAATGGTTAAAGAACATACGGTTTCCGTGGATGGTGAAATTCTGCCTCCCGAAACGATGATTGTTCAATACTCATTTAACACCTTCAAGGGTGGACATTATGATGTCACTATTTTTATATATGATATATAATATGTTTATTTTTTCTTTAAGCTTCTGTATTTTTCATTTTGGGCATACCTTTATGGTTTCCATTATGGGTAAAAACGATATCTTCATTTAAGGAAGTGCGGACTACCGCCCCCTCAAAGTGATGTGATTCGTTAATGCCATATGTGGGACGTGTAAAGGATGAATGTAAAGTTATTATATAGGATGTTATACTGGAATTATAATATACCTCTATATCATTATTATTTCTTTCCATTAAAGTATGAGATAGAAATGAAAGTAGCGTTCATGCGTACGTACGGCTTACCGTCTCCATGAACGGTGCATTTCATTTCTTATCCCCAAATGTAATGTACTATTAAAAGTACATGTATATAATGGATATATAAAATTAATGATATATCTAAATGATGAATATAATTATGGAATTAAAATATACATACCTCTCATTTAGTTTTAATTCCACTAATATGACAAAGAAATGAAAGTAGCGTTCATGCGTACGTACGGCTTACCGTCTCCATGAACAGTGCATTTCATTTATTACCTCTAAATGATTATGTAATATTATAAATACATGTATATGATGGATATATATGATACATATTATATCCAAATCGGGAATTTCATTCTGTATATAAAGAACCTTTGACCACATGAACAACATGTAATTGTAAGAAGTCCACATTCGACTTAAGAACCAAATATTGACAAAACAAACATTATTAACTTAAATAGTTACATAATGTTTATAACATGGAAATAAGTTATATAAAAGGAATAATGAACATTAAAAAGGTTCTTAATCAAGTAGAAATTAACTCAAGTTTATTATTCAGGACGTTAAAGAACGATCGAGTCAAGTCGGACCTGAGGTAAGGGAATTTCTTAACCCAACTTCCATTCTTTGGGTTAATCTCCTACTTTCAAATTATGTCATGATATTATTATATCCTATTTTTTATTTTTAATTTCTTTATGTGTACCTATAGTGAATACACATAATAGATCTATTTTATTTTAAAAATGATCTTTTTAAGGGACTTCGTCTCAATCTCCTTTCATTGAGGAATATTTCGTTTTATACACAACATTATTGTATACGGTTTATAAACCCCTTTGACTTATACTTTTATACAAAAGGAATCTTTTTCTACGAAGCGTTTTACTAAACGACAAAAAGGAATGTTTTTTTTAACATACGCGGTGACAACGACCTTTTCCGCCACAGCGAGTATTATTTGGTCTTTGGCTTTCTCAACAAGCCGTAATGTTTTTAGAATAAAATAAATACCATATACTCTTTTATGTATTTTGGTATTGAAAATAGTTTTGAAAAAGGATTCTATTATGTCAACATATTTATGATATATTGTGATTGAAATGTGGAAATGTTATCATTCCTTTATATTGGTTTTATGTTTTATGATTTTATACTGGTACATGGACATTTTAACGGGTGGTTACGTTATAAACCATATGACGGGTGGTGCCGTGAATACCAGGACGGGTGGTTACGTTATAACCTCCAATGCATTGGGTATGGAAGTCGGCCGTATGGCTATTCCGTTAAGTATGTATGGAAATTGGCCGTATGGCTATTCCATTAAGTGATATGTGTGGAAGTCGACCGTATGGTTATTCCACTTAAGTATGTTTATGTCCCAAGTTACCTTTATATATGTTATGTGTTCTTTATATGGGTTTTATGGTAATACTTTGGTTACAAAAAGGTAAGTAATGATAATTTATTTAGTGAAGAGTTTTTACTACTTCATGAAGGTGAAGGTATTACTTTGATAGAGTATACAAGGTTTACTTGATTTTGAAATACTAATAGTTTTCATTCTTTGTGTATCCCTTACTGAGCTTTTTATGCTCACCCCATGTTTTTTTGAAATGTTTTTCACAGGACTTAATGTGGAATAAGGTCAAGGATGGGATCAAGGGAATGTCATGCTATATAAAACATGGAACTAGACATGTTTCTTTCAAGAGTTTTTTTTATTATGGAAACTTAGTATAAGTGACTACTTTGTAATCTTTTGAGATGTAATAGTTATGTTCTAATTCTCTAAAACTCTAAACCTGAAAAGATCCTCAATGTGAATTACTCATTTAATTCAATATTAAGTAAGGTTTAAGGCTGGGGCCTTATAGCTGGTATCAAAGGTCGGTTTAGACAACTTTAGGAGTCAAAAAAGTGTTAAATTATAATATTATTGAAATGATATAGCATTTACGGATTACCATGTTGCTTCGCCTAAGATATTTCTGTGTTCAGAATGGTTTTCCGCAGAGGAAACAAAGCAGCTATGTTGGGACGACATCAGGAGGAAGATAACCTTCCAAATCAGCAACCTGAGATGGTTGGAATCGGAACTAAACAGTTTGTTGCAGTGATGGCACAGTTGACTCAGGCTATAAATGGTGGTGGTATCCATGCACGAGATCAGCCAGATCAACCACAGAGGAACATGTCAGTGGTGGAACATTTCATGAGGCAACATCCCCCATCATTTAGAGGATCATCTGACCCTGTGCAAGATGAAGGGTGGATTAAAGCACTGGAGAAGATTTTTGATGTCATGGGGTGTTCAGAACATCAAAAGGTTAGTCTTTCTGTTTATCGTTTTGAAGGTGAAGCTGATCAGTGGTGGTCGATGGTGAAAAATATAAGGGATAGTGATGAGATTGAGGATCTTCACTGGGACGAATTCAAAGGTATGTTTCTTGAGAAATATTTTCCTAAGGTGGTTCGTCTTAGGATGGAAAAACAGTTCCTAGAATTGAGGCAGGAGGATGATTCAGTGGCTGCTTATGAAGAAAAGTTCACTCGATTGGCAAGGTATGCTCCAAACTTCATACGATATCTTGATAGTAAAATAAACCGTTTTTACTCAGGGTTAAATCCAAAGTATCGAAGGGCATTAGCTTCTCGTGAGTTTAAAAGTTATGAAAAGCTTGTTCGATGTGCTGAGAAGGTGGAAATGGAGTTTGCCGATGATCAGGTGTTCTATGACAAACAACAGAATAAGAGGTCTAGTTGGCAGGAAAAGGGGAAGAATTCATCAAAGAAGCAAGGAGGTAAGAAAACCAAATATCCATCTTGTGAGAAGTGTGGTAAAATGCATCCTGGAGAATGGTTATCCATGTCTGTTAAGTGCTTTCGGTGTGGTAAGTCTGGTCATATTGCTCGTAACTGTAAGGAAGATGATCAAGAAGGAAATGAAAAGCCAACGGTAAGATGTTTTAAGTGTAATGAAATGGGTCATTATGCAAACGAGTGTCCAACGAAGAACTCAACTGGGAGAATGCATCCAGACTACAAGCAGAAAGGGGTGGTGAAATCCTTTGCAACAACTTCAGCAGATGTTGGGCCATCGAATAAAGTGGTATCAGCTCCAGGGAGCTCATTATTTTTCGAAGATTGACTTGAAGTCGGGTTACCATCAGTTGAAAGTAAAAGAAGCAGACGTTCCTAAGACTGCGTTCCGTACTAGATATGGCCATTATGAATTTGTAGTTATGCCTTTTGGGTTAACCAATGCACCTGCTGTATTCATGGACCTTATGAATAAAATTTTCCATGAGTTCTTGGATAAGTTTGTGTTTGTGTTTTGAGGTTTGGGAAGAGGTTATGTGTGCCTTGTGATTCAGAGTTGAAGAATGAGTTGTTATGAGAGGCTCATAGTTCCCCGTTTTCAGTTCATCCTGGCAGTACTAAAATGTACAGAGATCTGCGAGAGTATTACTGGTGGGATGGAATGAAAAGAGACATTTCTGATTTTACTGTGAAGTGTTTGACATGTCAACAGGTTAAATCAGAGCAGCAGTTACCAAAAGGGATGCCTCAGCCTTTACCAGTGCTAGATTGGAAATGGGAGAATATATCCATAGACTTTGTTGTTGGATTACCAAAGAAATCTCGAGGTAATAATGAAATCTAGGTTATTGTTGATCGCTTGACTAAATCTGCTCATTTCCTTGCTATATGAGATACTTTTTCCCTAGAACAACTTTCCCATTTGTATCTTAAAGAGATAGTCAGGTTACATGGAGTTCCTCTCTCCATTGTATCGGATCGTGATCCCAGGTTTACTTCTAACTTTTGGAAAGGCCTTCAGAAGTCGTTGGGTACTGAATTAAATTTTAGTACAGCTTTTCATCCTCAATCAGATGGGCAGTCAGAACGAACAATTCAGACATTGGAGGATATGCTACGAGCTTGTTCTATGGATTATCAGGGAAGTTGGGACCAACATCTTTTTTGGTTGAATTTTCATATAATAACAGTTTCCATTCCAGTATACAGATGACACCATTTGAGGCATTATATGGGAAGAGGTGTCGAACTCCAGCATTTTGGAATGAAGTGGGTGAAAGGAAGCTGATGGGACCAGAATTGGTAGAAGAGATGGCAGAAAAAGTTCAGTTGATTCAGAAGCACATGAGAATAGCTCAGAGCAGGCAGAAGAGTTATGCGGATAACCGGAGGACGGATCTATCTTTCGAGGTAGGTGATCATGTTTTTCTCAAGGTTTCACCATGGAAAAGTGTGATGAGATTTGGTAAGAAAGGAAAGTTGAGTCCAAGGTTCATTGGACAATACGAAATTCTGGAGAGAGTTGGATCAGTTGCATACCGAGTGGCTTTGCCTCCGAGTTTATCTCAGGTACACAATGTTTTTCATGTTTCAATGTTGAGAAAGTATATGCCAGATCTATCTCATGTTTTGAGTCCAGAGGTAGTTCAGCTAAAAGAGAACCTATCTTATGAGGAACAACCGGTCCAGATTCTTGACCACAGGGAGCATGTGTTACGGAATAAGGTGATTAATCAGGTAAATGTTTTGTGGAAAAACCATGTGATTTAAGAGGCAACGTGGGAATCTGAAAATGCTATGAGGGATAAATACCCCCACTTAATTTGATAAGTGAATAAAATTGCGAGGACGCAATTCCCAAAAGGGGGGAAGGATCTAACATCCCAGGTAAATAAAGAATAAATAATTTTCATATTTATTAATATTTACGAATTAAATATTAATTTTAATTAAAAGGGGTTTCTACGTTCGATAGCATACTCGGTACGCAACGATGAGTTTCTTTGAAAACGTACGTTGCACACAAGTAATAAAATAATATCATTTTAAATGTTAGTTAACGAGTAGCCGTTGTACTGGCGGGAATGGATAGAAATAACTAAAATATGATTATATATGTTTTTTAAATGTTTTTACATTTACCTAATAAAAGATAAAGGCTTAAAATATGGAAAGAGTTCAATTTTAGGCATTTATATCCTAATTTTCACGAAAGGTCCACTTATCACCTTTTGACGGAGAACCGTCATTAAATATAGTTTTGATTGATCTTATAAATTCTATTGGACCAAATATAACTCTTCTTTAGAATCAGGACATCAAAATTTACTTTGTGTGAATTTTTGGTATTTTTCTGACAATGTTTATTTTTTAATGAATAGTGAAAAATACTAAATTTTACATCAAAACTGCTTCTTAATCTAATCTATTTATATGATTAGATTATATTTTGAATTGGTTTTAAAGTGAAATTAGAAAATATTTTTACCATTTTATCCAATGGTGGTCATTGGATTCAATTTCACTTTGAAATTAGACTTAAACTGGTGTCAATCTTTTGATACTTATTGTTTTGTAAAAACACGCTATTTGCTCTGGCAGCGGGAATTAATTATTAAATTAATTAATGTGACTTATATGATTTGAATTTTGTAAAATAGACTTAATTTTTGAATTCGTAATATCAAATATAGCTTAGGGTGAATTTTTGGTAATTTTCTGAAAAACTTCAATTTTTGATGAATAGTGAAACCACTAAGTGGTACTTATAAAGACTGATTTTCAGTTTAATTGAAATTTTGCCATCATCGTGTTTTGAATTTCAAAAATCCGACATACATGGTTGTCATTAAGAAGTAAAATGTGGTTTAGTGAGATTATAATAATTTTTTGGTGAATAGTAACTTATTAAGTTCTTAATCACGATTAGTGGTAATTAGTGTAGTTTAAGGTATAAATAATGATTTAATAATATGAAATGACCTAGACACATGTTCCAACCTTATTTTTTGTGTCATGGATGACCAAGAAAAGCCATGGGTCAACTTGGGGACCCCATGGAGACATTTTGGTTGGGAAATGACATAAATAACTTTTTATTTAATGTAAAAGTAAAAATGACACAAACATAATATGTTTTACGAAAACAATTTTCACATGGGGTTATAAAGATCAGATATTTGATTATAAATAGTCATTGGAAAGAAAAAAAGATTTCCTACATCATAGTATTTTTTATGATTTTTAGACATTAAATAAATTAAATAATTTATGACATAATATTGATGCAGCGATGACATCATTATTTGACGATTTAAATAAAATAGAAAGATAATGTAAAATCTATTAGCTACACATGTCCAAAACCAATTGTATGAGTGGATTTCGAACCCTTATCACCTTATCCACGAATTATATCAATGTGGGACCTTTTAAAACCGAAACACATTTTCAAAATAAAGAAATATTTCTTTACTTTCCAAAAGTGCCCCTCCTCTCCTCTTATAAAAGGCCCCCACCTCTACCCCATTTCACACACTCCTCAAGCCTTCGTCTCGGCCAAACCCAGACCATTTACTATCTCCACATCTCTCTCCTTATCCTAGAGGATTCCCTTTGGGCATAATCCTTTCAAAGGAAGCCTTTAGGCTCAAATCAAAAGGAGTTACACTTTTAAATGTAATTCATTCTCTCTTGTTCATTTGTTTTATTTTGCTTCTCCAACCCTCTAAACTCTTTTAATTTACTTCTTTTGTAACAACAGAAGTATCTTCAATATACTAGGATGTTGTTATAATATTTTTTAAAGCTAAAATCTCACACAACTACATCAAATGGTTAAAGAACATACGGTTTCCGTGGATGGTGAAATTCTGCCTCCCGAAACGATGATTGTTCAATACTCATTTAACACCTTCAAGGGTGGCCATTATGATGTCACTATTTTTATATATGATATATAATATGTTTATTTTTTCTTTAAGCTTCTGTATTTTTCATTTTGGGCATACCTTTCTGGTTTCCATTTTGGGTAAACACGATATCTTCATTTAAGGAAGTGCGGACTACCGCCCCCTCAAAGTGATGTGATTCGTTAATGCCATATGTGGGACGTGTAAAGGATGAATGTAAAGTTATTATATATGATGTTATAATGGAATTATAATATACCTCTATATAATTATTATTTCTTTCCATTAAAGTATGAGATAGAAAAGAAAGTAGCATTCATGCGTACGTACGGCTTACCGTCTCCATGAACGGTGCATTTCATTTCTTATCCCCAAATGTAATGTACTATTAAAAGTACATGTATATAATGGATATATATAATTAATGATATATCTAAATGATGAATATAATTATGGAATTAAAATATACATACCTCTCATTTAGTTTTAATTCCATTAATATGACAAAGAAATGAAAGTAGCGTTCATGCGTACGTACGACTTACCGTCTCCATGAACGGTGCATTTCATTTATTACCTCTAAATGATTATGTAATATTATAAATACATGTATATGATGGATATATATGATACATATTATATCCAAATCGGGAATTTCATTCTTTATATAAAGAACCTTTAACCACACGAACAACATGTAATTGTAAGAAGTCCACTTTCGACTTAAGAACCAAATATTGACAAAACAAACATTATTAACTTAAATAGTTACATAATGTTTATAACATGGAAATAAGTGATATAAAAGGAATAATGAACTTTAAAAAGGATCTTAATCAAGTAGAAATTAACTCATGTTTATTATTCAGGACGTTAAAGAACGATCGAGTCAAGTCGGACCCGAGGTAAGGGAATTTCTTAACCCAACTTCCATTCTTTGGGTTAATCTCCTACTTTCAAATTATGTCATGATATTATTATATCCTATTTTGTATTTTTAATTTCTTTATGTGTACCTATAGTGAATACACATAATAGATCTATTTTATTTTAAAAATGATCTTTTTAAGGGACTTCGTCTCAATCTCCTTTCATTGAGGAATATTTCGTTTTATACACAACTTTCTTTTATACGGTGTATAAACCCCTTTGACTTATACTTTTATACAAAAGGATTCTTTTTCTATGAAGCGTTTTAATAAACGACAAAAAGGAATGTTTTTTTAACGTACGCGGTGACAATGACCTTTTCCGCCACCGCGAGTATTATTTGGTCTTTGCCTTTCTCAACAAGCCGTAATGTTTTTAGAATAAAATAAATACCATATACTCTTTTATGTATTTTGGTATTGAAAATGGTTTTGAAAAAGGATTCTATTATGTCAATATATTTATGATATATTGTTATTGAACTGTGGAAATGTTATCATTCCTTTATATTGGTTTTATGTTTTATGATTTTATACTGGTACTTGGACATTTTAACGGGTGGTTACGTTATAAACCATATGACGGGTGGTGCCGTGAATACCAGGACGGGTGGTTACGTTATAACGTCCAATGCATTGGGTATGGAAGTCGGCCGTATGGCTATTCCGTTAAGTATGTATGGAAATTGGCCATATGTCTATTCCATTAAGTGATATGTGTGGAAGTCGACCGTATGGTTATTCCACTTAAGTATGTTTATGTCCCATGTTACCTTTATATATGTTATGTGTTCTTTATATGGGTTTTATGGTAATACTTTGGTTACAAAAATGTAAGTAATGATACTTTATTCAGTGAAGAGTTTTTACTACTTCATGAAGGTGAAGGTATTAATTTGATAGATTATACATGGTTTACTTGATTTTGAAAAACTAATAGTTTTCATTCTTTGTGTATCCCTTACTGAGCTTTTTATGCTCACCCCAAGTTTTTTTGAAATGTTTTTCACAGGACTTAGTGTGGAATAAGGTCAAGGATGGGATCAAGGGAATGTCATGCTATATAAAACATGGAACTAGACATGTTTCTTTCTAGAGTTTTTTTTGTTATGGAAACTTAGTATAAGTGACTACTTTGTAATCTTTTGAGATGTAATAGTTATGTTCTAATTCTCTAAAACTCTAAACCTGAAAAGATCGTCAATGTGAATTACTCATTTAATTCAATATTAAGTAAGATTTAAGGCTGGGCCTTATATATACTTTCTCAACATCAAAACATGAAAAACATTGTGTACCTGAGATAAACTTGGAGGTAATTCCACTCGGTAAGAAACCGATCCAAATCTCTCTAGAATTTCATATGGTCCAATGAACCATGGACTCAGCTTTCCTTTCTTACCAAATCGCATCACACTTTTCCATGGTGAGACTTTGAGAAAAACTTGGTCACCTACCTCAAAAGATAGATCCTTCCTCATATTGTCCGCATAACTCTTCTGCCTACTCTGAGCTGTTCTCATGTGTTTCTATATCAGCTGAACTTTTTCTGCCAACTCTTTTACCAATTCTGGTCCCATCAGCTTCCTTTCACCCACTTCATCCCAGAAAACTGGAGTTCGACACCGCTTCCCATATAACGCCTCAAATGGTGCCATCTGTATACTGAAATGAAAACTGTTATTATATGAAAATTCAACCAAAGAAAGATGTTGGTCCCAACTTCCCTGATAATCCATAGAGCAAGAACGTAGCATATCCTCCAATGTCTGAATTGTTCGTTCTGATTGCCCATCTGATTGAGGATGAAAAGCTGTACTAAAATTTAATTCATTACCCAACGACTTCTGAAGGCATTTCCAAAAGATAGAAGTGAACCTGGGATCACAGTCAAATACAATGGATAGGGGAACTCCATGTAACCTTACTATCTCTTTAAGATACAAACGGGAAAGTTGATCTAGGGAAAAAGTATGTCGTATAGCAAGGAAATGAGCAGATTTAGTCAAGCGATCAACAATAACCCAGATTGCATTATTACCTCGAGGGGTCTTCGGCAATCCCACAACAAAGTCCATGGATATATTCTCCCATTTCCACTCTGGCACTGGTAAAGGCTGAAGCATCCCTTTCGGTAATTTCCGCTCTAGTTTAACCAGTTGTCATGTCAAACACTTCATAGTAAAATCAGCAATATCTCTTTTCATTCCATCCCACCAGTAATACTCCCGAAGATCTCTTTACATCTTAGTAATGCCAGGATGAACTGAAAATGGAGAACTATGAACTTCACTTAACAACTCTATCTTCAACTGTGAATCACAAGGAACACACAATCTCTTCCCAAATCTCAAAACGCAATCATTATCAATGTTGAATTCAGGCAACCTACCTTTCTAGAACCAGCTCTACCATTTTCTGTAACTCACTGTCTGGCTTCTGTGCTTGCTTGATTCTGTCTGATAGAGAATATTTCACTGATTCCTGAAAAAAAACATAAGAACATCCTACACCAACAAATTCTATGCCAATGTTCATCAAAACCTTAACCAAAGGATCACGTTACAAATGCAACATTGCTAATGAAGCATTACTTTTTCGACTCAAATCAGCAGCCACTTTATTTTCTTTTCCCGGATGGTAATGAATTGTACAATCATAATCCTTGATTAATTCTTGCCATCTCTTCTTTCTCATGTTCAATTATTTCTGAGTGAATATATACTTTGAACTTTTGTGATCGGTATATATTTCACACTTTACTCCATAAAAATGATGCCACCAAATTTTTAAAGCGAAAATAGCAGCAGCTAATTCCAAATCATGTGTAGGATAATTTACCTTATGATTTGTCAACTATCGTAAAGCATAAGCAATTACCTGATCATTCTGCATTAATACACAACCAAGTCCTTTCAATGAAGCATCACTGTAGATAACAAACTCCCCATTCCGGGAAGTTTGTGCCAAAACTAGAGCATTCACCAATATTCTTTTCAATTCCTGAAAACAATCATTACATTCTTTTGTTTAGATAATCTTAACACCCTTCTGAGTTAGCTTAGTCATGGGACTAGATAACCCTGAAAAATTTCTAACAAACCTTCGGTAATATCCTGCCAAACCAAGGATGCTATGAATCTCAGTTACATTTGTGGGTCTTGGCCATTCTTCAACAACCTTTTTTTTGCAGGATCAACAGTTATCCCATCTTTAGAAACAATGTGACCAAGGAAAGAAATTTGTTGCAACCAAAACTCACACTTGCTGAATTTCCCATAAAATTTCTTTTCTTTTAAGGTTTTCAAAATTACCCTTAAATGTATTTCATGCTCCTCTTTACTTTTATAAAACACCAAAATATCATCAATAAACAAAACCACCATTTATCACCTGATTCAACTGAGCCATCACTACAACTAAATGTTCAGTTTTGATTCTGACCATCTCAGGATACTAATTTGAAATGTCATTTCCCTATGTATTCCTTCCTAGAAAAGCAGCTCGGTTTGCTCTATGAAAAACCTTTCTTAACATAGAAATATCTTAGGCGAAGCAACATGGTAATCTTTAAATGATATATCATTTAAAAAAAATTATTTTTAGATATTCATTTAACAGAATTCTAACTCCTAAAGTTATCTAAACCTCCCTCTGATACCAACTATAGGCCTCAGCCTTAAACATTACTTAATCTTGAGATATTTCATGATTACACCTTGAGGATCTTTTCAGGTTTAGAGTTTTAGAGAACTAGATCATAAAACATTAATTACATTCCACATTTAAACAAAGTGGTTACATAAAAGATAGTATTCATTTTTCCCATCAATGGAAATATATTTAAAATAAAACATGGATTCTTTCTTGACACTTCCTTGACACTATCATCATATCATGTACCATTTCCTTGACCTGTGAAAAAATTTCAAAAACTTGGGATGAGCATAAAAAGCTCAGTAAGGGATATAAAAATATGGAAAGGAAACAGGGGTACATATATACTTAAGAATGAAATCATACTTTACCCATAAAACATAAGAACTTTAACATACCTCATCAAATCATGAATAAATCATAGAAATCATATGACATAAAGGTAACTTGATGCATTCATAACATTCTTACGTATGGAGTATCCCTCTTGGTTACGTTTGGAATACCCATCACAGTATATTCCCTAAATCTCTTCAGAGAAACGTTAAAGTTTCACTCCTTCGCGTTACCCAATGCATTGGAGAGCTATATCGAGCTCACCCGCCATTAGTTTATCATGGATCCACATGTCTTCATAATAATGCCCAAGAACCTCAACATAATCTTATAACATAAAACATGCATAAAGGAAACATAACATTTCTACCTTTCAATCACCAGATATCAATACAACACATTGATATAAAAACATTATGAAAACCATTTTCAATACCAAAACAAAAGAAAAGTAAAACGTGGTATTTACTTTTCTTTTAAAAAAAAGTATGGCTTGCAGAGGAAGCCGAAACTCAAATAATGGTCACGGCAGCGGAGAAGTCGTTGTCGCCGCATACGTATGACAAAAACCTTCCCTTTTGTCGTTTAGTAAATGCTTAGTATAAAAAAGATTCCTTTTGAATAAACGTAAATGTCAAAGGGGTTTATACACCGTATAAAAGAAGGTTGTGTATAAAACAAAATATGCCTCAATGAAAGGAGATTTAGACGAAGTCCCATACCTCGGGTCCGACATGACTCCGTCGTTCATTAATCTACTGAATAATAAACTTGAGTTAATTTCAACTTGTTTAAGAAACTTTTTCTAGTTCATTATTCCTTTTATATAACTTATTGTCATGTCATGAACACTATGTAATTATTTAAGTTAATAACGGTCGTTTTAACGATCATTGGTACTTGAGTCAAAAATAAACCCTTTATAATTACATGTTGTTCATGAATCCATTATATCCAGAATGGTATTAATGATGTAGATATCAAATATATCATATATATCCAGTAAATGAATGCATTTATTATATTATATAACATTTATAGGTAATAAATGAAATGCACCGTTCATAGAGATGATAAGACGTACGTACGCATGAACGCTGCTTCCTTTTCTATTTCGTATTTTATGAAATGGAATCATAATGATATAAAGTTATATTATAATTCCATTTTAATATCATATATAATATCATAACTCCATCCTTTATACGTCCCACATATGGTATTAATGAATCAAATCACTTTGAGGGGGCGGTAGTCCGCACTTCCTTAAATGAAGATATCATGTTTACCCATAATGGAAACCATAAAGGTATTCCCAAAATGAAAAATACAAATGATTAAGGAGAACATACACATATTATATATCATATATAAATATAGTTTCATCTTAATGGCCACCATTGAAGTTGTTAAAATAATGTTGAACAATCATCGTTTCGGGAGGCAGAAATTCGCCATCCACGGAAACAATATGTTCTTTAACCATTAGATGTAGGTGTCTGTAAGTGTAGCTTGAATCATTCTTATAAAAACATCCTAGTATATAGAAGATACTGGTGTTGTTACAAATGAAATGAATAAAAAGAGTTTATGGGGTTGGAGAAGAAAAAAACAAAAGAACACAAGAGAAGACATTACCTTAAAATCGGGTAACTCCCTTTGGATTGAGCACAAAGGCTTCCTGGGAAAGTCTTCTGCCCAAAGTGAGGCTTCAAAGAGTAAGATAGGGAAGTGGAGAGAAAAAATGGGTAGGGGATGGCTGAGCCAAAGGCTTTGGACGTGTGGGTAAGGAGGTGGAGGTGGGGACCTTTTATAAGAGGAGAGGAGGGGCACTCTTGGAAAGTAAAGAAATGTTACATTATTTTAAAATGATTTTTGGATTCAAAAGGTCCCACATTGATATAATTCTAGGTTTAGATGATACAGGTTCGAAATCCACCCATACAATAGGTTTTGGACATGTGTAGGTAATAGGTTTTACATTATCTTTTCATTTTATATAAATCCTTTATTAATGAGGTAATCGATGCATCATCATGATGTCAAAAATAATTAAATTTATTTAATATCTAAAAATTATAAACCAAATATCATGATGTAGGAAATCATTTTATCTTTCTAATTAATATTTATTGTAAAATATATGACTCGTAGAACACCATTTAAAAATTGTTTTAGTAAAACAACTAATGTTTGTGTCATTTTAATTTTAACATTAAATAAAAAGATATTAATGTCATTTTCCTACCAATGTGGATCCATGGGGTCCCCAAGTTGACCCATGGCTTGTCTTGGTCGACCATGACACATCCAATAAGGGTAGGATATGTGTCTAGGTATTTTCATTTTATTATAATATAATTTTTGCCTTAAATTGCACTAATTAGCTCTAATCGCGATTAAGAACTTAAAAGTTACTATTCACAAAAAAATTATTTCAATCTCATTGAACCACATTTTACTTCTTAATGACAACCATGTATGTCGGATTTTTGAAATTCAAAACACAGAAGTGGAAAAGTTTTATTTAAACGAATATTCAGTTTCTTTAACTACCACTTAGTGGTTTCACTATTCATCAAAATTTGATGTTTTTCAGAAAAATACCAAAACCTCATCCTAAGCTATATTTGATATTATGAATTCAAAAATTATATCTATTTTAGAAAATTCAAATCATATATGTTACATTAATTAATTTAATAATTAATTTCCACTGTCATGACAAATAGCGTGTTTTTATGAAACAATAAGTATCAAAAGATTGATACCAGTTTAAGTCCAATTTCAATGTGAAATTGATTCCAATGACCACCATTGGATTAAATGGTAAAAATATATTCTATTTTCACTTCAAAACCAGTTAAAAAGATAATCTAATCATATTAATAAATTATATTAAAAAGTGGTTTTGAATTAAAATACAACATTTTTCACTATTCATAAAAAAATGAACTTTATTAGAAAAATACCAAAATTTCACACAAAGTAAATTTTGATGTCCCAATCATAAAGAATAAGTTTATTTTGAAAAACATAGCTTATAAAATGTTCAAAAGATAGATTTAAAAATGGTTTTCCATCAAAAGGCAGTAAAACAATCTTTTAATAATATTAGTGTATTCCATGCTTAAGATTGGATTTATTCTCATTTTAAGCCTCTAAAACACTATCTAATTCACTAATAGAAATAGATAAAAATATATATTATTCATTACTTACTTGGGATGTTACATCCTTCCCCAGTTTATAAAATTGCGTCCCCACAATTTATTTACTTATCGAATAAATGGGGGTACTTATCCCTCATTGCATTTTCAGATTCCCATGTTGCCTCTTCCATCATGTGGTTTTTCCACAAAACCTTCACTTGATGAATCACCTTATTCCATAACACTTGCTCCCTGTGGTCAAGAATCTGGACTGGTTATTCCTCATAAGATAGGTTCTCTTCCAGCTGAACTACCTCTGGACTCAAAACATGAGATGGATCTGGCATATACTTTATCAACATCGAAACAAGAAAAACATTGTGTACCTGAGATAAACACGGAGGTAATGCCACTCGGTAAGAAACTGATCCAACTCTCTCCATAATTTCATATGGTCTAATGAACCTTGGAATCAGCTTTCCTTTCTTACCAAATCGCATCACACTTTTCCATGGTGAGACTTTGAGAAAAACATGATCACATACCTCAAAAGATAGCTCTTTCCTCCTATTGTCCGCATAACTCTTCTGCCTGCTCTGAGCTGTTCTCATGTGTTTCTGTATCAGCTGAACTTTTTCTTCCAACTCTTCTACCAATTCTGGTCCCATCAGCTTCCTTTCACCCACTTCATCCAAGAAAGCTAGAGTTTGACACCGCTTCCCATATAACGCCTCAAATGGTGCCATCTATATACTGGAATGAAAACTGTTATTATATGAAAATTCCACCGAAGAAAGATGTTGGTCCCAACTTCCCTGATAATCCATAGAGAAAGAACGTATCATGTCCTCCAATTTCTGAATTGTTCATTCTGACTTCCTATCTGATTGAGGATGAAAAGCTGTACTAAAAATTATTTCAGTACCCAATGACTTATGAAGGTCTTTCCAAAAGTTAGAAGTGTACCTGGGATCACGGTAAGATACAATGGAGAGGGGAACTCCATGTAACCTGAATATATTTATATGATACAAATGGGAAAGTTGATCTAGGGAAAAAGTATCTCGTATAGCAAGGAAATGAGCAGATTTAGTCAAGCGATAAACAATAACCCAGATTGCATTATTACCTCGAGGGGTCTTTGGAAATCCCATAACCAAGTCCATGGATATATTCTCACATTTCCACTCTGGCACTGGTAAAGGCTGAAGCATCCCTTTCGGTAACTTCCACTCTGCTTTAACCTGTTGACATGTCAAACTCTTCACAGTAAAATCAACAATTTCTCATTTCATTCCATCCCACCAGTTATACTCCCGCAGATCCCTGTACATCTTAGTACTTCCAGGATGAACTGAAAATGGAGAACTATGAGCTTCACATAACAACTCTCTCTTCGACTGTGAACCACAAGGAACACACAATCTCTTCCCAAATCTAAAAATGCAATCATTATCAATGTTGAATTCAGGAAACTTATCTTTTTGAACCAGCTCTACCTTTTTCTGCAACTCACTGTCTTGCTTCTGTGCTTGCTTGATTCGGTCTGATAGAGAAGATTTCACTGATACCTGAAACAAAATAGAAGAACATCCTATACCAACAACTTCTATGCCAAAGTTCATAAAATCCATAACCAAAGGATCACATTCCAAATGCAACAATTCTAATGAAGCATTACTTTTTCAACTGAAATCATCAGCCACTTTATTTTCTTTTCTCGGATGGTAATGAATTGTACAATCATAATCCTTGATTAATTCTAGACATCTCCTCTATCTCATGTTCAATTCTTTCTGAGTGAATATATAATTTAAGCTTTTGTGATCGGTATATATTTCACAATTTACGCCATACAAATGATGCCTCCAAATTTTAAAAGCAAAAACAACAACAGCTAATTTCAAATGACGTGTAAGATAATTTACCTCATGAGTTTTCAACTATCATGAAGCATAAGCAATTACCTGATCATTCTCCATTAAGACGCAACCAAGTCCTTTCAATGAAGCATAACTGTAGATAACAAACTCCCCATTCCTAGAAAGTAGTTCCAAAACTAGAGCATTCACCATTCTTCTTTTCAATTCATGAAAACAATCATCACATTCTTTTGTCCAGAAAAACATAACACCCTTCCGAGTTAGCTTAGTCATTGGACTATATAACCGTGAAAAATTTCTAACAATCCTTCGGTAATAGCCTATCAAAACAAGGAAGCTACTAATCTCAGTTACATTTGTGGGTCTTGGACATTCTTCAACAACCATTGTTTTTGCAGGATCAACGGTTATCCCATCTTTAGAAATAATGTGACCATGGAAAGAAATTTGTTGCAACCAAAACTCACACTTGCTGAATTTCCCATACAATTTATTTTCTTTTAAGGTTTTCAAAATAACCCTTAATGTCTTTCATTCTCTTCTTTGCTTTTATAAAACACCAAAATATCATCAATAAACACAACCACCATTTATCACCTGATTCAACTGAGCCATCACTACAACAAAATGTTCAGTTCTGATTCTAACCATCTCAGGATACTAACTTGAAATGTCATTTCCCTCTATATTCCTTCCCAAAAAGGCAGCTCTGTTTCCTCTATGAAAAACCTTTCTTAACATTGATATATCTTAGGCGAAGCAACATGGTAATCTTTAAATTCTATATCATTTAAAAAATATATATATTTTTGGATATTCATTTAATATAATTATAACTCCTAAATTTATCTAAACCTCCCTCTGATACCAACTATAAGGCCCCATCCTTAAAAATTACTTTATCTTGAGATATTACAGGATTACACCTTGAGAATCTTTTCAGGTTTAGAGTTTTAGAGAATTATATCATAAAACATGCATTACATTCCACATTTAAACAAAGTGGTTATATAAAAGATAGTATTAATTTTTCCCATCAATGGAAATATATTTAAAATAAAACATGGATTCTTTCTTGACACTTCCTTGACACTATCATTATATCATGTACCTTTCCCTTGACCCGTGAAAAACATTTCACAAACTTGGGATGATCATAAAAAGATCAGTAAGGGATATAAAAATATGGAAAGGAAACATGGGTACATATATATATATAAGAATGAAATAATACTTTACCCATAAAACATAAGCACTTTAACATACCTCATCAGATCATGAATAAATCATAGAAATCATAAGACATAAAGGTAACTTGAGTCAATCATAACATTCTTACGTAGGGAGTAACCCTCTTGGTTACATTTGGAATACCCATCACAATATATTCCCTAAATCTCTTCGGAGAAACCTTAACGTTTCACTCCTTCGCGTTACCCAATGCATTGGAGAGCAATATCGGGCTCACCCTCCATTAGTTTATCATGGAACCACCCTTCTTCATAATAATGCCCAAGAACCTCAACATAATCGTATCACATAAAACATGCATAAAGGAAACATAACAATTCCACCTTTAAATCACAAGATATCAATACAACACATTGATATAAAAGCATTATGAAAACCATTTTCAATACCAAAATAAAAGAAAACTAAAACATGGTATTTATTTTCATTTTAAAAAAAGGTATGGCTTGTAGAGGAAACCGAAACTCAAATAATGGTCATGGTGGCGGAGAAGTCGTTGTCACCGCATACGTATGAAAAAAACAGTCCCTTTTGTCATTTAGTAAATGCTTTGTATAAAAAATATTCCTTTTGAATAAATGTAAAAGTCAAAGGGGTTTATACACTGTATAAAAAGAAGGTTGTGTATAAAACAAAATATGCCTCAATGAAAGGATATTGAGACAAAGTCCCATATCTCGGGTCCGACTTGACTCGGTCATTCTTTAATCTCCTGAATAATAAACTTGAGTTAATTTCTACTTGTTTAATAACCTTTTTCAAGTTCATTATTCCTTTTATATCACTTATTTCCATGTCATGAACACGATTTAATTATTTATGTTAATAACAGTCGTTTTAACGATCATTGGTACTTGAGTCAAAAATAAACCCTTTATAATTACAAGTTTTTCATGTATCCATTATATCCAGAATGGTATTCATGATGTAGATATCATATATATCATATATATCCAGTACATGAATGCATTTATAATATTACATAACATTTAGAGGTAAGAAATGAAATTCACCATTCTTGGAGACGGTAAGTCGTACGTATGCATGAACATTGCTTCCATTTCTACTTCATATTTTATGAAATGGAATCATAATGATATAAAGGTATATAATAATTCCAGTGTAATATCATATATAATATCATAAATCCATCCTTTATACGTCCCACATATGGTATTAACGAATCAAATCACTTTGAGGGGGCGGTAGTCCGCACATTCTTAAATAAAGATATCGCATTTACCCATAATGGAAACCATAAAGGTATGACCAAAATGAAAAATACAGAAGCTTAAGGAGAACATAAAAATATTATATATGATATATAAATATAGTGTCATATTAATGGCCACCTTTGAAGGTGCTAAAATAATGATGAACAATCATCGTTTCGGGAGGCAGAAATTCTCCATCCACGGAAATAGTATGTTATTTAACCATTAGATGTAGGTGTGTGTAAGTGTAGCTACAATCCTTCTTATAACAATATCCTAGTATATGGAATATACTGGTTTTGTTAAAAAATAAATGAATAAAAAGAGTTTAGGGGGTTGGAGAAGCAAAAAAAACCTAAGAACACAAGTGAATACATTACTTTCAACGCGGGTAACTCCCATTGGTTTGAGCTCAAAGGCTTCCTTGGGAAGACTTATGCCCAAATTGAGGCTTCAAGGAGTAAGAGAGGGAATTTGAGAGACAAAATTGGCAGGTATTGGTCGATCCAAAGGCTTTGGAAGTGTGGGTAAGGAGGTGGAGGTGGGGGCTTTTATAAGAGGAGAGGATGGACACTCTTTGAAAGTAATGAAATGTTACTTTATTTTAAAATGATTTTCGAATTTGAAAATGTCCCACATTGATATAATTAGAGGTTAAGGTGATAAGGGTTCGAAATCCCTCCATCCAATAGGTTTTGGACATGTTTAGGTCATATATTTTACATTATCTTTTCATTTTATTTAAATCCTTTATTAATGAGGTGATCGCTGCATCATCATGATGTCATAAATAATTTAATTTATTTAATGTCTAAAAATTATAAAAAAAATAATGATGTAGGAAATATTTTTTTCTTTCTAAAGAATATTTATATTAAAAAATCTGACTTGTATAACCCCATTTAAAAATTGTTTTAGTAAACCAACTCATGTTTGTGTCATTTTAATTTTAACATTAAATAAAAAGATATTAATGTCATTTTCCTACCAAAGCGGGTCCATGGGGTACCCAAGTTGACCCATGGCTTGTCTTGGTCGACCATGACACATCCAATAAGGGTAGGACATGTGTATAGGTATTTTCATTTTATTATAATATCATTTATGCCTTAAATTGCACTAATTACCTCTAATCGCGATTAAGAACTTAAAAGTTACTATTCACCAAAAAAATTATTTTAATCTCATTGAACCACATTTTACTTCTTAATGACAACGATGTATGTCGGATTTTTGAAATTCAAAACAAAGAAGTGGCAAAGTCTCATTTAAACGAAAAATCAGTTTCTTTAACTACCATTTAGTGGTTTCACTATTCATCAAAAATTGATGTTTTCCAGAAAAATACCAAAACATCACCCTAAGCTATATATGTTATTCTGAAATAAAAAATGATGTCTATTTTAAAAAATTCAAATCATATAATTGACATTAATTAATTTAATAATTAATTCCTGTTGTCATGACAAATAGCATGTTTTTATGAAACAATAAGTATCAAAAGATTGATACCAGTTTAAGTCCAATTTCAAAGTGAAATTGATTCCAATGACCACCATTAGATTAAAAGGTAAAAATATATTCTAATTTAACTTCAAAACCAACTCAAAAGATAATCCAATCATATAAATAAATTATATTAAAAAGAGGTTTTGAATTAAAATACAACATTTTTCACTATTCATAAAAAAATGAACTTTATCGGAAAAATACCAAAAATTCACACAAAGTAAATTTTGATGTCCCAATAATAATGAATAAGTTTATTTTGACAAAAATAGATTATATAATTTTCAAAATATAGATTTAAAAATGGTTTTCCATCAAAAGATAGTAAAACAATTTTTTAAAAATATTAGTGTATTCCATGCTTAAGATTGGATTTATTATCATTTTAAGCATCTAAAACACTATCTAATTCACTAATAGACATAGATAAAACTATCTATTATTCATTAATTACTTGGGATGTTACATATAATGTATTGTCCTTTATTTTTAAAATGAAACAATGTGTTCGATAGCGTACATGATACACCATATCAAGATTAAACGGACAACTACATATTATTAATTAAATGTTAATATTTTAACCTACTATTAGAATATCAGGTATGAACATGATAAATATAATTAAGATAATATGGTTTACGAAAACATATATATATAACGAACTCTTTACTGAATAATTAATTATAAATGATAAGTAAAACTCTCTTTGAAATTAATAGATAATTTTAACATAAGTGTGTTTTATACTAAAAAATAATAAATGCATACTTTTATGGATAAATATAATTATATAATTATATAATGTGTTCAATATATTTTTATCATTATTCCTATTAGTATTCTATACATGATATAAAAATAAATAATTTCTTATACTTAAAAATAATATTTTTTCATAAAAATTGTTTTACCTCCTTTTAATGGAAAAATTATTTGACATATAGTTTTTGACAACATTATAAATTTTATTTCAAACAAAATACATATATTCATTGAATGTGTAATATTAAAATTTACCTTGAATAATTTTTGGTATTATTCATAAATGTTTCAGTTTTTGATGAGTAGTGGAAAATAATGATTTTTAATTGAAAGATATTTTTTATCAAAATAATTTATAGTGTTATATTATAATTTTTTTTATATTGATGTATAATAAGATACATTTTATGAATGAGAACATGGGTTGAATAGTATGTTCCATGATTCCATCCATATAAATATTTTTGTTTAATAATTACTTAAGATATATTTACTTGTAATGATTTAGTTCAGATGATTAAAAGTATATATGTTATGTTTTTTTGGATCATGATTACATACTTATTCATTCCCTATTCATTCAAAAATGTGTTCTTCCATGAGGAATGTTATAACCCATGATTATGAATCCATGATTAATTGGGTATCATACCAATATTACATCTTTATGAACCTTTTTATGTTCTCATACCCACCTGAATGTATTATTCTCACATTTTATCATCAATGGATATTAATAATTCATACCCTTATTTATTTTCTAGATCATCTATCTTATGTTATCATTCTTTTAGTTTTAAATATGATGATTACATATGAATTTTTCAAAATAATATTACTTTTGGAGAATATTTTGTAATATATTGATGAATTTTGGTTATATATGAAATTCATGTTATGTTTTGAAAATTAAATATTGAATGAAAAAGATATGAGGTTTTTATTTTAAAAATTAGCCTCATTTTATAAATAATTTTCCATTAAATTGATTATGAATGTAATTAACTCATATGTTGGGTTTTAATATTGAAATTTGGAATTGTTAAATTTATGTTTCTTTATTTCATATTAATATGTGTAGACAAAAAATATTTTATCACATAATCATGGCTGGAGTTAAAATTACTCAACTATATATCACAAAAGGGCCCTATGTAACTGGATAAATCACTCCCCCATGTGTCAATGCATGATCTTCTGTAGGATTACCATATTCTCTCTGCTAATAATCATATACCACAAAAAAGAGTGATTTTACACTAATTTTGTGGATTGGTAGGATGGATTATATTGAGGAAAATAAAATCATGATTCATGGAACATATAATGCAGTTGCATGTATATTACTTTAAAATTGATCTATCATTTTTCGAGTTTGGGCCCAAATTATCATTATAGATTCTAATATAATTTTCATCATCATGTTTTTTGGGGGTGATATTACCATTTTTATCACTAATATCATATGTTATAAAATAAATTATAAATTTGAGTTATAAATATTGACATCATCTATTTCTATTAGTTCTCTTATCATTTATGGATATTTTGTACCTTTGAAATATATTTATCCATTCTTTGATGTTTGGTTTTTTCCAGCTTTTAGTTTAACGTTTCATTTAATTTTTTATTATCATATTGGGTATGAATATAGCCACCATCACATGACTATTTCCCATACATGTTCTGCCTCTGTATATGTATCAAAATTCAGTGATGAAATTAGTAAAAAAAGGATATAGAATATTTAAGAGTTCTTGTGCTCTATATCCTATGTTGATTTATATTTTAGGCATATAAATATAAATTCTATATTAGGATTCATGATGGAGAGAACATGTTATACAAAACTTAAAGTACATTTAAAATAGTGGTATTTGTAGGTTATATATGTATTGACCTTTTTATATATTGAGTATATAATATTTTAATTATAATTGATATCACTTTATAATATTGAATATAGAATTGTCATTATATATTTATCTAATAATTATATTGGTAATCATAATATATTGCATAATAATATATATTGTGATTTTCATAGTTTAATGACTTAAATTTCTTTTAGTCCGTCATGGGGATAAGAACCAACGATGGGGATATTTTATGTACACATGGGTAGAACACTCATCTTACAATATGCCTATGTGAGTCTATATTTTGGTTGATCATGTAATATTAAATATAATAAATGAATAATATGATTAATTAAAATAATTTCATTGAAAATAAAAATATTAATAGTACCAGTACATTATTAATATAATTAATATATAAAAATAAATTTTGTAATGTTAAATAATATGGTATTTTATACATAGAAGATTATCTCTAATTTATTTTTTTCCTTTAAACATGATATTATTTAATGTTATATAAATATTGAGGTTATAAAATATATCAGGGTTTTACTGATATAATAACTGTATATGTTGTCAATCATTCATGTATACTATATTTTCTATGTAATAGAATAATGAAAATTAACCACACATACGATGTTTCTCAGTTTTCCATAATTAATTTTCCTTATATAAATTTATCATTAGGGAAAAAATTTATGATTAGTATGATTACAGGTTTTTATGCACATATATAGTTTAATCATTAGGTACAATAATGTATTTTTATCCAAAAAATACTACTAATTTATATTATATATGATGATATATAAAATGAAAATCACATTTTTTAGACTTTAATTGAATATAATCGACATTATATTTGGAATTAAATTCAACCTATATTTTGACATTCATTCATTGATATAATTATTTTTCCAACCTCCATAATGATATAATAATGGAATGGTTGGTTATTATTGTGATCTCGACCTGGTTTATTTTAATTACAAAAATATTATTTACAAAATATATATGGTTTGAAATTTCTCCCTTTATTGATTTAAACATTGAAAATACATAACCCTGCATAATTGGGTGACATGTTATGGTCTCATCTATTTGGATGAAAATAGTTGTTACAAATCATCAAGAATTCATTGTCAATTTTTATAGAATATAGAATGTATTGTTTGGTCAATATAATTTAGATATATTTCAGGTATTCATGTTTTTGTCTATGTATTTTAATATCCTATTATATGAGTGAGAAGATAATATATAGAGACACATCATGTGTACATGTTTGTATATTGACATATGTGTTTGATGGAGATCAGGTGAAAACCATTTAATGCTTGAGAAAAATTATTATTCTTCTAAATCCATCTATTTAATTATTGTTAAGAAATTTTAATTAATAACCGTTATTATCACTATGATGGACCCTATGGTATCATGTAAATATGTAAAATTGGAAATCCTTTTGAAAAAACTTATTTTTCTATAAAATTATATACACGATGCTATATTTTTAAAATAGTTGTAAATATGGAATTATATTACTTAACAAATGTATTAAAATATTATAGAAATTTTGTGAAATGTGGAGATTTAAATTATTATTCACATAAATCTAAAAATCATAATTTTTGATGTCTGATACATTTTTATTTTTTGATATAGGACATAAAATGAGGAAATACGACTGATATATGAGATATATTATTTTTTTTATTTTAGGAATAATAAAAAAATGATTTCCTTTATCTATCATATACATCTTCTGATGATATAATTGATAAACAATAATAATTGTTATGTTAAATGATAAATTTTGAAAAAATAATAATATATTTTATTTTGAAATAGATAGGACCATAGAGTTATTTGATAATTTTAGATATACAGAAACACAATTTGTCACCATTAACTAATGTGTCCTGTAAAATAAAGATACCAAATAAAATTTTTATAAAAAAGTAAATTGAAATGTCATAAATTCATATTAAATATATATTTTACATAATTATTCAATAAAAATTATGTCACATTGTAATATCATTAAAATTAAATAATAAATTATCAAATATTTTCTAGATCCTTTACTTTTTCAGAAATTACGTTAGATGTAGAATCCTTTTCAATCTTTTTGAATTTTAATCATGAACATCAAGGGTTAAAATTATCATCTAATTTTATTTCATACATTTATATTTATATAAATAATCATGGCTTGATAGGCTTAAAGTTTCAATTTAGTTTAGATAAATTTTATTTCATTAAACCCCATTATATTGTGGTTTAGGATTCTCAGATAATCATATATATATTCCTATAATATATTTTATTAGTGGAACACTATAGTTATGATATTTAACTTATGATATACCATTTTAAAAAAAAACTAAAAACTATATTCGAAAATATTTGGGGTTCAATGGTTGAGTAAGGAATAATAAAATTTAATTTTTAGAATACCAATGAAGGTTAACCACAAATATCAATAAAGTAATAATATGTTGTATAATAATTTATTGATTGTATCCATTAAATATAAATTGTTATTGGCTATGGTAAATGCTCCGAATTATGTTAATTAATAATTTACATCTCTATTTAGGAGGTATTTTCCATATATGATTTAATTTATATAGATTTTAATGCTTATTAAAGCTTAATCACAAGGAAATATATCACATGATATAATTAAAATTTATTTAATGAAATTTACAGTGTCTTCCCACTTTATTAAAACTATGTAATACATTTATATAGACAAATTTATTGAGGAGATAAAAAATTAACTCTTTTAAACCCTCATTTGTGATATAATCAAATTTCTCAAGATGAATCTTCCATATAAATTCTTGAATTTGATCAATGATATCAATGGATCTATAAGAATATAGATAAAATTAGTTATCATTTATACCTATTTCCCAATTGTTTTTGTGTTAAATAAATTATCAAATAAAGTATTTTAAGTGAAATTTTGGATAGATATAGGTTTATGATTATTCATTATTAGCGATAATATATCAGTTCAAATAAAAGTGGAGGTTTTTTGGATTACAAGTTAGAGAAGGTGCTTTTTATAGAATTATCAGTATCCCTTCCCTCATAAAAATGTCTCTCATAGTCATTTATCATGTTGCTTTTAGAATAAATTTATATCAATTGTAAGTACACCTATTGGTCATTGAGGAAGTTTTTTTACTATTTATTTAAAGGATGGTGTAAATTTATTAGTGAAGATGAATTCTATAAGATTATGTTGAGATTAGGGTTTTTTTGTGAGAAATAAATGAAATTTTAGTTAGTAATGAATGGGTCATGTGGTATTGATTTAGGTCATCTAAGGGTTGTGTTTTTTACTGAATGTGGTGATTGATTAGTCAATTTGTCACACATTCTTATGTTTATAGACAAAAATGTATTTTTATTAATGTAATTTATATTGAATATTTTTTTTGAGATATAAAAATGGAGATAAATGGTTTATATGGGGTTGTAATGGGGAAAAATAATGTAGGCAGATGGATGGATACTGAAGTGTGGGATTGGATCATATGAGAAGAATAATTTGGGATTTTGGTTTATTAAAAAATTACAATGGATTCTAAGACATGTATTGGTTTTTTTAAATGGGTATTATTTTATATATTTTATGGACTTTTCAATATGAACATGGAAGGAAAATGACATATTATGTGACCAATGAGTTTTTTAGATATTTTTGGTCTTTTAACATAATTTTCAATAAATTTATTAAATAGAAAAATATTATATAGATATATTAGATGAAACTATGGATTATAATGGTGCGGATAGTTCTTGTGGGTTTTTTATTTGTTTTAGACCATCCATTTTTTTTGAATGAAAATTGATTTATTTAAAAAGTTATGCCATTTTATCAAATGTTCGATATTTTTTGGGGTGAACATATTAATTATAATACAAAAAATATTTCATTTTCAATAAATGGTTAGAGGTTCTTTGGGTGGATATTTATGTATATCTAAATAATGTTTCTATAGAATATGTGATTTAAAAAATGTTATATTATTTTGCAGTGAGAAATGTTTGAAATAACTCATATTTATTGTTTTTATTTTATAGGTATGTTTTTTAGTACTAATAATGTAGTCACAAGATTGTACTGAATTTTAGAAAAATAATATTGTAAAATTTTGAATATAGGTTAGCATTTAATTATTAATGGTATAAATATATTTAAACGTTACTTTTTTTCGATACTTTGGTTGAGTAAATTTAGGCGGTTTGGTATGAACCATAATAAAATAACTAGACATGAAGACCCCACACAGGGAAAATAAATTACAAATAAAGACAAAAATAATAATTAAATAGACCAAAATTATATAGGAAAACATGCTCAGTCATCTAAAAATTTAGATACAGATCTCCACCTATATCCCTTCCTTTTATTTTAAACACACACCAGTGGAGAAAATAGTAAGAATAAAAAACCTAATATTTTGATAAAAACTTTTAGATATCATGGTCTAGATGAAGTGGGATAATTTATTTAATTTTTTTATATATCATCTTCACATCCTAAAAAAATCTACAATAGAAAATATTTCATTATCCTAGTTTATTATAATAACAAAAACCAGAGTGTTTATCCATTAATATATGTCTCCAAATAATCCATGGTAGTCAATTAAGGACCATTTACTGTTTATATCTTCAATATATTCTTAATAAACACCATTTCTACTCATATATTTTAATATAGGAATTGTTTAAAAAACATAAAGTTAATGTATTTGATTTTTTATTTTAGGTATAATAAATTTTTTAGGTAATTTTCAACTACCATCCTATATATAATAATGGAAATTATTTCTCCATATTTTTTTCTTAGTGTGATCATTTTTGGTCGTTTAATTCTCTTAAATGAAATAGTGTGGGAAAAAATTTATTGATTGTGTTAGGTTAGAAATTTTTTGGATCGTTCAACAAAAATTTGGTGATTTATATAATGTTTTTAATGGTTTTCTCCAAGTATATATTGTTAATTTTATATAAAAAAAGATTTCGTGATAATGTGAAACGAATTTTCTAGGTTTTTATAAAGATGATAAGAAAAAATAATTAGGATGGTGTATTAATCAGTATCATTTTGTTTTGGTTATTAAGATTATACATTGAATGTAAAAATAAAATTATTAATTTGTGTTATATAATAAAATTCATAGGGAAATTAAAATTTAAATAGACTAAATATCATCCAAAAAATATGCTTAGGTAGGATATGAAAAATATGAGTGCTTTGGTTAAATTAAGATTCATTTCAGTTTTGTTATAATTGTTATACAAAATGGGTCTGGTGAAAAACTCATGGCAATGAATGAAAGGTAATGGATTAAAATTGGTGAGAATGGATGGAATGAACAATAGACTGTTATAGTGCTTTGTGACATAGAATGGGAAATTATAATAAAAATCCCCCAAAATATCTTTTGTAACAAAATATTCCTCCATTATTTTGTAATAAATAAAATTATCTCAATAAAGATTCCTATTTAATGGGAAGGATTTGATGGTCCTTTAATGAGTGATCAAAATTGAAAAAAATAATTATTTATAAGGAAAATAAATCTTATTATGTTTATCCTAAAATTAGAAATACTTATAATGTTTTTTTAAATATACATTGGTTGCCTATAAATTATCAAATTATTTATTTCCATCAATTAATCATTTACAATTATCCATCAATTAAAAAGTGGAATGATATTTATACTAACAAATAATTATCATGACATTTATTTTTTATATGCTTATTAGCATTATAATATAATATACCATTTCCTAAAATATATTCAATTCCATTTGAAAAATTTTCCTTGAGAACAAGGTGTCACAAACAATGTGACCTATTATTTCTTAAAAAATAACACAATTGTGAATAAAAAAATGAATATTTTATCATGTATGAAACTATTTATATCCTATTTTTCGATCATTATATTTTATTTTATTCTAGTTGAATATATCCTAATTTTTAATCTCATACCTTTGAGAGATTTCATAAATCATATAGTTGTATAATTAATTTTTCATAGTAGTTTCCTCCTGAATTTTTTTTATAACTAGTTAATTTTTTATCCAAATATTATTGATGGATACATGGTTTATGTTAAACATAGGTTATCCCAGATCTACCTTCATGTGTAAGTTAACATTATGTAATAGGACTTCTTATAGGGTTTGTATATTAGAATGTTATGAACCACATGACGTAGATTTGGGAGTGAAAGAAAATTTTATTATAATTGTGTGACCACCTCACTAAAATGACTATTTTCCATGAAATAGTTTATGATTATATTGAAACAACATAGTGATTGATGGGAATCTATAAATTGGTTATTTTGTGAAAAAATATGAGCACAAGTGTATAATAGAAGGTCTTATAACAACTATCAATGTTGATTAAATCCTCAAGAACCCCCTAGGAAATAATGAGGGGTGATTTTCGAACAAATGATTGTTTGGTGTTCCCCTCAAATGTGTGTGACCTAGACATAATTGGAATACTACTTTGGATATACATTTTAGCATAGTTATCATTATAACAATGGTGATATGGGTTATAATGATTTCATGATAAAATGGGTATTTATTCTTCCCCAAAATGTGGAATTTATTAATAAAACATGTTTTGACTTTTTGAATGAATCACATATTGGTATGAAATCACAAAAGTACACAGTATCTTGTTAGTATGTAAGAATATTTATATTACTACAATTCATTTACCTTCATTGAATGTTCTAAAAAATATAAGGGATACATTATGAATGGGATATTTAATCAATATCGACCAATTATTATAGTTTCAATCTTTTAAACCAAATAAAAATTTTCTATATTTTTTAACATTGGAGTAAATTAAACGAAGTGTCACCCAAAAATATGAATGTAAAAAATAACAAATCATAGAAATATTTTATTATGTGATCCATCTTCAAACTAAAACGTTTTTTTGTCCCTTATTAAATATTATTAACTCTTATTTTTTTAATAATACTAGTTGTTGGGTTAGTAATTATCCTAAAACCATACTTACAATTACATTAAATCACTTCCCACTAACATAGTATATCTCAGACGATACAGTGATTTTAAACACCCACCAATGAGTGATATACCATCCTTTGAGTATAGGTTGCATCATTAATATATCCGTAATCATCTATTTCAAGCCACAAATATACTATACAAGAATTGTAAGGAATGTTTTTTAAATATATGGATGTTATATAATGAACATGTTTATTGATGAATAAAAAATTGAAATTCTGATGTAACTTCATGAAAACCTTTTTTTTGGAAAAGTATTTTCAACACTATTAAAACATAGAACTCTTGGATGAAGAAATTATAATGAATAAAGAAAACATATATTCCATGTTACAAACATGATATTTCCACTTCTAAAATTATAAATTTCGATTTTTTACTCCTCACATTGCCTTATAATAAAATTTATCTTATTGTTATTCTATTTTATTTAATGTAGATAATTCATGGAATAAAGAAATAAAAAAACATATTATTCTTCAACTAATTACATTAATAATATAGAACTATGATTACAAATAAGTTATTAGTTTTCACTATCCCCAATAAAGTAGTTTTATAAAACTTTCATCTCATTAACTGGTAATCTCACATTCAATATACCTAAATTTGTGTTGTAAACTAATATTCAAGATTTATTCCAAAAGGAAAAGTTATAAAATGATCAATTTTATCAGTCCAATCATTTCAAAAAAATGTACTATGTTATTCACATAGGGAACTATCAAATATTTTATTTCAAAATATATTTTTAAATGTTATATTATTCTCAATTTCTTCTCAAATAAGTAAAATCAACCTACGATATATCATTAAAAAACCACAAATATATTAAAACTTTTTCAATTTATTCAACTTAAACAACCCAACAAACATTATATTATAACTCATTAAATTGAGTAAACATAGACATAAAATAAGTATGCTTATATCTTTAAAATGTTAATTCAATCAAAACTAAATCACCATGATTCACCATAATGGGTTCAGGTGATTAGAACCATGAATATTAGTAAAGCATCATCACATTTAATACTTTTAGTATACCTAAAATCTAGAATAAAAACATTCACAGTTCATCCTCATTTAGTTAATCTTTAGAAAAAAAATCATTATGATATGCCCTTCATATAATCCTTATATTTACCGAATCATAAATTATATATGATGTTATAGATATTGTGTATTGACTTTTTCATTGACTGAATTATTGTTCCTAGAATAATTTATCTAAGTGATATATAGATTTTCCTTTGAATAATTACTCATATACACTCGTTGAGTGAAACATATGTAAAAGTTCATGACACTTATAAAACACCATATAACATCCAAGTAGAACCAAAATTTCTGAAAAATAAATGATATGAATCATATATAGGTAACAAATACATATAAATGAAATTTTTAATGGAATATATATAGAATTTATTTACTCATAAAAATCTGAGAACAAATTATTCAGAAACATATTATAACTCTTATGGAGCCCATGATAACATATAATAAAATATGTTAACATATATGGATCCTATGTTCAACCCTTTATAAAAATACCCATGATCATTAACCTAATCAATGATTTTAGTAATCATAATCTGCAATAATAAAATAATATATTCTCTCAAATGAGATTCATCATGACCCCATACCACGTGATGATGTTGTGTTTTTAGATACATTTGTTTATCAAAGGAAATAAGTTAGGGGAGTAAATTTTATATAACTTTTATGTAACATAGATATTAGAAACATTTTTTTTAGACATTGGTCATAAAACCAAAACATTGGAAGTGCATTGTGATTATATCAGTAGTTTTTCATTTATTTACATACAAAATTAGTTTCACATTACCATGGAAAACCTTATAACACCAAAAAAACAAAAGAAATATATATTTTTCAAAATTAATTTAATAATTATTTTATTTTTACTAATGCATAAAAATGATTATATCTAGAGTTACAAACAACACCTAGTTTTCCATTCATTGAACAAAACACTATGTTGAAATGAAACATGGCATATTATTAAAAAATAATATTTTAATATGATTTTTATAACATAGAAAGAGTAATAGAGGTTCTGAAAAATATTAAATAAATTATGAACAAAAATTAACACATAAATAAGATATTGATTCATTTTTGACAGACTAATTAAGAATTAAAATAAATACCCACTGTGAAATAAAAGTAAATCATTCTCTTAAAAACATTTTATGTGCAGAAGTGTGTTTCATATCAATAAATTAACCAAATAACTATTTAATAAAAAATTTAATTATTAAAATATATTATGTATCCAATAAAATTTTAAACAATCATATTATATTTTTCCAATATAGATATACGATCAAATCCAATTTTTTTCTTTAACACTATATTAATCTAAAAAGTTGTTTAATCCCATTTTACATAAATATAATAAAATTATTCATTGAATATTTTTGAAAATTAATTTTATAAAATGATATTATTTTTCAAATTACAAGTTTCAATATTATATTAAGGTTAATACATTATTTGTTTTAATAAAGATTCATTTTTAATGAACAGTGAAAATAATGATTTTTATTTGAAAACTGATGTTTTTTAAATTATTATTAATGTTTGTTTACATTTTAAATTTGGTTTAACGTTTAATTATTTTAATTACACATACATAAATACAATTTAGGTCGTTATATCAGCATAATATTAATATTTAATATGAAAAAATTATAATCTTTTTTAAATTTTCTTTTAAAAACCAACTATCTTATCGAGTATGGGGTTGAATTTTATATTATATTTTTATAGTTATATTTATGGAATTTGAAAAACAGGATTCCTAATTTTAAATATGAAAAATTGATATTATCTATTAATTTCAATGTATTTGTGGACCAAAAGAAGATAATAATGTAATGATTAATCACCATAGTTATGGTAATAATCAGTTTACTGGGGGTTAAACTAAAAATGGTAAGGGTAAAAATAACATAAATACTTATATATAACTATCTTATACACATATTTTTTCCATTATGCATTCATGTTTGGAAAAAGGTTCATTTTAGACCCTCTTGACATATGAAAATCATATATCACTCAATCTTTTTTAAATAATTCCAATTATTTCGCCTTCCCCACATATAAAAGGCCAACAAAATCCCCCATTATTCACACCTTCACACCTCTTAGGTTACTCCAAGACATACATAAATAACTTTCTGAAGTCCCTCTACAAATCATAGAAATATTGTTTTTGGATTAAATTCAACAGAGGAAGGATTTAGGGCCATCCAAATGGGGATACCGGAATAAGAACATGTTTGATTGAGTATGACGTGAATCGAGACATAAAGTAATATATTTTTTCAAACAATTATTTCATATGATACATGTGACATATTTACAATTTTCTTATTTTATATGGATATATACTTCCTAAGAATTTATCTTATTATGATTATACTTAATCTTACGTGTATTAGGATAATAATTTTAGGAACTCTATTTCATGGGGTTTATGATTAAAAAGTTACCAAATCTGTAATGTATTTTTATATCAATTTTTCCTCTTTGAGAAAAATGTTATGGATTGAAATATAATTCATTCATGAGGTGTATATACATAACATTTGACATGTACTATCAGGAACTTATATATATATATATATATATTATATTTTATGTTCCATATAATGTGATTTATTTATTAGGATAATGATTAAATGTTACCAAATTGTTAGTGATTTTACGTTACAATCTAAATTTTTGTTACTATTTTTTATTATAATTCTTATCATGTTATTATATTATAATATCTCTCTCAATAAACTCATTTATTTTCATATTCATAATATAAGCATTATATTTTAGTGTAATTTAACCATTTTACACTATTTCATATTTAATAAAATTAGGAAGATATATTAATGAAAATATTACATTACCTCACTCTCCCGACAGAAATTTATTTTCCTCGAAACCCTATATTATAAAAAATGTTTTCTATAATTTTCTATCATTCCTATATATTATAAAAAATAAATTTACAATGTTTCAATGTTGAAAAATATATTTAAAATTAATCATTTTTTTCATTTTCCCAACAATCCATTTTAGGATTTTGTCAAAAATGGGAAATAAATATTTTTTAACATGAAAAACAAGTACAATATTTCATTCTGTCAGGAAAAATCAATGATTTTATGATTCCATTAAAATGATTCAATTTTATTCACAATTAATATTATATTGTTAATATGGTTTATTTTTTTATATTTTAGTTAAATTATATCAATGTGAAATTGTTTTCTAAAGTTATATATTTTTTGAGTAGAGGATTTCAGAGAAGAATGTATATTTTCCTAAAAAAATGTTTTAATATATTTTCTAAAATAATAATTATTTATTTTTTAATGTTGTTTTAAAATAAAAGGATTTTAATAATGATTTAATGTTTAATATTTTATTTTTAATGAAAATAAATTTTCTTTATGAGATGTCCCATTTATTCTTTTTATATTATTTTTTATAAAGATTCTATTATTTTAGTGTACACATGCATTAATATGGATATGATACAAATATATCATTCTTATTTATTATTTGAATAGTTTATGTCCTTGATGAAAATATTTTTCTAATATTTTTTTATCTATCATGGGTTATACTATGATAATGTGATTATGAGTCCTACTTCTGTTTCTATGGGCTAGTTGTGATGAAATTATGAGATTAGTAAGAATCCAATTTAATTTTTTATAGGTTTTTTATTTTGAATTATCTCTAAACCCCATTTAATTTCATTGTTTCTAATATTTTTAGGGTTTTATGATTGTTTTGAACACATATTTATGATTTTCATTATGTTATGGTGGTTATGTTATAACAAATGATGGTGGTTAAGTTATTACAAAATAGGAGTGAATCCCACATATGCTTTGGATGCACTGGGTAATGAATTATATCTCATGAGAATGATAAGACCTGAATGGGGATCGAACCATGATTTGTAAGATAATATTAGAAATGGGAGTACCCTAGTTCATTAATACTGGGATAGAATGGGGGATATATATTATTCATTAATACTAGGTTTGAATTGTGACTGAACCCATTTTAGTAAGAAAAACATAGAGTGGGGAGTGAACCCATTTCAGTATGATAGGACTACAATTGTGAGTAAACCTTACACAGTGAGGGAATTTTTCCCCTATTATGGTCGTGGGAGTAATCCTAAACTTCTATGATGGTTTTGGAAGGGAACACATTAAAACATAATAGCCTTGTAACTGATCCCTGACTAATATAGAAATAAATTTCAATTCGTATGAGTATGTCACAAATGTATGGACCCTCTCCTAGAATCCTATGTTCTGTGTCTTATACCATTAAATAAGTATAAGGATAAAAGTAAATCATGTCCCAATAAACTGAGTTATTTAGTAGTCATTTAAAAACATATACATACATTGGTATTTTATCACAACTGAATACATAAATTTAAAAATAAATTTTTAGAGAAATATTAATCCATCATGTATATTATATTATATCCTCCTTAATAAATATCATTTAATACTAGAGAAATGAATAAAATACAGGTGAGCTCAATTACACATTGAAACTGGATATAAAAACTTTTGGGTAATTGGATCTTTTTTCTTTAAAAACCTGTTGTTTTTCCCTGTCAATGGGAGTAATTTTTATTTAATTTTGGAAAATTATATTAATTTAATTTTAAAAACATTATTACATTTTTGGAATAAAATTTCATAATTTATAAAATATTCCCATTTTTATGGAAAATAGGAATATGGGTCTTAATAATTGCTTACCACGATTAGTTGTATATTTGTTAATTACCGGTAAAAATAATATTATTAATACTATTAAATTACCCAAACAATTTTACTAATTTTATTTTATTACTAATTTGATACCTAAATAGACAGTGAGAGTATTTTATAAACTATTGGAGACACATTGATGAATTTGTTTCCCTCTATATGATATTATTTAAAAGAAAATAAAATGATGTTTTACATATGTTTTATTAAATAATTAATCATTAATATATAGATTTCTATAATCTATATCTGACTATAAATTGTATTTTTAATGATAGAATTTTTATCTTCAACTTTGTAATTTATTTCCAATTTTTATTAAATTATACTTCCCAAAATGGTATACACAATTGTAATGTTTTAATTCTTTAATTAATGGATGTATCAAATAAATGTTAATAAATGTTTTACAATAAATATAATTTTTAATAATTAACATCATTAAAGAATATTATAGATGAAAAATACATTCTTGTTATGTTTAATAATAGTTGGTTCTAATTTTTCTTCATTTATAATACCTGTTAAAAACTAAATAACAAATAGTGTCAAAATTGACATTAATGATATTTAAATATAAATAAAATTTTATTTAATGAAATAAAATTCCATAAAATATATAAATAATTTTAATTATTGTTATATGGTATTAATTTTCATAATCTACTCATAAATATATTGATTTTAATTTTATATTACTCATATTAACCATCATTTTTTGAATTACATGTTATTATAGTGAAGGTTAAATAGGTCAAATAAGGGTTAAAATGCTATGGTTTAAAAATTGTGAAATCATGTCAAATTTTCATTGGATGAATTTATTTATACAAATTATTATCTAAGATTTTAAATAAATTATTTTAGAAATATCTGGATTATAATACTTACTTTTATTAAATTAATAATTTTTAAGAATTCCCTGGGTGCCCCTCCACTCTTTTATAAATGTGAACCTCATATCCTCTTCAATTAAAACATCAAAAAATATTTTTTCATTACAGATATGTCCAAATACCATCCTATAAAACATCATCAATTTATAGATCTCTTATTTAAGGAAAATAAGCATCTTTGTTTGTGTTAAGTTGTCGTGAAAAAGAAAATTTTCTGAAGAAAAGGAACCATTTTTTAATCAGGTATTTCAATTTTATTTCCTCTTCCACATCAATAAAATATTATTCAACCCTATTGAAATATTAAATATAGTATCCTCAATATAATTATATGTTATTATTTTAATATATTCACCTATATCCATCTCTAAATCAATCAAATGAGAAAATAATTAATTGTTCGTGTGTAGTGAAGATTACCACCTCAAAAACTTATATAATATTTTTCCATCACCATATACCAATAATGTTAATAATTATGGAATTAAAATTTAGATATGATATAATTGATTCATTTATCATTAAAATAAATATTATATCATTTATATTCATACATATTCATTCATATAAAAATGACAACATCAATCGTGGGTATGTGTGAACTATCTCACCCATGAATCGATGCGATTCCTTTTTCAATCCCACATCCCAAGGGAGATATGTATATAAGTATGTTTTAATTATTAATATAATATATGTTATATTATTATAGTTATATAATTATAAAATAGAAATTTCTTTATTTCTATATTGATCGTTAAAAAATTGAAATGTTATTCATGTGTACATACGGCCTATCATATTCATTATTATAATGTTGTTTGTTTTTCATACCCAAAGATAATGGTTTTATTTTAAAGTATAATTTACATATAAAATTTATTTTATGTCATTAATATTATTCTGGAAATGATGTACTATATTCAACTTTAACTATGCACATCAATAAAAGTCATTTTGGACTTATGTATCGTGCATTGTCAAAATGTTTGATGTAAACCTAATTAAATAATTAATTACTATATCATGATAATATGAGATAAAAAAGAATGATAAAACATCACAAGGTCCTTAAAATGTTAAATAATTAACTTATGTTAATTATTTAATAATATTTTGATTTTACATAATGAAACAGACTCAGGTTATGGGACATCATCACTATTCTATTTCATCGATGAATATTTTCATATTGTGCACCAATATTTCATTCTAAGGAATACATAAAACAACATTGAAATTTATTATGTTGAATGTATTTATTGTCAGGATATTTATTTTTTTCTATAAAATTTCTCATTCATGTGTAATTCAATTTGACAGATAAAAATTTATTAATTTATTTCTTAATTCAATTTTTATTTTTATGTTAAACTTTTTCTACATCGATTATGTCAAGATAAGATTATGTGTAAAAATAGATTTTCATATATTATATTGTATTTACACATTTTTTTTGTGGAATATAGCATATATACATAATCTATTAATTTTACTAAATCCTTGCCCAATTAGATGATATTTGTAAGGGAATTTTTTAAAATCTCTTTTAAAGTTACTTTGACAAAAATTTAAGAAAAAAACCAAATAGAAAGATTTCAAAATAAATATATAATGTAATTTCATTATTTTATGTTTCATTAATGTTTTTATTCTTCTTTTACAAGTTTATAATGTTATTTTCAAATAATGTGTTTACATTTATGGGAGTGTGGCTTTGTAAAAAATGAAATGTCATTTCAATGTTGACAAATTATTTTCATTTTATACATGATATAAGTGTTGTGATTTTTGTATGATTATTGGGATTTGTTTTGGTATATTGGTGGTTCCTTGATAAATTGATGGGGTTTTATCGCATTATAGGCCTATAATTCACTAAGTAATGAGATTGAGTAAATGGGTAGGGTTTCTCCTAGCAGTCTAAATGTATATATTATGGTTTGTATTCCAAATATAACCATAAATATTACTCCTTATATAGTTATGATAGATACAGTAAATTTAATATTGATATAGAAATGATTCCACAAGTTACCATTATTATTTGTTTTTTATATTTAGTATTATTATAAATTTATAATTTCATGGTGTAAGATAAATAACTTATGATTTTTGAGTAAAAAGTATAACTTTGAGAAATGTTTTCACTGGTTTATAAAGTATATGTGTAAAAATAGTTTCATTATTTCATTTTAGCTCCCATGATAATTATTCTATTCTCATCCCTAGTTTGGATTTTTTTTACATTTTTCAAAATTATTTTCATGAAAAAATAAGATTTCATGATGAAATTTATGAAGTTGTTTCATGAAAATATATCATATTTATTTTTTTAAATGTATTAATTTTGGGAAAAGGGGGGCACTGAGTATAATAGTTGACTTGTTATGTTTTGGTTTATCTTGTAGGAGTATATCGTAATTCACTATAAATATAAACTTAAAATATCCTTGAATGTGAATAATAGTTTAGAATCACTATAATATGTAATATCTAAGGTTGGGTCTTTATAGTTGGTATCAATTGATGGTATAGATAACTTTAGAGGTCAATATGTTATTTTATCATAAGTAACTAGTCATATATAACCAATATTGTTATCATGTTATGAAGATTCATAGTAATATTATATAAATATAATGATTTTAATATAATATTAATAAGGATATATTAGTGTTTTTTATCCACATAAAATAGTATATTATAATTTTATTTCTCACAGTATGGTTTTTTTATTTTAGTAAATGGATGGATCTAGCATAAACCAATTTAAGAATGGATATGGATGAAAATATTGTGGTTATTTAAAAAATAAACCTAATGAAATAACAGATAAAATGATATGTATTTTGGATTATAAAAACCAACTATCTCATGTATTGTTTATCTACTTGAACCTTTTTCAATTTTATAATGCATCATATTTGAGAGAAGTGAGTCCTTGTGGGTGTTCATGTAACAATGATCATAAAAAAATATATTCAACTAAATATTTATCAATCATGTGGAATGAATCACATATAAAAATGTATTAATGGAATTTTATGATGTATTAAATGTATCAAATATGGCAATAAAGTTAAAATAGTTCCATGAAAGAATAACCCTTCAGTTGACACCGTGAAAAGGAATGAAGTTTTTCCAACGTAATCAATTAAATTATTTAAATAAGTGTATAATGGTCATTATTGAAATCAATGTATTAGGAAACTAGTTCAGGAATTGGATTACCAGGATCATACATATATCTACTTAGGAATAAAAAATTTAATTACGATTTAATATCAGGAAACAAAAAATTTCAAATGGACAGTATGTATTAATTATTGGTTAATGTTTTATCATTAGTAAATATTAGTATAAGATCCATTTTTTTTGTAAATACCTATTAAAGAATAATTATTAAAATCATTTTGAAAATATTTTAGTGAATCATTAAATATTAATATATCTATAAAATCTAAATCAAGTGTTCTGTTAGATCTAAGGATGATTATATATTTAAAATTATCAATACTATTTTGATGATGGGTGTACTTTCGAATAATTTTTATTTGTTATATGTAACCCCAATGTTTGTTAGGTGAAAATTCTATTTGAGGAAGAAATAGTTTTTTATTTTTTGAACATAAATATAACGTATAAATAACCCTTAGGTTTTATATTATATTATATTTTTAGGTAATTATGGGATATTAAATGTATGGATGAAAAACGAATGTTTTGTAATATCATTGGAAGTTAAAATATATTATGGTTATTTTTTAATAATATTTATCACATTTCTGCTATTTTTCATGGATTATAATAACAATATATTTTTCTAAAATAAAAACATATAGGATTGGTAAAAACCCATCGCGATTGGTTGAGCCATAGAAAATGAACCCAAAACCGAAGGGTGAAAAGGGTAAATCAATTATCCCTACACTACACGATGTCCTGGTTTGTATGAAACTTTTCTTATTCTATATTGTGGCATAAATTAATATCCATAGTATTGGAAATTTTTTTTAATTAATATAATAATGATAATAATATTAATTTTAGTTAATGGATAAATGATGAATTATATTTTAGAGTAATATATGATTTTATAGTGGATTTATTGAAATTCTTGTTATTTATTTAAATTTTTATCAAATATTATAGATTATATTATTTAGTAAAATAAATTTTTCTATATGAGGAATTAAGAGTAATTAATGTTATTTTTTTATAAATGTAAAAAGTTTTATGGAAGGTTATGTGATCAATTCATTTTTGGGATTTAATCATAGTGATAATATTTTTGAGGAATTTTATAATGAGTTATTTGATTAATGGCATATGTTTATCTTTTGGTATTACAATTGAATCATAGAGATTAATGTACTTTTTAAACATACAATGGATTATTATTTTAGGATTATTAATCTATTTTATCGGTACAATTCTTGTTTTGGTTAATTTTTCAATGCATAATAAATATATAGATAATAATTGCTTGATTATTTGAATATTTATAAGTTTATTATGGTACTTCATTAATGAAAAATTCATCTAAATTCTCATAATTTGGAGAAAAAGATGAGTTTGTGGTGTGAATTGATTAATGGATTAATTAATAATTGTTATGTAGATATATTACATTATGTTTATTTTCATGTTTCTAAGCTAATTCTTCAACTCTTTTAAATTGGTCATGGAAATAAAATTATATCCATTAACTTTTCTTAAAAAAACATCAATAACATTTTATCCCATCCTAGATTTTTTGTTGTGTTAATTTTAAAATTATAATGACTATTTAATATACCACTCTCCATTTGAACATGAAATTTTGTTTTCTCTCTCTTGTCCGCATTTTACAAAATGGAACCCTAGAATTTTTTATTTCATGTTACCCACATCCATCTCATTATTTCTTTAGAAGTGGATTTTTTAATCAATTTTTTATTATGGGTTTTAAATAGTGATAATATTAATAGTTGAAATAATTTTACAATGTGTGAGTTCAAATTTCAAAGATGAAATTTAATAATGTAGGAAGGGTAGATTATATTATCCTATGTTTTTTAAAGGAAACACAATGTCTGATATCATTCCTGATACTCCATATCAATCTTAAATTAACAACTAAATATTATTATTCAAATTTTTATATTATAACCTACTCATTAGAATAGCAGGTATGAACATAATAAACTGAATTATGATAATATTGTTTACACGTATATATAATGAACTATTTAGTGACCAATTAATTATAAATGTTAATTAAAACAGTCTTCGAAAATAATAGGTAATTTTCACACAGGTGTGTTTTATACTAAATAAATAAACACATAATTTTGGGATAATTATAGTTATATAATTATATAATATATTAAATATATTTTTTATCATTGTTGATTTGAGTTTTATATACATGATACAATAAAAAATCACGTCTTATATTTAAAAACAAAATTTTTTTAGAAAGTTTTTTACCACATTTTAATTGAAAAATTATTTTAGAAATATTTTTTGACACCATGATAAATTATATTTCAAAAAAATACATTTCTTGAATTTGGAATATTATAATTTACGTGTGATTAATTTTTGTTATTATTCTTATATGTTTTATTTTTTTGATGAGTAGTGAAAAATAATGATTTTGAATTGAAAGATATTTTTTTACAAAATGATTTATATTGTTATATTATATTTTTAAATGAGTTTATATTATAATAAGACAAATTTTGTATAATTTTATCAAATTTAGTTTACAATAATCAATCTCGCATGGAATTTTGATATAAAAACCATGTGAACATTGGCACTTTTTTACATTAAAAACTCTTTGTCTAATCTTGCCTGCTAGAAGATTTTTAATTAATTTTGGATTAATATTTGAAATGAATTTCCAAATTTGGGTTCCATATGTGGTATTATAATTTCTAAATTTAGTAAATTGATCAACTATTTGGGCAATATGTATTGTAATTTTAGTAATTTTTATTGCCAAGGATTACTGTAAATTAGTAAATTAAGAGATAAATTAATAATATAAATATTATAAAATTACACTATCACTTTTTTAAATTTTATTTTATGATTAATTTTCGACAAGAATTACCCTTCAGACATTTTTTAACTCTTGGATCCAGTTGGATGAATTTTATCCCTCTATAGTATATTATTTTCAAGACATTTCTAATATGTCAAACATATATTTTTTTTAAAAACATTTTTAAAATAGGGTTATTTCGAATATTTAATAGACTATAATTATTATTTCTAAAATTAAAATCTTTATTGTATTCTGGGTAATTTACTTTAAATTTTTTGGAATTAAATAATTATGTTAAAGGCATACACCTTGATGAAGATTTATTTTTTATTTAATGGAAATATCCCAAAATTGATATAAAAAAATTAAAATAAATATAATGTGAAAAATTAAATTTCATACATGCTTTTTATAGATGATGTTGACTTTTTATAGATATAGTAGAATAATATTATGGAATTTATATTATTTTTATGTTATTTTTCAATAGTCAGGTAATGAATAATATCAAAATTGGAATTAATGATATTTAAAAAGAAGAATATTTTTCTAAATGAAATAAAATTACTAAAAATATAAAATATGTAACATTGCTGTGATAAGTATTATAATGGAATAAATTTCTCATTTATTGGTTTTATGGAATTTTATTGTAATTATACTAACCCTCAAAGTGTAAATTACATGTTATCACGATAAAATTTAGAGGTGTCAAATAAATATTATAATAAATATATAATGATTTAATAATAAACATAGGACCTTTATTTTCCTTAGGATTAATTTATTTTGACCCATAATCATCATATATTCTAAATAAATATATTTGGATCACTTTTTAAAATATTATTAGTTTATATTAATTTAATATTTTGAAGAATTCCATATCTGCCCCTCCCCTCTATTATAAAAGGGAACTGCCTCTCATATTTACTTCACACTTGAAACCCTACATGGTATGTCCACGAACAACCCAAATACAGACCTAGAATCACTATTCAAATTTTATTCTCTTATTTTTTAAATAACCCCATTCTTAGTTGCTTTAAAGTGTTAGGAAAAGAATATTGTATGATGAAAATGTATGATTTTTAATCTTGAAATTCAGTTATCTTTATTCTTGGAAATCACTAAAATATTTATAATACATGATGAAATTATGACAACAGTAATATAAATTAAAATATATATTATTATTTTTATAGCATCATATAAATAAATCTTCACTTAAATCAATTGGGAAAATAATTAATCGTATATGTGTACAACATGCAACCACCTTACGAACCGAAATAATACATTTTCCATCATTATCTCAAATAAATTGTCATAAGGATGGAATTAATTTTTATATATGATATTAATGAAAAATATATATCAATTTTAATTAATATTTAATCAATTATTTTCTTATCTTTCTAGGCACATAAAATTGATAACGTCATTCGTGCGTTCGTGTGAATTATCACCTCAATGAAGTGATGTGATACATTTTTCATCACCACAACATATTGAAGATATATAAAATTATATTTAAATTATTAATATGATATTAATTATATTATGATCACTCTGAAAAAATAAATTAAAAATTACCATAATACCATAATTATCATTGAAAAAATGGAAATGTTACTAATGTGTACGTATGACCTGTCGTCTCCATGATTATAACATAGATCATTTTTTTCATAAAAATTCATAATGTATTGACTTTAAAGTATATATTATTTATTAATTTTATTATAATTTCTTAAATATTATTCTATTGATGATGGGATAATGAACACTTTGACTATATACATCATACCGAAGTCATTTTGTACACAAGTACCGAAAATCATCAAACCCTCAGACATGAAAATAAATATTTAATTATGTATTATAACATGATAATAATTTATATTAATTCAATAATAAATATTAAAATGGTTATAAAAAAATTATACAATTAACCAATGTTTTTTATTTATTAATATTAATATTGAAGATGACGAGTCATGCTCAAGGTAAGGTACTTGTTCCCAATTTTCATTCGTTGGGTCATATTTTAATGTTTTACATCTATATTACTTTTTGAGGTGTATATAACTTTCCATTGACATGTTATATATTGAATTTATTTATTCTCATGATATTTAATGTTTATTTCATGTTGCTATTTCTTCAGGAATACGATTCAACTCATTACAAAGTATTCAGGTATTACTAAACTAAATTTCCATTTATTGGATTAAACATATACTCCATCAAATTTGTAATGAAAAGATTATGTGTGTATAAAAATGTTATTATCTTAATTTGTATTTCCACTTGTCTTCCCATATTTTTTGTGGAAACACATAATCAATTCTTTTGATATAAACTCAGTTCAATGACATAATATTTGTGATGTAATTTTTAGTACCTTTTAAAGACACTCTTTCATCTACTTTTAATGAAACCAGAATGAATTTATTTTAATACATATGTCATTAATTAAATTTTTTTTCCATGTGAATTTAATTTTTTTGTTTGATCCTTTAAATATTTAAAAATTCTTATTCAAATATAGTGTTTCATTTTTTTGAGTGCACTGCAATCTAAAAAATGAAATGTGATTGCAAAATGGAAAATTTATTATCCTTTTATGAATTATTATGTCTTGGGATTATATTGTGTTTATTTGTATGATTTTAGGAGTATGGGTGTTTTTATGATAAACCAAAGGTGGGGTTACCCATTATACCTATCTAATGCATTGGGTAATGAGATGAAGTTAACCGGTAGGGATTTTTTTAAAATACTAATAGAATATACTTCGTGGGTAATCTAAACTTTACCATAGAGGACACTACCAATATATCTGTGAAAGTTACATTAATTTTAAGTGATATATGTGAATTATTAATCATGTTATCTTTATGATTTATGTTTTCTATTTTTTGTTATATGAAACATATCATTTCAAGATATAAGCTAAGGAGAAGTAAAACTTTGTGAAAATGATTTCTTGGTTTTATAATGTATTCTTGGAATAATATGTTCCTTAAATATATTTATCTCCCATCCTAAGATTTTTGTGATCATCCCAAAATTTAAAATGTTTTTATTAGGTCATGTAAATTTTTATGAAAAAATAATATGTAATGATGAATAAATTGAAGATATTTTGTGAAAAGAAATTATTTTTATTTATTTTAAAAGGTTTTACATTTTAGAAAAAATAAACATACTGAGTAATATTGTCAAAATGTAATCTATTTGTTTACTTTGTAATACTTTTCCCTAATTATCTAAAAATTTAAATTGAAAATATCCTAAAATATGAATTCAATTTCAAAAACAATTGTTTAATTAATGTTTAAGGGTGAGTCCTTATATAAAAGATAAATATAAAAGGTTTTAAATGTTCATTGGTAGACTCAGAAATAACAGTTATAAGATGGAATTTAATTTGATGATCATTTTTCTAATGATGAGGAAATTGTTTATTTTAAAATAATATATTATCATATAATTTCCTAATATTTTTTATTTCAAAAGATTAAATACATCCTTTGGTCTTTATTAAATTAATTTACATACCATCGCATATTCTATGAAATAAATATCTATAATTGAATATTTTATTATTTATGTACTAAATTTCACTTTGTACAGATCAAAAGTTTAATAAAAGAGTGATAAGTTTTTTCTTCTATCTCTATATATTTTCCAAACACAAAATATCTTTTAAATTAATCTATAAACTTTAAAACTAACACAAATGATTATTAATTCATTTTTTCTCAAGTAGTTTAGCTAAGAGTAATGACACATTACATATTACATTGGAAGGGCCTGTTGTAAGTGTGAATACCTTATAATTGCTCATTCATTGGTTAAATCCCACCACCTTTTAGGTGTAATGGGTTTTCCACATACATTGATGTTTTTCCTTTTATAAATCCATACTTATATAATTTAGATAATGTATCTAATAAATTATGATGGGAATCCTTGAAATAAAATTAATCAATAAATAACAATTTTTAATTATTATTTAAAGAACAGTTGTATTAATATCTAATAATATTATTGTAAATTTATAAAAATGAATTTATTGGTCATATTAAAACTAATTTTTATCAATATATATAAACATATTCCTTTAAAAGAAAAATTAATTATTCTTCAAATAACTGTTACATTATAATATATATGTTTACTAAATTTCACCCAAAATTTCATCAATCATGGTAGACTCCCTATAACACCATATAAACTTTATATCTGATATTTTTAATCTCCATTCTTTGTTTCCATTTTTTATATGTAATGTATTTTGGAGCCTGAGTTGGGAGGATAATTTTCATAATGAATTCATGGATTTGTTGGATTTCAATACGTTCCATAACTATTTTAGTTGTTCGATTGGTAGTTACATTACATGTAATATGATTTGGTGATGTTTAATGCTAGTTAGACTCATCCCATGTGATGAATTAACAGTGTGATAATTTACACATCAAGTAATGGATACATGCGATGCATTGTTAACTATAATGAAAATTCTATTTCATCATAACATAAAGTAAATGGAATTCAATAAGTGTTAAAAATTTCGAACCATGTGTAAGGAACCAACCCTAGTTTCTCAGATGTGGTGCGTTATTTGATTATATTGTTATATAAATAAGGAATATGAATCTCAAGGGATAGATCAATTTATTATTCTTGAAGAAACTAGATATATAATTGGATCCCATTTTAAATTCTGAAATGAAAAAAATATGATACATACCATATGAAAAAAACGATATCCTTGAAAACAAAATAAATGATCTCTTCTTCTTAACTTGGGGAAGGAAATCAATTAAATGGGTGAGCTCAAAATCTCAGTAAAGGTAATAAATACAGTGGAATATATCATCATATAATAATTTGGCATGTTTAATACATAAAAAATTCCCCTTTAACAAAAACATTAACACATTAGGGCATGAATAAGATATGGGTAAGTAATTCGATAATAAAACAAAATTATGGGTATTATACTAGTCAAATAACCACATGAACCATAAATTCTATTTTCATAATGAGGGAATGCATAATGTGGGACAACATAACCATACTGTCAAGGCCTCTTGACATTACCATAAATAATCATTTTGTCAAGGCCTTGTGCGAAGACCGTAGTTTGTCTCATGAGACCAACTACTGAAGAGAAGGGATATAGTAGGACCCAACCAACACTTAATATGTCCAATTAATTCCTCATATGAATGGGGTGATCATAATAAACATATAAATTCATATTTTATCTAACATAAAAAATTTAAATAACATTTCCAAATCATTGAACATAAAAACTAACCATTCTGAATAATATGGTGAGATATATCAAAATAGAACTTCCATAGTCAGAATAACCAGAAAACCTTCAATAGAGTATTTTAGATGATATCGTAAAATAAAAACCTCAATTAAGTACAACACTAAACAATGTATGTTTACAGAGATGAATACATTTATAAATGATACCACCGAAATATTCTTTAGGAAATAATCCTGAAACATTCCAGTAGATCCCATTCCACATTGAAACATTCAAATTATAATCTATTAGAATATCATGAGAAAAAGGTGAATCTTCATATGATATACCAAAGGTTAGTACATGCCGCACAAAAAATAAAAAAGTAGTGAACAAGGCATATATCTCAAAAAAAGTTAATAGGAGATGAGAAAATCATTTTTTACTTTAGAAAGAAGATTCATTTTCTAAAATCATTTATATTTTCCACAAAATTATATTTTAAACATTAATATACAATAAAATAAAATACTATGACATTGAAATTATATTTTAGGAATAAATTAAGTCCCACTGAATTGAAATCATGCAAAACAGTTCATTAGATTCTTCACAAATAAAACATTTTAGAACATTTTAAGGAATATGATAAAGAGAATTTTAAAGTGGAATGCACATTTTGTCTCTTAAATACATAAATGATCCAATTTCATTTTCCCTGTTAAATTATTATTTTTATAAAATAAAATTGTATTAAAACATATTTTTGAGTAAAGTTGAAAACGGGTAAGAATTTGAAAATATCCCTTGAATCTGGTTTGTATTTTGGAAACAATTTTAAATTTTTCATTTAAAACATGTAATTGACCATAAAATAAGGAATGATTCTGGTTGGTGAAAATATATATAATACTCAAACATAATTTATGGGAAGTAAATAATAATTCAAAAGAGTTTAATTAATGTAATTAGACATTAAACGCAACCCGAATGAAAATGGTGGTTCCGGTGGAAAAAACCCTTACCACTTTGTAATCAATCAATTTGTATGCCCCGAAATTAATAATATAAAAATGATACATTGAATACCATGAAAATACAGAAATTCATGATATGTTACATCAATGGTAATTTTATATATACCATACACATTTAATATTAGTGAATACGTGAAATCAGACAAAATGGAAGTGAGATAAAGAAACCTCTTACCTTAAGTCCGAATGTGTTCCTGTATGGATTTTAATTTCATAGAATAAGAAATTAGACATATTAATAACTTATTTCATAAACAATTATACATTTATTTAGTTTATCATAATTATTTTTAGTTCATTTATTCCCTTATTGATAAGTTATTATATTGAATTTCATAGTTCTGTAGTGTTTGTTTTTCTTTATTTCCACAATCAGTTCAGTTGTTCGTAAGAAATGGAGTTCATGTGCCTTGGATGTAAATCTACAAAATTGAATTAAAATATTATTTATTGTAATATATAGGTTTTAGTGGCCATTTATATAATTTGGTTACATTTCTTGAGGATGAATTAATATATTTAACTTTAATGATAACTATTTGAGTTAATTTGTGGGTTTTGATTACAATGAACACATTTTTCATTATAACATAATATCATTTGTATGAAGGGATTAAAGAACCTCAAATAGGGTATATTAAATATATAATAATATATTTCAACCAAAATAATAATGGTTTCATGACAATAATTCTTAATGATAATAGAAATCGAAAGATTATCATCCTTGACTATGGTAAATTGACATATCTCAGATTGTGTACTTGATACTAGTATAATAGATGATAAAAAGAACATATGATGTTAACATATTACAATATCATGAAAACATTCTAGTAAATAAAAGGTATTTTATTCATCCCAACATTACGATAAGGATAGGTAATAATATAAAAAGATAACAAATTAACTTGAAAGGAAAGACAAGTAATTGAAAAAAGGAATTTACCTTTTGAACCAAACAACCTTGAGATCCTTTTTAAGGGAGTGGTTTTGTACTTTTTATGAAACCAATTCTTTCATGACGGGGGTTAAAAGTTTGGGAGGATATTTGGACAAAATTTAGTGAAGGAACAATGATTGAGAGGTGTGACGAAATGAGGGAGTGATGGTGGTTTATATAGTGGAGGGGAGAGGGGATTTATCAATTTTATATTCATTTATTTATTATTTATCATCAAGACAAGGAATAGTGAGTCTTCCATGACCAATAATCGTAAAATTATCATGTGAATACAAATTAATTGGTCTTACATCAATAGAACATCATACATGAATCTATAATTATTGTATTTATCATATTTTGTAAATTATGGTATTTCACAATTCATCCAAAAATCAAGTATGTCAAAAAAAATTCAAAAAATTCTCCCCAACCATTTTTTACATGTTGAATCAAAAAAATTAAGTCCATTTTTCAAAAATAATTTCCTATATATGATTAATTTAATATTTAATTAAAATCATAATTTATTCTAAATTTTTTTTAAAACATTTATTTACTGATTCCAAATCATAGGTATATCATACTCCAACATGAATATTATTTATTAACTATCATAGGTAAGGTAAAATAAATTAGGGTATATCACTTTTCGTAATGTTATGTTACTATTCATATGGTATGTTATTATTCACCAAAAAATATGTTTCTTTTATCAGACTACAAATAACATAATCATCGCAACTATTTATGTCATATTTTCAAAAATCACATCACAAATGTGACAAAATATTGTATACATGGATAGGTTATAACAAAGTTGTGTTTTTAGAGAATCCGTTATACATACATTCTATAATAAATCTATTTGTATATTTGTGGAGTGTTACACCATGTATTTCAATGTTTTTGATTTTTTAATGTTCCATATGGGTGTTTGAGGGATCTTTTTATTTTTAAACCTACTAATATCGACTATATATCTTACCATATGTGATTAGGGGTGTCATATATAATGTATCTACTTATCATCATTATATTGAGAATGTGACAGGATTCTACATAAAGTTATTTTACATCCCCAAGGTGCAAAATGTTGGAAATAAATAATGAAGGGCTTTAATGCATGTGGGTGCTGATTTTCACCATAATAATTAGACCACTAACCAAAAAAATACTAAATTATTAATTCTAACCATTAATTACTACCCAACATTTCATTTATCAAATTCAAAATAGAAAGAATCTACCATTGTGAAAAAAAACAACATAAAAGTTAAAAGTTGAAGAAAAATTAATAAAACACATAGAAAACCCCAAGACTTCATGCTCCACATGCTCTATGCTCCATGTTAACCAAAGAATTCAACATATCTTGAGGCATTAATAAATTATATTGATAGGTTATCATTTACCATGTCCTAGTAAATTCTATCTCTAAAAGAACCAAATTTCCAATGTAGGGGTGAGTAATATAACTCGGTTGGTTTTCCCGAATGACTTCCCTACTCACGCCACTAGGATAGATGAGTTAGTATTATATATATATATATATATTAGTATAAAAATTGTTTTAAAATAGTTCATGACTAAAAATAATAAACATCAAAAATAGATTACAAAAAAATATAAATAAAAACCATGTTGACCAATTTTACAAGAACAACTATTGATAAAAAACCAAACAATGCATAAAACCCATTCCACAAGTTCGATTTGGCATAACCATTCCATTCCACAGAACCACACCACTGACAATGCATGCTTCATTATGAAAGTTATATTATCATGAGAGGTCTCTCATATATCTATAATGGCTTCATAAAGTAATAATTTCCTCGCTGCGATTACTCCTTTGGCACTGAGAACAAGGTCATATTTCAACCAAGCCTCATATATTCAACACAAAAACCCATCCCAATTATTCCAAAAAACAATTCCAATACAAATAATCCATAACTATTTCAATAAAACAATATTTTCATTGATAACTATTCTCTTAAAACCCATTTAAAAAACCAGAAAAAACAAATTTTTTAGTAACCATTATATAATCAAGAAATGAAATCTCTTTTCAAAAAAATTCACCGAAATTCCCCAATTTCACCAAAAACCATAAGTCATCACTAAATATAATTTATAGCATTATTTTAACAAATATTTCACAGTAAATTTCAAAATATTAAATAAATGTCAAAATATGATAATAAATTATAGCGACAAGAGCTGAGAGTGAAACCCCCTACATTGAGAGTTTTGGATAAAATGATAAATGATATGAAGAATGTCCTAAAAACTGGTTAAATATCCCCAATCCTACCTTAGTTCACATCACCTAAAATAAAATAAGGAAAATATAAACTTATTTAGAATCCAAAACCATAAATCCACCAACAATGAGCATAAATCTAATAAATTGATAGAAAAAATATGTAGATACATGATATGAATCTAGAATGATGAGAAATGATGCCTTACCATATAAAATTATACATTAATCACCAATGTAAGCCTTCATATTGCCTCCTAATTAATGGGAGAACATTCGCTGACTTTTGGGGTAGAAAAATCCCATGTTAGATATATTTTCGAGTAAAAAATACTGGTTAAATACTTAAACCAACCTAGATCTTCTTTTTAAGGATCTTTGTTTGACCCTACACATGGTTTAATGTCATTGTTAGACAAATTGTGCACTAACTGTACATTATCCACAACCTTGTGGATGAAATTCACATGGTATCATCAGGAAATATCCAATACTATATGATAACCATGCCGAATCCACTACCTCATTTTTCTAAAATCAATATTTCAATGTTTATGGATACTTATTGTTTTTAAAAGGTTCTGAAAAACCATGCACAACCAGTGAACATCCACTTTATCTTCATTAATATTGTGCTTGGTTTCTACAAACCATGATCCACTGATGTATGAGTAGAAATTTTTTATAAAATCTCAAAAAGTTATCCAAATTATATCAACCTTCAACCTTGTAATTTATATACAAGAAAATCATAATAAAGGGTTATGTACCAGAAACTAGGGGATTCAACATTTTCTCCTCCATTGGTCTTTCTATCCCAAAATAGTAGAAAACCATAAGTGATCTAAAAGATTTTTCTCTATTTATCTATGATTTCATTCTCGCATTCCAATGCCTCATCTAGAATATTATAATGTTTCAATAAAACCTACACTATACTGATCCTTTTTTCATGAAAGAATTTACCTGGAATATCCAAATTTCGCACTGGGATATGCACCAGTAATGCATCCAACTCAAAGTCAACATGATCCCACCTGATCAAATGACAATAATCATGATGACACATTTTCAATTGAGATAAGTTGAACCCATTATGTACCGAACTGAACCATTATGGCATTTCCACCGTTCCAACCAATTCCATTATCTAAAATAGGGGCAATGTATCTTGGAGATAACATGGCCTTCTTCCCAAAACGATGATCTTCAAACCTTGAAGAGATCCATAATAACACATGATCACTCATCTTGACCATTAATGACCACCGAAGATTATCCACATACGATTTTGGATGATTTTGGGACAACTCAATTATCTTTCTAATCAACAGATTCTTCTATTTTTTTATTGAACACGAATCTACGGAATTAGTGATGTTTTACAAATTTTACACCGATCAAAGTATATAATGAAAAGGAAGAATGTAATATAATTCAAAATGAGCCATATATATCGAGGCCTAATAGCTGTTGTAATATGAGAACTCCACCAATGACACATGCTCTTCATGAGAGACACCATAATACATTACACAATCTTGGGACATGTCTTCCAATGTTTGTGTCATCCATTTGGATATCACATCTGGCTGATGATGATATGTAGTACCCATAGTCATCTATGTCCCATGTAATATCAAAATGGATTTCTAGAAATGAGATGTGTAACTTAGATCTCTCTATGATACAATCTAAATAGATATTTCATGTCTCTTTACCAATTACTAGATATAAATATCAAAAACATTCTCAACCATATATGTTTCCCGAATAGGAATGAAATGAGCTGACATAGTAAAGAAGTCCACTATCACCTGTATGGAATCATGTTTCTGAACCATTCATTGGGATAACTAATATAAATGTATCGCTCTCTACTCCCATTTCTAAATAGGGAAAGGTAAATACTTAAAAATAAATGTTAGTAAATAATACTCTAAATTAACATGATGAAAGATTAAACACATTAAAACAAACATAGAAACCATTAATTACATACTGACCAACCAAATATACATCTTTTATTCTATATAAATCATCTATATTCTTTGAAGAATGAACCATATCGAATGGCGGTAAGAATATATATTTTTTTCGTTACGATCCATAGGTAACACTATTTAATTTATGAACCAAAAAAACTAAACTCTAATCCAAAAACCCAACCTCAATGTTCTCCCCACAATTGAGTTTAAAACTCATAGCCATGCATTCTGCATTAGATTTCTATTCTTCATTAACCATATTTATCAAATCAGGATCTATTAAAACAAAAAAACAAAACATTACCTCGCCCTTCACATTCCACAAGCATATCAGCAAAGGACTGACATGAACTGCCTCTCATCTGAATATTCTCTTTCCCACTGAGCATATAAATTTATTCTTAATTCATCTTACACCATATTTATTTTACTCAGTGTATACATCAATTCAATGTCAAACACCTGATATAATCCAGCCATCTTCTTTTCTTATATTCTAATCCAAATGTGGGAAAATATTTTTTAAGCTCTTTTGAACCATGAATGCAGTAAATTTCTCAGTAGGGAAATAACGACACATTGACTTCATGGAATTGAAAAATATAGCTTACTCAAAATAATGTGTTGAATTATTATTCTAATTCACCATTAATATTCTTTGTTGATAATAAACTACAAGATCTTCATGCATGAGAACACATCATATCCCAGATCCAATTGCAATATAGTACACCACATACCCTATTCTTGATTCAGGTAATATCAAGATAGGTGGTCAAGTAAGGAAGACCATTAAAACATCGAAAGACAACTATAATTCATCAGTCCATAAAAATAGAACATTATTCATTTTAAAAACATTTATATGTGAATATAATCATGATTATTCACAAAAACATTGTCGGTAATAACATGTTAGACCAACTAAGATCCATATGTCATAGACGTTCTTTGATGGTTTCCATGAGATAATATATTCAATCTTTTCTAGATACACTAAAACACATCATTTAAAAATTAAATGTCCCTAAAATTCTACCACTTGTATCAATAAATCCAACATTGATAATTATTTATAAAAATGATTGTCTCTTTATATTTCCATCATTATAGCCAAGTGTTTCTAATGTAAATCCCTTTTCCTTGAATAAAATAATATTTCTGCCACAAACACCATAATAAAAGAATCTAGTTGTCTCTAAAATATATGATTCATCAACAAAATAACTATTTTTGGCACATTAGTGAGACATAATGGCACTTCCACATATTCATATTGTCCATATCTACATCAGAATGTTGGTTTCAAAATATCATCCATCCCAACTTGCTATTTGTGATATCCTAATTGAAAATCAATTTTGGGGAACCATTGGTCTTTACCAAATTGATCAAATATATAATCAATGTGTGTGAGTGGATATGAATTCCTTATCGTAGCATACTTATTTTTTTTATTAATCAACAGAAAATATTATATTTCCATCATCATTCTTTATGAACATGATAGGTGCTTCACACGGAGACGTGCTTGGCCTAATGAAAGCCTTACTTTAAATTTCTTCCAACATCATCTTATGATCCATTAATTCTTTTGGTTATATTAGATAAGATATAAGTGATATATGACTATTCCCTAGGTGGAGATCAATAATAAACACCATTTAACTTACTAGTGGTAACCGAGTTTTTTTTAAGAAAAACATATGAAAACTGATCCACCATTACTGGAAAACTAATATTCTTAGTCATTTCCACTGATGCCAAGCTGTAATCCTCTAACAAGTAGGAGCTCATTCCTACTAATAGTTCCAACAATCCAATTTCACCTATTATTATTACCATTTATCTTCTAAAGAGAAGCACGAAACCATCCACATCCGTGAATATAACTATTATGATATAATATTCTATGGGATTCTTAAATGTTTCCAACCAATCCATACCTAGGATTAAATCATAGACATCCATGTCCAACGTAGTGAAATACCATTCCATCTAGCTCCATCAACAGTTATAGAACATGATCTACACCTAAAATCTCAACATTATATTTCCCAATGAGTAGTTTTGAGATTTATAATTGGAGTCATCACATTTTTAAACCAATAAAGTCATCTACATGATAAGAAATAAAGGAATTTGATTCTCCAGTATCAAAAATACACTTGAATGAGGGTAGAATTGAATATAATATTACCTATCACCAAATATGGACCAGCCTTACCAACCACAATCTCATTCTTTACACTATATAATTGATTTTTTGTTGCACTATACTCCTTCTTTCTTTACTAGGATTTACCTTGGCAAGGAGCCATGGTATTCCTTGAATCACCATAGCTAGATCTACTCTGCTTCCATGATTGATTTTTCTACACTTACCCCTTCAATGCATATGAATCATGTAACACATTTGATGTCTCTTGATCACCTAACCTCACAGAACTTGAAAAATAGTGCTTACGATTCCCCATCATGTTGAAAATATTGAATTATCTTTATGGTTTTGTACAAAATGTCTCCATGTGGTTGAAGGAACCACTTTGGAAACATCCCTCTTTAGTCATGGGTCTCAAAAAAACATTCATTGATCCAGGTTTCTAGTTCACATTTCTGCTCCCACTTTGGAAGTAGATTTCCCACTTTTGCTTTTCCCCAAAATTAGATTTCCCACTAGTTCCTGAGGGTACCAATATACTTCCTCTCCCATATCTCTTGTTGTCTCACATTCAACAACTTTTTTTCTATTCACAATCTCTGTATAGTTAGTAATACATAGAACAACTATTGATGTGAGAATATCCTTCCATAGCCTCGATTAAAATATGATGATTTTAAGGACGTACTATCTGTAAACTTAGGTGAAAAGCACACTAAATTCATAAAATAGTAGTACACTCTATGGAATATATATTTTCCGAATATAGTTTGAATATATCTATCATCCATTAAATTTTGAACATGTGAGGATAGAGTTTTTTATTCAACAATTACTATAAATCCTCCAATATAAGGCCTTACTTTACTATATTTTAGACTTCTAAATCCTACCACTATCATGAAAGATCATCCATCATTTACATTTCATTCTTCAATTTTAGATCTGTTGGATTGATGATGAAATCAAAGACATGATTCCTCATGTTCAGCCACACCTCTTCCTTTTCTGGTTCATAATATCCACTAATGATGGGTGGATTCTGATTTTAGGACTATATCGAATGATATATTTTCCATAGCTCATCCCTTTGATTCCCAATGTCTACAACATGAAATTCATGGATGATACTCAGAACTAGATATTAGTTCACCTACATCTCAGGTACAACCACATTATGCACAACTTCTTCCAATTGTTTCTATGATAACTACTGAGTGACATTATCTACAAAAAATAAACTACATAAGTCTCACTCCCAAGAAAATCAAGGATTGTTATTTCTAATTCTATCTCATAAACTATCCCAATATTACTTACCAAATTAAACATTTACCATGTCTAGCCATTTGGAAAACATTTAAAAGTCTTTTGAAAATCAAACCATTCTAAAATTCCACAACCCTGATCTTTTTCAAATTCATTAATTTGAAAACTATATTATAACATTTCAAAAATGAAATTTTTTTAACAAAATCATATATTATTCTTTGAAATGATTTTTTCACTCTTAGTGGCATGTCATTACTTTAATTCATATCATTCCCATCTCATTGGATAAACAAAATACAATGATATTTAAAACCGTTAATTATCTTTAAAAGACTTATGAACCCAATTCCCTGATAATTTTTGGTTCAACATAAAAGGTTTTCTATATATTTTTATTCTCAATATTTTATGACCAAACATTCGTACACCTTTCAAGAGTCACCACCCAAGGGATACACACTAATGAATTAATGTCTAGAATAGATAATACTGATGACTACATGTTCTATAATGAATGAAACACGTTTGTTAATTTTTTTTAACAATTCTTTTGAACTGAAAAAAACTAATACCTTTTGTAACATCCCTCCAATTTAACATTTTCATGAGATGGTGGGAAGATAATACTTGGCCTTTAGTGACATTCACATCATTTCAGTAGGTTTAAATTAATGTTGATGGGATTTTATATATATAGGATAGAATTTTCCCTTCATGAATAATCCATCAGACAAAATAAGTTACTAAATGATGCATGATTACCATGAACGACAACCCAATATATCATTTATCAATATAAAACTACAAAACAAGTTCAATTGTGGATGAATATAATAGAAATAAAAATTGGGGGAAACTAATAAAACTCCAAGACAACCCCATGACTCCAATCTCTATAATATCCAAACTCCAACTTCACCAAAAAATCCTATATATCATGAAATATTTCTATATAAATGACATATATTACCCTTTCTCATGCCTTGATTATTGAAATTTGTAAAAGAAACAATTTTTTAAAGCATGGTTGAGTATGAAAACTCCATAGGTTTTCCTCAATGACTCATCTACTAACCCAACTAGTATATAAGAGTTAGATTCATTTATAAATAAGAATTTTATATAAAACAATTTCTAAAATAGGTCATAAATAAACATATAAAACTTGAAATAAAGTTAATAACAAAATATAAACATATACAATATTGTCCAAATTTCAAATGAAATCCATTTTCCAAAGAAAAAAACCAAACAATGATTAAAACTCGTTCCACAAGATCTATTTGGCATAACCATTCCATTCCACATAACCACTCGAGTAACCATGAATGCTTCATTATGACAATTCCATACTCATTAGTGGTCTCTCGTCGATCTTCCATGACTTTATAAGGTATTTATATCCCATGTTCCATTAAACCCTTTATATCATGTATAAGTTAGTATTTTATCCATGCCTCATAAATAAAATAGGAACACCCATACCAATTATGCCCAAAAACTATTCAAATATCAACAAGACAAAACAAATCCAATAAAATAGTAGATTTATTGATATCATTTCTACAAAAATCCATCTCAAAAATCTAGAATATATGTATTCCAAAATTTCAATTTTATATTCCTAAAACTAAATCATTATATAGGAAAATTATCTAAAATTCCAAAATTTCACCAAAAACAGTAAATCATAACTAACGTGGATTTATATCATGATAATTAAAATGATTTCACAATCACATTCAATAAAATGAGTCAATATGAAACTAATCCAATCTATTTTATCAAGAGGACTTGAGATTGAATCCACCTACCGTGACATTTTAGGTGAAAAAGATAAACGGTACAAAGAACGTCACAAAAAAGGGTTAAATCATCCCAAACCCACCATAGATATCTTCCACAATCAAGAACCAAGACAATTATAAACATATTTCACATCCACAACCTTATATCTACCCACAATGAATATAGATATATGACACAAAAATATGAAAATAATTAAATATAATAAAATGATCAAGAAGGATCAAGGACGAAGTCTTACAGTAAGAAACTATCTCTTATTCACCAATATAAGCATTTGGATCACCTATGGATTGATAAGAGAACCTTCTTTTACCATTGGAAAAGCAAAATAATTAGTTAGATATGTTTTGGGGGAAAATAGTGGTTAAACCCATAATCTAACCCAGATCCACCTTTTAAGGATCTATGTTTAACCCTACGCATGGTTTAGTCACACTGTTAGACAAACCATGTTCTAATTTTGGGTTATCCACTACCTTGATTATGAACATGGTATTGTCCCCTCACATGGTATCCAAAACCTTGTGACATCCCTGATAAGGTCACTGAATCGTTTTTCCAAAATGCATCTTTCAAATTGCATTGTTACTACTAATATATTGCATGTTTGGAAAAACCGTGCATAGCCTGTGCATATCTCATTTAGCTTCTGTCATACTGTGCAAATATTCCTACTAGTTTTCAAGGCTTCTACAGATTGTGAACCATCTGTTCACCCATATAAAAGTCCCTAAATATCTTTAAAATTTCTCCATACTCTCCAAAACATCACCCTTATACTTTATATACAAGAAAATCTTATAGAGGGGTTAAATACTATAAACTGTGGTTTCTAGATATTTCTTACATGAGGATAAATTCATTCAGTGATTGTCTAACAGGGTTTGGATATTCATCTATCTTGGTAATCATTCCTCTTTGTTTCTTTATAGTTTTTGTTTACAACACCATTTATTATATGTATTGGTAATTGAAATGTGGTTTCTATTAAGGAATTTTACTCTTTACACGTTTCTAATATTTTTAAGGAATATCATTTGGTTTCCAATCCCTTCAATCAAAGGCCGTTAGTATTTATATACACTTGATGTTGGTGAATATATTCTATTCTAATTTCTTTAATTTATTATAGCACATCATGATTCTTGATATTTAAATGGAACTATATGTTTTGACATTGATAAGGTAATGGGTACATGTTTTAAATTGGTTTTTTTGCTAAAAATAAAATTTCATTTATTTTAAATAGGAAACCAAGTTTCAAACACTGAGGTAAATTTTCTTGTATTAGATAATTAAATAAAAAAAGTTTGATAATGGTTTTAAAAACTGAAATTGAAAAATAGTGCATAGCGTGATCCAAGGATACATTGAGATAGATACACATGTATTCATATTGTTTGGGAGATTATTAAGATAAAACCAAATGTATGTCTATGTTCTATGGTAAGCCATGATGGTAGTTTCATCAAAATTTATTCCCTGTTAGGATTGTGAGTGTATAGTAGGCATTGACCCATTGGATAGAGCCTGGTTAGTAGGTCCAATTAATTTTTTAGTTGTTTATTAAATTTTAGTTCTTTTCCTGGATGTTGGATCATATTTATATTTATATATTCGTATCTTGAACTTTTTTATAGATTTGGAAAATATAGTATGAACTGATTGAATACCCAATGTTTTTTTCAAAAATTATTTCAATTTGATTTATTTTTATGAATTGTTGTAAAACTATTTTTAAGAAATAATTTTTTACATTATTGTTATTAGAACTTATTCGTATTTCATGTTGGTATCTTAGTGACTGGAAAATAATTTTTTTTATTCTCAACTCACTTTTGATGATGAAAGTGACAAACTATATAAACAGTCTCAACAAATCTTAGGACAATAGAGGATAAAAGAAAACAGTGAAAACCACCAAACCTACCCCACCCCACCAGATAATCTTTCAGACAAGCCTCACCTATGCATGGCCCTTCAGCAATTAGTCCCGTACAGATGCACATGCATAATACCGATGGAAAAGACATACCCTCTCAGTATCCCACTCCAAAAGGACTGCATCAGTAGGAGGATATATACATTGTTTTTCAAAACATATGTAAAAGGAAGATCATTATGTATCATGAAATATTTTTTATTCATTTTATCATATTTTGTAGGTGATGTTAGGTCATATGGAGATTTTTTCCCCACATTCGATTATTTCTAGCTTAGTCAATTTGGTTCTATTATATCTACCATTATTTCTACATTTTACTATGGTTGCAAGTCTCATTTTTTATATATGAGGAGATTTTTGTTATCTTTTTTTAAACCGCAATGTGATGCACTGACTTGGGTGACTGCACTGGTTAGCATTGGCTGGTCTGTTTCAATTTGATATTAGATCCTTACTCTGGATATAGTGTGTCAGCACAAACTAATTTGTTTCTATGTCTGGGTTAGATAGGGGTAGAATTGTTGAAATTCTAACCATATGTGAGGATAACGGGCATGGACATCTTTGTCATATTTCTAAATTCGAGATTCCATGGGTGGTCATAAAATATTTAATATTTCCAAGACTGGGTAATTATTTTCATTTGAAATAGTTAAATGGGATTTTTATTTAAATTAACCTATCTAAAATATCAAAATTCATGGGTTGTGTATGATCATTTGAATAAATTATGTGGTAGTTTAGTTAGATTGATATATTCCATTCAAAATCTGCATAATTTTGGGGTAGAATTCCTAACAACATTAAATTATATTATATTAAATGATGGTTTTGGATTCTGGTTTTCAGTTCAATGGTATTTGAATTTTCAAGCATTTGATTTGTTACGTTATTTTGTATAGAATAAAATGTCTCCTAAAAGATCTATTCCAAAACAATGATCGGAATCCACAAGGTAGGTTCGGCAAGAATATCCTCCACTAAACCATTATTTATATAATGAATTGATACATACCATTCATACTCTGGGTTTAGTGGGTGTTGTAAACCCATAATGAGATGTGGATAATAGTTGAAAATTTAACAAGTGACATCAACATATATTCCATGATGATAAAGAATAATAAGATTCAAAGGAGTCACTTAAATGGATTTAGAGGATCCTTAAATTTCTTAAGAGTGATGAGGATTCTCAGGTGGGTTTTTCAGGTAAATGATCAACGGATCAGGAAGAAGATGGTTGGACTTTACAATGAATGCTAATTTTCATAATGTCATTTCCTATATTTCATTCAAGATGATATTTAATACAATTATTTATCCTGATACATCATATATGAAAATTAACCAACTGTTTCTGATTCGGGAGCAAAGGGAGATTATTGTTCTAGAGTACTGCACTCGGTTTTCTGAGTTGGTGTATATGGAACCAAAGATTTTCACCACTGACTATTTAAAGGCTAAGATGTTTGAGATAGGGATAATGTATGATGTTATTTTAGTTATATTTTTTTTAACAGAAGTGTTTTGGAATAAATGTATAATGTAACTTTGTATGATGCAAGTATATCTAATAGGATAGGATTGTGTAGAGATTTAGTAGGTGAAGTAATTACCAAAGGTTATTCTTCTATTCAGAAAATAAGATGTAAGAGTGTTCGGTTTTCCAAATTTCTATTTTTAGGGGATTCTAAAGGAATTAAGCATTTTATTTTCCTGAATTTTGTGAGATATTATAATTCATGTACTTTATTTATTTAGTCTCCTATAACTTCTCACATTTGTGTGTGACTTAACAAATAAATTGTATCCATGTTATGTTACCCTAAGGTAGTAAGGCATGATCCAATTTTTCCAATGCCTCATAGGTTAAATTTAATGATTCAATGGGTGGTGGGTATCATTCTAAGGCCAAGGGGTGTCTTGGAGACTATGTCTGGATGTATTATTGTAGCCATGATTACGTTGGAGAAATATGATGTAGGGAAATCTACTATTATAGGTACGCTGGTAATATCATATTTTATGGTGATAGATTTTTTCGGATATAGGTGATACTCATTTTGCATATCCCCAATGTTGGTTGATGTGATGGGGTTGATTTTGGATCTTAAATGTTTCTTGTTGTATAATTGCATTTATATTGGAAAGTGGTCTAAATTATGTTTCAGATTTCATGAGTTTTTGGTGGTGGTATGCATCTTTGAGGTGGTTTGTAACTTCTTAGTGTTTTATCATTACATATTTTACAAGATCAAAAACGTGTATTTCTTGATTCATGTAAATTTATAGATAGACATTTATTTTTTTAGATACAGTTCCCATAAACCGATGGGGTCACTCGTGTTTTTCCTGGTGAGTGGGAATCCAAATTACGAAGTGTAGGGCTGGTTGTTTCTTATGCAAACTTAATATCATTCTAGTTTTTTCGAATTATTCTTGATGTTGATTAACTATGATTGGGTGGTTAGTTAATTTTTATTTTTTGTGTGTAGCTTGAGGTATTATCATATGATTTTTCTGGGTTTCCTCTATAGGGAGAGGTTGAGTTTACTATTGACCTAATACCTGGAAGGATGCCCATTTCTATTCCATCATTTCTAATGGAACCAAATGAGTTAGAGGAACATAAAGTAAAAATTCTTGACATATAATAGAAATTATTTATTTTCAATTGTGTGTCTCTATGTCATTTCCATGAACTCTTTGGTAAAAGTCAGATAAAATTCATAGAAATTATATTGAAAAATAAAAGTTGAATAATTTTGTTGTTATGAAATGATATAATTCAACATAATTGAAGATATATTTGATTAGTTATGGTGGTATAATTAATTTTCTATGATTTAAATATGACCAGGGTGCTACCTGTTGACAATATGATAGTAGAATATATCGAAAGCGTTGTTTCAAGGTTGATATGTGTCTTTAAAGGTTCTGTTTATGCTATTCTGACTCATCAACTCTCTTGTTGTATTCATAGATTTGATGAAATGAGCCTTTAATGGTTTCTTGTCCTCTTATTTAGAGGTTTTCATAGATGATATCATGTATTAATCAAATACATAGGTGAAGAACACATTCCTTATGGATATCATTATTCAAACATTAAGAGAACATTATCATTATGGTATGATTTCCATGTGTCTGTTTTGGATCAAGGTAGTGATATTTCTGGGGCACGTGATATATGGGATGGAAATCTCATTTTATCATAAAATGGATCAATTATTCATTTCATGTGAGCAGCCCAAAATTTATTTTATGATCCAGAGTATCTTGGGGTTTTAAGGATACTATAGATGGTATATTTTAGACTTCTACAAGATCACATCTTCGATGAAAGATTTAACTATTAATGTTGAAATGTTTTAATTGAATGAAAATATTTAGATATATTTTGAAGAGATGAATATAAGGATGAATTGTGCACTAATTTTGATTCTACCTAAATAATGTTTTGGTTATGATTTTTTTTGAAATGTTTCTGCCACATGTTTAAGATGTGTCTTAATTTAGAGGAAATGGGATTTGGATTATAGATCATTCTAGTTATGACCTAAGGTGAACAACTACCCTATGCATGATATTTAGGTGGAATCTATATTTCATGTTCTAAAATAAAGACTTAACTATCTATTTGGATAATGATTTAAGGTATATTCTTGATATAAATATACTGAAGTATATTTTCAATAATTGATATCTGACCTTTATATAGTGATTTTTGGTCTATTATCTTTATATATTTGATTTTTATATCATATATTCCACCACGAATGTTACTTTTGGGTTTAATGCATTGAGAATAAAATTATCAACCCACGTCGTGAAAAAATATGGTGAACAATGGTCTGTCAGGAATTTTTATTCTGAAATTAGCTTGGTTTAGAAATGGTTTGGGATAGGTGTTCTTGTATTTGATAGAAGATGTCTCATATTTGGAAGAACTATTATAACCTGAGATGAATATAGACGTTGAGAGATAATTCTTATTAGAAATCATAAATGATGGGGATATCTAAGGCAAGTTGTCTCATTCTCATAGTAGAGCTTTATGCTTCTGTATAAGGTTTGTTGTTCACTTTTATATAAGATTGTAGTTACTAGAAAGTGGAAACCTATATTTGTTTCTATTAATCCTTGGGATACAAAAAATTACTCTTATTTATTAATTATGTATTTTGGTGGTTAGGGATGATGATATCCATTGTGATTTTGTACCATAATGTCTCTTTTATGAAATATTTATGGTTGAACACCAGAGACATAGATGTTTATTTAGTAGTTACACATTTTAATATGGAAGTGGGATGAAATTTACATGGATTTATTCATGTTATTACCCTAGAATCTTAGAGGGATGAATGCAATTTTGGTGATTTTTGACAGACTCACCAAATCATTGCACTTCTTTCAAATAAAGGAGACTCTCAAAGTTGAACAGATTGAGGAATTTTATGTATAACAGATTTTTTAGCTTCATTGGTTACACTATGTTGGTGTTTTATAAAGGGTCTCAAGCTAATCATCTATATTTTGGGATGGATTGAAATAGGAAATGTCTTCCTAGTTGAAATTGAGCAGAAACTATCATCCACATATGGATGGACATATAGAGAAAGAGATCCATGTTCTTAAGGTTATGATCTAGGGAAGTGTTCTTGATTTCAGTGGATTATTGGACACATAATTTTATTTGATGCTTTGTATGGGAGGCCATGTCCACATCCCTTCTGATGAGATGAGTTGGGAGAGAGGTCCTTTATTTGGCCACATGTTGATTAAGAGATTAATAAGGTTGTGCATTTAACCTTATGTGTATTATCATGACATAGACTAATCAAATATATTATGTGCACCATCAGCACTGGCTGCTAGAGTTCGATGATGGTAATGATGTCTTTATTAGGATTTCACCTAGATTTGGACATCATCAGTTGGTGATGCAGAGTTAGATGGTACTATGGATTATGGGCCCCTTTTATATTATTGTGTGATTACGGAGGGTGTAATATATGTTACTTATACAATATATATTTACTTATATACATAGCTTGTTAAATATTATCTTGTTGTGGATGTATTTACCATATCCTTCACTTGTGATTATATGAGACGACGTTTTTCATTAGCATGATACCAATTTTGATGAGAAACCAATTCAAGAATATGGATATCGAGGATAATGTTCTATGAATTAAAATGATTCCCCTTTTCTATGTACTATGGACGTGTTGTAAATATTTCAATGAGACGTGCTAGTGTGCATTGTTTATGTGGAAATTATGGAATGAAATATTTTTTGGATCTAAGATATCGATCTCTTTCTGTGGACATAAAGACATTATGGTGGGAAGCTAATAACCCCATGTTACCTTACTACCATGTATGTTATGATTTATTTCATTTGGATTACCTTTTTTAATGGGTGAGTATTTTCAATCCAAAATTTGAGGATACCTTTAATGGTGAAGACAAAAATTTATTTTATTTTAATTTCCTCCCTCAACTTTTTGCCTATTTTCTGGGAAGTTACACAATTTGTGGTAGGATTTAACAACATGGAATGCTAGATAGACACATTTTATGATTTAAATTTATATCATGATTATTGACACATTGATTATGGTTTAAAAATCAGATAATCTGAATATATGGTCACTTATCAAAAAAGATACACATTTTTCAGTATAAGTTAAATTAAAAGGGGATTGTGATGTGTAAAAAAAATTCTTGTTGTGTAATTCCATAAGATATATTTTTAAGGTTTCTTTCAGTTGTTTGAGTGATATATTCCTTATATATATTTATCATGTCTTGTATATCTCTTGCCCAATTTGATATTGGGTGACTTCATTCATTCAGATAGATTCATTTAGTGATTGATAAGTTGGGATAGGCTTTTCATCATTCTAGGTAAGCATTCCTCTTACTATCACTCTTTTTGGTATTTATAAAGCAATTTTATGTAGGGATTAGTAGTTTTTTTGAGTTTTCAATCAACCCATTTTATCCATTTTTCTTGCCTTGTCTTTCAAAGGCACATCTTTTGGTTTCCATTCCCCATTGTAATGTAAGGATTGGTGATCTACACACTTCAGGTTTCTGGATCTATTCAATTATATCAATTTCATTAATTTATTGTAATTATTATTGAATACATGATATTTGAAATGGAAATTCATGTGTTGAAATTTATAAGGGAATTTTTTTGAGATTTAGAGGAGTGTTTCCTTGAATAAAAAAATTAGTAGATTTTAAATAGAAAAAGTATTTTCAAACTCTAGTATAGAATGGATTGGATTTGAAATTGTTTTATAAAAATATGAGCATTGTTTTTACAATCGAATGACACAAAAAATGCATATTAGGACCCCTATGTATGTCGGTAGTGATATATGGGTTGCCTTAGTCTATGTGACAGCACTCAGAGTTAATATCTTGTATTTCAATGGCCTATGGAATTCCTCAATGATAGTTGGATCAAACCTTATCTCTGTTAGTCTTGTGATTATATAGTTTCAATTATCCAAATTGATAGAGATTATATTAATGGTGAATTGTTATTTGGGTTTTTAATTACATCATTATTTATTCGATGAACGTTTTCTCATATACATATTTATATTACAAAGTGTTTAAAAACATTTATTTTGGAAAATATGTTATAGAATTTTTCAAAATTCAAGGATTTCATGAAATTGATATAAAACTAATTTATATATATAAATTATTGTGAATCTATTTTTTAAATCTTGGAATAATTGAATCGTGTTCTTAGAAATTGTATTATTCTCTAAGTGGTATCCTACTAGGTTATGTATCTCATTTGATACTTGTTTTGGTGGGAAGATTTAGTCATTTTATAGGCATCTATTAAGGATAAGAGAATTATGTAGAATAAATTATTCTATTTACATTTTTGGTTTCAATTTTGGATATTTTGGAGGCGACGATTGGTTAAATAGAGAAAAAAATTTCCATAGACAATTTTCCTTCTAGTTTCACCGATTTGGATCATTTTTATCTCACATTTTTGGGGATTTGTTATCTAGCTGTATATATTTCATTTCTTATATATTAGAAATTTTTTGATATATTTTCTTACATCACCTTATGATGGGATAACATGGGTGACTTCTCTAGTTTACCTAGGATGGTCTATTACACTCCATTCAAATAAATCCAAAACAATGTGTTTAATAATTTTAAATTGTGATCAAACATATACTCATTATCCCATGATGGTTTACAAAACACCTTAAGTTGGTAAATACTAAATTTCATCTAATATTTAATAGAATGTTTCGATGTTTCATGATTCTTATTACCAAAATACAATTGAAATAACACATTAATAATTTATTTCTTGATTCACATTTCATTAATACTTTATTCATTTATTTTGACTGAGGAACATCCATGGTCTTGGATTTACCCCTGATCATTTTTTTTAATAATCAATTCAAATCCTATTTAATGGTTTGTAAATATAATTTAAATTATCTGAATAAAACATGCATTTAGTTTCAAACCCAATTCATTGTAAGGATTGTTTTTTACCATAATATACTCAATTCAAGAATGGAATTCCCATTGTAGAGATATTACCCATAGATACATTGGTTCGAGAACCATGTCTACTTGTAGTATCTAGTCGTGGATGTATTCTGAGGGAAAACCATGTAACCAAGATATTATTATAAATATTGTATTTTCTTATAAAATTATCCTCACTGTATAAATCATGGTTATGTTACCTAATCTATGGTTTCGTATATCTAAATTCCATGGATTCTAATAACCATGTTTTGATGAGAACAATAGAAACCCAGACCCCAAAAGACCTAAGATAGTTAATGATACCATTACATTGTAATTAAATACCATGAAATCATGTAGAAAAGGATCTAATGTATTAGTTATCTTGAAAAACTATATAATTACATAGTAATGGTATTATAATTTAATAAAAATATTATAATATAATAATTTTTGATATAAAATTTATTTCAACTATATTAACCCTACATATTAGTGATTAAAATATACCTAGAATCTTGGGGAAAGGTAATAGAATATGTGTGAGCTCAAATACCTAGCAATGGGTTATGTATAATGTAATAAATAATGAATAAATGATCATAATGTACTTGGTATGGTAAATAACATGGAACACATTACATTTAAATAACTGGATAAGGAAAAACCAATATGGATTGGAATATAACTATGTACACAAGACAATTAAATAACTAATTATAGAAAATCAATATGTAAAGGAAAGTTTGTAATAACACATTCTATTTAAGTAATTGATTACGGAAAAAACAACATATGAAGTTAAATAAACGATCAAACATGTCGTTAAATAAGTGAATTAAAAATGATGTACATGTCTGGATAATATCCTTGTGAAAATATCATGGATATAAATAACTAAACTCTTAATGAATTTAATGATTATATATTATATTCCATGTTTCCCAAGTACATGATACCCTTACTATCAAGACCATTCAAAACATGGCTTGAAAATATTAGTTAAAAACCAATATATTAAAGGATATCCAAATAATTCTTCCCATGAGACTATTGATGTATCGATGAGAATACATTAAATGATCCATAATATTTGTTAGAAAAGTCCAATGAATTAATTATATATTGAATTATAGATTTAATTAATAATCAATGTTCCTTATCAAATTTATGTGTTGGTTGAAGAATATTGCTTTGTAAATATTTCCCCAGATAATTAAATTACATCAAAAGTGAACACCATGACTAAAAAAGTTATAATATCTAGAAAATAATAATATCGATTATAAATAATATGGATATTTAGTAGAGAATTATTTTCTTATCATTATTGGATTGTAAATATTTAAAAACAAACGTTACTGACAAAAAAATTAAATAAAATGTGAATGTCAACAAATTCCATAGTAAAAATGATTATAAACCCTCTATATGGCGAATAAGGATTGTATTAATATAACATATACCAATTTGAGTAAATATAATGTGTTATTATCATTGAAGAATTTAAATTCCATAAAAAGGTATTAATAAAATATTTTTGAGGAAAATATTCATTTCATTTGAAATAGAATATATAAATTACATTTCATTGAAAAAAATAAAATAAAAAATGTCTTTAAAATTATCCCTATAATATTATAATAAATGAATTAAATAAATTATTTCATACCATCGTGTGATTTTTTCCCCAACCATAATGAACATTACTTCTTCATTGTAAAAATGATTGAAATGTGCAATTTTTAGAATGTGATAACGAGATCCCATAGATATGATTATGTAATATGAAAAATTGGTAAAAAAACTATTTTAATAAATCATCTTGAATATTTTATTGAAAACATTTTTGAAAAAAAATTATTAATCATGGTTTTGTAAGAATACAGAATTCCCACTGAAGAGAGATATGTATTCATATTTTGTTAAAAAAGTTTCTAAAACAATTTAAATAAAAATTAGTGGAAAAAGGTAAAATCACTTGAAAAGGATCATAAAATAATATATGTATATACATTTTAATTATTTATTATTTAATATTATTATAATTAAGATTAAGGTAAACTCAAGAATAAACATTCTTGATTAGAATTAGATTTTGAAATAAACCCTTAAAATGATTGTAATAATGATATGAAAAATATTAAATATATAAATTATATGTATAAGTTGTAAATCCATAGAAAATTTTTTAAATAAAAAAATGAATATTAAAATTAAATTATACATACTATCCCAGAATATCTATAACATTTAATATGTTATATAACATAGTGAGAATAAATTGAGTTACATAATTTCATTACTTATTGTTAGGATTATGATCAAATATCCATAGTTAAAATTAGTCAAATTGAGACTTAAAATACAATGATGAATGATGTATTCATGATATTAAATGTCTAAGTATAATTATATGGACCTTATAAAATTAATTTGGTGCATATCATTTGAATATGCCTCAACTAAATGAAATTGAAACAAAATCCCTTACCTCATGCTTTAATTGTAATCTTACACTCTTTAAACACTATAATAGTGGTCATAATAATGTAATTAACCTTTTAAAAATTATATTAATATGTATGATATCATATTTTATTCTTTCATAAAATCTTAACATCAAAATTTTAATAATCATTCATTATTTTAATTATTGTGTATGTTAATTTCCTTGTTTTTTGAGTTTGCTTTGACTTGATATTTTCTCTTCCTCATACATTTCTACTAATTTAGTAATTTAGTTAATTTAATCAATTATGTAAATAACATATATATTCAGTATATATGTATTTATATAAATATTTAATATTTTGTGATTTAAAATGAAATACGTCGTTCATGGAGATTGTAGGCCGAACTTACACATGAACACTATATCAATTTTATTATTGTAATAAAATAAATATAAAATAAATATATATATATATATATATTATATGTTAAATATCACTTTAATGTCATTTATATATCATATGTTAGTTAAAAACATCATTAATACATTCCATGTAAATCATAAATGAATCACTTCGCTTCGGTAGACAGTAGTCCACCGTATGAACTACATTAATCTTTTCTCAAAAAATATAAAGAATTAATTTCTGCATGATATAATAATTAAAAATGATAATATCATCATAAATATAACATAAAAAATATTAAAACATTAAATCCATAACTATTTCTATCCCTGAAAGGTGGTAATTTAAAAATGAATGAGATCTGTTTGTGAGCCAGTAGTCCACCGTACACCTGAACGATGATTTCGTAACCCATTTGATAAAAGTGTATAAAGTTTGAAGTTATAAAGTTAACAAAAAAATTCTTATAATGTGGAATATAATTAGGTTATTATATTATCAATGTAAAATTTGAAATGGGAGAGCTGGTGGAGGAAATAAAAAAAATGCTTATAGATGATCATTTTCCTCTTCTTTAGGTGTTATCCTTATGTTTGAATGGAATCATTAAAATAACGGATTTATAATAGAAATAAGACTTATAAGGTTATATTATGGAATTTTTAAAGTCATTTGGGAAGTTATTTTCCTATCCATCATGTTTTAAAGGTGCTTAGTGGACAGAATAGGGGTGGCATTTTACAAGTGGTGTGAGTGGCACACTTATATTTTTGGACATAATTAGTTCTAACCAAACTTTTTTCAGGAGACAAGGAACTAATAATGTCCAATTCTATATACTATAATATTTATGTTCTAAATATTTGTGTACAATAGTCTTTAATAAAATTTATTAATTGTTTACATCTTATATTCATTATTTAGCCACTATATAAACTCATTTTTATCTTAATAAGTGTGGTTAATTTTAAATGTTTTCCAAAATAATTTCAGTAGATAAATTATGGTTAACATATTAGAAATTATAAAAAATTATGAATCCTAATATGGAATCCATTTTTTCATATTAAACCCACAAATTTTTCATAATTAAATTTATAATTAAACATATAGAGTGGAAAATAAATCAAGTTTTTAATGTGATAATGTTTAAAGGTTTATAGTGTTTTTATATCAAAATTCAATACGAAAATAATTCAAATGACCTCCATTATATAATAATTTATATAATTGAATTATTTTTAATTTAAATATACTTCATAATATAATTTTAAATTTTATATATTTTATATGAAAAGGATGGTTTTAATTAAAATTTAGTATTTTACACTATTCATAAAAAAATAATTCTTCTCTGAACGATCCAAAATAATTAGCCAAATAAAAATTGAATTTTATTTGTTCATTTAAATTTTAAAAAATTTGTATCTTCTAATTTTAAATTATGTTCTCCAAGCATCACTAAGCCATCTTTTGTGAAAATGTATTTTTTCAAAAAAAGTGTTTTTATTTTAAATGAATCTTATGATAATTATAATCAATAGATATACAATAAATGTGTGTAAAATATATATTTTCAAAATATAGTAAATTATTTTCATATTCACTATTCCAATGAAGAGGTTATAACTATTATATTAGATAATAATTATAATAATAATATATATTATTGTTATGTAAAATCCAACTATGTTGTAACACTTTCATTCGAAGAAACATTTTGTTGCACGTAATAAAATCTTACTCAGTATTATGGGAAATTAAATATATAAAACAGATTCAATTTATTTTAAATTTTAAATGTAATTTAAATTCTCATGATGTTATCTTTCATCCTGCCCTTGTTGTTGCATGTCATACATGGTATTGGATATGATGTTAATATTTTATACAATCAAGGTGTTGACTAAAGTCCATATCTTATTCCAATGTTTTTCTCACATGTACAATGTCATTTGATAATATTATGATTCTATTATAATGAAAATACAATAATTATTACAGTAATGATGATTTTGATATATGATAGGTCATGAAGGAACATCATAAGATATGTTCATTATCACATACCTTTATTCTTATGTTATGAATTTATATGATTCTAGATTGATATACCTTATTTTTATGATTATTTAGAATATGAACTCACAATTTATGTTTCATTTCCCCATGTTATGATGAATGGTTTTATATATTTTTTGTATATGTAGATTAATAAATGTGATGATATTTTTGGTAGACATTGAATATCATTCACCAGATTAAAATATTATGTTCCTAGATTCTAAATACACTAAAATATTATCATCATTTTGTGTGAGTTTTTGCAATGTTATAAATATTCTGCTAAAAATATTCAATATGCAGATATCAGAAGCCAGGGTCACTATAGTAGGTATAAAGGAAATGTTATATTAATCATTGAACACTAGAATTTTAAGAAATTAGTGATATCCTATGGGATATTATTAAAGATATTCTTAGGGATGTCTTTATGGTTTTGTCAGTGGATGTGTTTATATAAATGGAAATTTCTATGGATCTCGGTATATAATAGAGAGACATGTTTCCAGAAAGTTAATTCCATGCCCACTATATGTTGATGTGGCTCTTGAAATGATGTACCTATGGGTAAAACATCAAGAGCATTGTATTTAGATAAACTCAATTGATAACTATTGCACAATACTAGGTCTTCTTATACCCCTTATTTGACACTCCTAGGGAATTAGAGTTTGGAATTTATAAAATATTGTCAAATCATTATGATGGATTCAATTAGAATATGATTATAAATGTACAATGATAATCCTAAGGATTCATAGATTAAACATAATTAGTATTGACTTTTATCACCAAAATGATTTTTATGAAAATGTGTATTTCCATTATGATAAGATTTTCTCACACATTGGTTTATTTTATTAGTCATTTTTGATGACTAGAAGGAACTAGATTAAAATTGAATGTGATGGTATATAATAAGATGATATGAAAAATGGGATGATGACTGGAGTGTTGGATGATTTGATTTGTCGAAAGTCATTTTTCATGAAACATTACTAACATCATGCACCTCAACCAGCACATAGACTCAACAAATAAGGGAATAAAATAATTTTTTTTGGAGATTTGGGGTTATGGTAATCATAATAGAAAAGATATTTATTTTTTTATACGTCATGAATGAGGAATGAAGAACCCATGTGAATGACATAGTATAATGATAACATATTATCACTATAGAAAAGAAGGACATAAAACATGTAACTATAATAGTAAAATGAAAAGTTTGGTTAATGAAATTGAATGTAATATTATCCTCCCAACAATATTATCAATGAATAAATTATTTAAATGATTAATTTGTAGGTATTAGAAAATCTATGCTCTAACGAAAATTAAAATGGAGTGAATTTTCATGGTTGTAAAACTATTGGGTTTTCTAATTGACGATGAAGTGATTAAAAATGACATATAAAGGGAAAGAAAAGTAAAAAATGAGATGAAGAAGCATTGATATTTATCTGACAAGGAAGTGATATGATTAATGGATTTATGAACTGAAAGTGATGTAGTATTTTATGGAAATCATCAATAATATAATTATTTCATAGTATATATTTTTTTGATATGGATTCTAAATAATATGTTAAAAAGAACTTATGGAATAGAATAGTGATTTAATGGAAAGGTGGTGTTTTGATTATGGAATAATAACCTATAATATATTACTATGATATTGAAAATTGTATTTTGGTTGGTTATATATATTATTGGTATGGATAATTTAAATTGGATAGTATTGATGACATTATAACTGATAAATAATTTATTAACAAAGTGGTTTTGTTGACAATTAATTTTAAATTTTTTAAAAATATCTAAAAATATTTATTTCATCTAGATATTAAGGAATCATATATATTTTCAATATGGTATTATTTTAATTATGGTTATTACAATGTTTCTGTATCATATGCAATGAATGTATTCACATGTTTTGATTGTCACATTTAAGAGGTAACTAATGTTGTTTTTGGGATTACTGATAAGTTAATTTTGGAAATTTAATGACATTGTTTCTATATTTTTTAATTTTAATATTTTGGATGTTTCATAAGGTTAACCATTTATCCAATAATTTATTTTAAACATTGAATTAATTTTTATTGAATAATATAAACTTTAGTCATTTGATGATTTATGCTTATTGGGTAACCCGTGTTAACAATTTATTGTGATGAAAACTAATGGTAGACTGAATCAATTTTTTTATACATATTTATATTATTTTCAATTAGTTATTTAGAAATAAAAAATAACCTAGAATTATTGTATTATAAGATGAAATGGAAATTTTTCTTGGAATAACGAAATGTAGAGTTTGTACCTATGGAATGGATTCGAATAATGTTAGATCAGGTTCTTATGAAAATTCCAAAAAAAATAAGAAAATGATCTTGAAATAAAATTTAGTTATGTTATCATTATTTTTTTGGATATCAATGTCATATTTCAAATCACATATGTCTCTAGTTTGATAGTCACATCCCTTTTTTAGATCACCCAATTTCTTGGGATTAATGATCTTAATCACTAACAAACATTATTTCCATTTTATTCTATGTCCAAATCATCACATCCTACATATTTTCTCCTATGTTGATACATTTTAATCGTTTAATCTTGGTATCCATTATGTTTTCAACGTTTTCATAGTTATGGGGTATTTTATTATCAATTATTATGATTTCAGTTTCTATGAAGGAATTTTTAAATGTAAGACCTTTGATGGTGAAGATAAATTTCAATAGATAAATTCATTATATGGGTGTAGAATGATACACATATAGATTAATGGGTTTTTAAGTATAATTTATCTTTTTTCGTATTTTTCTTTACACCAAACACAATTATTGTCTTCAGTTAGACCCAACACTGAGTATGAAATCCATTACATGAAACAATAATATTTAATAAAATATGACATATTTAAAATTATATAATTATTTAATATGATAGTTCTCACCTAGGAATTAGAGTGTATGTTTTGAATAATATTAAATAAATTGTGAAATTATAGTTTACACTTATATATAAAATTAACTTTTTGGTAACAAATTTAATTGAAATGAAAATAACTCCTTTTAAAAATAAATATTAATAATTCTATGAAAACATATTTTTATGCACAAAATTTTGTTTTATATCAATAAATTTATCAAATAAATTTTAGACAATTATTTAATTGAAATTAATTTATTATATATTCAAAAAATAATGAACATTCATCTTATTTTTATAAAGACAACAAATAAGAATAAATCAAATTTTATGCTTAAAAAATGAGTTTTTCTGAATACCCTTTTATCAATTTTTTTGAAAATATAATAATATTTAGTTTTGAAAAATTTATAAAATTAATTTCATGAAATGGAATTATTTTTTTCAAATAAAAATTTAAATATAATATTAGAGTTAATTTTTGAGATGTTTTGGAAAATATTCAGTCTTTAATAAATATTGAAAAATTTGGGTTTCTAATTGAAAAGGTCATTATCATTTAATTTATTTATAATGATAATGTATATATTATATTTTTTTAATTTTAAATTATTTTTAATGATACATCCATGAATCCAATTTATTTCACTGTACTCAATCTCATATTGAATATTTACATAAACATTATGTAATCTTATGAAAATTTTCTCTCAAAAAACCTTATTTCTCATCATGCATGGGAATAGTTTTAAATTAATATTTTTCACATATTTGAATGGAATTTAGAAAAAAATTATTTATTATTTTCGAAAATAATAATTTATATTATCTAATAACTTTAAATTAATTTTTAACCAATATTAAAAGTGAGTTTAGTAAAAATGAATTAATATTGTGAACATAAAAACGTGTTTACTACAGGGGGAGCCGAAAGAAATATAGGTAAAAATAAACTATAAACTTGTATAGAAACTATTGAGTTGACATATTTCAACCATTATGCCTATGGGGTTTGATATTTTACCAATTTGGATAGTTTTTACATAATAGAAACGTGGTTGTACTCAATTTCGTTCCAAAATACCAAGTCTTCTCTCTCCCCTATTTATAAAGGTCCACCCATTCTCATCCATTATACCCACATTAACACCTCTTCGGTTTTCCAAGACCTACCCAAATAACATCCCCACATTTATACCATCATCACAGAAGCAATTGTTCCATTATATAACAATCATAGTAAGGATTTAGTTCAAATATAATTAGTATACTCAAATAAGTAGATGTTTAAATGAGAATGTCCAAATCCAAGACATAATATATTATATTTTATTCTCAATTTTACTTTATATTAGAAGAAACACACATTAATCAAATATTTTTTTTATATGGTGTATATAATAACAATAATTTTATCATATAATGATTATACTTAGACATAATAGTTTTTAAATATTCCTTTTATGATATCTCATTCGTGGGTTTTATGGTTGAAAAGATACCAAATCAGAATGGGTTTTTTGCCTCAATATATCTTATTTTATATGTAAGTTATTTTATAAACCAATATTTATTCATTACATGTAAATATGTTTTATTTTACATGGTATATCATAAATTTATTTAACCTCATGGTATTTCTTGATCGATTTTATTTTATTTCCTTATTGGACTTATGATTCAATGTTTCCAAATTTTTAATGATTTTATGGTACAATGTAATCAATTTTGAAGATTATTATGGTTATATATCCGACGAAAAAATATTATGATCTTTCTCTCTTAGAACTAAATATTCTTCTTACCTTATATACATTCATGTTATTATCATTTAATAGTAATGTTATTCTGATTTTTTGTTCTTAAAATAACTGAGAAGATAAATTATGAAAATTCATCTTTATCTGCATCTTCCATCAGAAATGTGTTTTCAACCAAAACAATGTTTTTTATAATATTACTTTATATTTTATCAACGTTAATTTCATATAAATGATATTTATAATATTTATTTTTAGAAAAATCTATTTTCCCCATGAAATATCCCAATCAGTCATTCAAACATATTTTCTATCTATGATTATATTCTTTGAGGATACTTATGCTTTACTTGAGATATGACCCAAAGATAATATTCCCATTTTTTCTCTGAATTGTTTATTTTCATGAAGAAATGATGCTTTTGAATAATATTTCTCTTCCATGGGATATACCATGATAAAATCCATAAATGCTCACATATTTTTACATGAGGTATGCTGGTATAAAATGATGAAATGACTACCAAACCAATTTGTTCAATAATGAATATTCAATTATTAAATTTATATAAAACCCTTTCTATTTAATATGTTATTATATGATTAGTTTTTTATGAACATTTTCCAAAAATATGTTTGATTTTAATTATTTGACTATGGTAACATTATAAAAAATATTAGTGGTTAAAAGATAAAAAAATAGGGATAGGACATTTATATCTATTTAATAAATTTGGAGATGATATATATATATATATATCATGATATTGATATAACTATAATGGTGAGTAAACCTGATTTAGTAAGAAATAAATATGTAGGGGAGTGAAACTGGTTTTGTAAAATTGGGATGGAATGAGTAGTGAACCCGTCTTAGTTAAATAAGATTGGAATAGGGTGGGAACCTAGTTTAGTAAAACATGACTGGAATGCAGAAAAAAATGGTTCAATGTGACTGGGCTAGAATAGGGAGAGAACCTAGTTCAATTAGGGACGTTATTGGTAATGGTAGTCTTGTAAGTGAACCTTTATTACAATAATGTTTTAGGGATTGAACCCATTACAAATATAATGTCTTTCAAATATATCATTGATGATTATGGAAATTATTTTCTATTCTTGTTAGAATTAAACAAATTCATGAATTGTGCCAATATTATTCTCTCATGGACCATGTTCATTAATTATTTTATGATACATGTCTTAATAACATCTAATATTTATTCCATTATTCATGTTTATGATATATGAATGGTTGGGTATCCACATTATATGTAATATTTATTATCATGTTCCTCTATACATATAACATTCTTTTATATGATCATAGATTGGTATCTCTTGGGTTTACCCTTACTGTGTATCTAAGCCCAATATTTCATATGTTTTCATTCCCCGTGTTATGTATAAATGTTTGATGTGGGGTATATCGATGATAATTACAAAATGAGAAGATAGTTATGGGAACTATTGAAGATCAATCAGTAGATTATTATATTGTGTTACAAGTTTACTAATGAACATTACTATTATGGTATTGAGGTGTATTTTTTGTAATATAATGAAAATTCATCTAGAAATATATAACATCCATATATGAAAACCCTAGGTCAAAATAACGTTTTAATTAATGAAATGATAAAAAATATCAGCCTTCTTTGATCTAGACATTTTAACATTATTCACATTATGGTGTATTGAAATTTTACTATCACATAAAATGTGTAATGGTTTCATGAAAACTAAATCCATGTTATCCAGTTTAACAAATATCCAAATAAATTTTTTTATATTGATTTATGGTGGATATGTACTTTAATTCTATCATACTCAATACAACTAGGATATATTTATTTATAGTTCATGCTGTAATTTTTTTGAAAAGAAATAATCTTCCACATAAAGAGAACTTACATTGAATTTAATGTCCTACCTGGTCAGCATCTGTATTGCCTAGTGTGGTCAAACTGAAACTCGATCAATATTATTGTAATTAGATAAAAACTTTTCTTAATGGAACAGGGCATAATATTCATATATAAATTATTATTCTATATTAGATAATTGTGATAAATGGAACATTTTTATATAACATACAATTTATATTGTACAAACTATTTGGCATTGCATGGTACTATTTATTTTCCTATTACCCTTATGATTCATAAGATTTATATACTTGTTTGTGATCAATATAGTCTAAGATTTATTATCTCTATAAATACCCATGAATTTTTCTATTATAAGCCTCTTCAAAAAATTATCTAGATTTCTTATCATTGGATGGAAAAATTTAATAATTTAATTGAAATATTTTAACGCAAATAAATATGACATCTCAGTCAATATATAAACCTAAAAATTCCACTTAACTTCCTCATATGAATCATCACAAATTTTTTTATTGTCACCATTATTAATTATTTCTTCTTCATTGAAATTGATAATAGGAGTCCCATTGGATATCCTTTCACCATAATATTACTATCATCAATGGATTTTAAGATATTCATTATTCTTATAAATCTATCGGGGATGGAATTACATGATCTAGGGGACTATTCCATAACATACATTCATAGACTGAAATACGATGTTCAAGTTTTTATATATAGGAAAATACCATTTAAATTGATTGAATAAATCTTCTTCAAGATCACCATATAGGTAGATAGGTTTTATGTTTGTTTAGAATATCATATATTTTTTAACAACCTCTACAAGGGGCATTATAATTGCCTCAATTCATTCCATCGGTTCAATGGTTTCTTCAATATTAACTCCTTCCATATGAGAATATGACTTCAGAAATAACATTTCCTTATTTCTTTTGTCTTATCCTTTATCATTATTCTAATTTTTAAAAACACACATGGTAATAAAGTGGTTTTTATTTGTAATAATTGATATTTTTTCTAAATTTTAGTTATTTTATATATGATCAATTGAAATATTCATAGATAAATCCTTTCATCATTAACAATTTAGAATTTTTTTTATAGTTTTAACTAAAGAGATAAGATTGGTATTGTACACAAGACTAAACCTTTATTAATTTTTAGTAGTTACGTCATTATGTATAATAAATTTATATTGATCGATCTATTTCATCATCTTTTTTCTTCTATATTTATGATCCTCAATCTATTATTCATTACAAGGAACATAAGAGTAAATATAAGCAATAAATTTATCAGTTTCATCATATTGTGTAGTCAATTTTTCAATAATTATCATGTCTACCAACCGAATAGTTTAACTATTAGCCTCAATAAAAAAATTCTTTTCGTATGTTCAAGGGTTTTTATATGTGAACAGTCAACAATCTTTTCATTTTCTTTTGTTGTTGTTTTTTTACAAATTCTTTTGAAATTAATCTTAATGATTATTGATATTTTTATCTTTCACTAAACATAAAAAAGTATTCTCTTTATATTTAAGGAATAAGGGATTTCAGTTACCTATAATTAATTGATAAATTGTTTTTAGTGGTTCCAAATTTCACATGTTTTTTTGGTGTATTAGGTATCAAAATTCATTTAGTCTAAATATGAATTGCATCACAGACTAAATCTCTCAAAATAAATTATAAAATATTACTTCCAAATTACATAGTTAATCCCATGTCTACAATGCTTCATGTTATCCTTTTATACAAAATATTATTATTGAATGTATAGTTTTATTTATTGATTAATTTTTCTACATTTTCAATAAATTTATTTTTAATTTATCTAATGTGTACAAGTATCCATATTAATCATTAAATCATTGAAAAATACACCATGTTATTTATGAACCTATCTTGTAAAATTTTTATAAATATAAAGGGAATTTTATTAGTGCTTCAAAAAGTGATCATTTTTCATTTGGTGGTACTAATTAATTAATTTAATGAAATAAAGGTAACCCTTGGTATATTTTATCCTCATAGGAAATCACAAATTTGAATATATTATTTTTGATTGTCTATTATATTGGGTATCAACATTATTATGTTCCTATTAAACCATCTCCACATTTAGTAAAGTTTCATAAAAATATTCTCTCCAACTAATTACATTGGGTTGTTATTTTAAAAATTAGTATATGGAAATTTTTACCGTCTTTTCATAATAATGATGACCATTCCATTTATACCACATATGAATCTCATCATCTTCACATATGCTGAATAGATTTGACATTTTTTCCAAATTTAAATTAGTTGGAACTTATTCCTTCACCTCTACGAAGGAAATTTATATCTTTTGAACCTTTAATAATTGAAAAGTTCTTATATTAAATGATATTATATTCTTAATCCCACCATTGAATAACATATAAAAAATTATGATTATGCACATCAATAATGAAAAAATCATTTTTATATTTTTGACTAAATTTTGTTCTTCCAACACATTTAATGCCCAATGAAATTTCATTATTGAATGTAATGAATTTCCATTAAGAATATTCAATTTCATTGAAAATTATAATGTCTCTAATAATATAGAGGAAAAACCCACTACTATAAATTTCTTACATTCCTTTAATTCTACATCATCAATGAATGATTTTTCTTCTAGATTATTATTTAGTAGATCACTCCCCTTTAAAATTTAAATCAAATGTTATTGAGATTTGGTATTTACATTTCAGTAAAATTCATTGATTTTCCACATATAATATTAAAAATATCCACGATTTGAAACCTATTTTTCATATCTAGACTTTTGGATATTCTATTCATATAATTTTTTATGGAAACACTTTCCTTTTCAGTTTTATGTTACCCCTTGTATTTTTGTATTCTTTATCATATGGACATGTCTTTCCAGCATGTGTAATATTTGTTTCAAAAGATACAACGCCATCAGTAGCAACCTCTAAATATAAATCAGTTATTAAATCTATAGAAATTTATAGGAACAAGTATTCTAGATTCATTCGTTTATTGTCCTGATATGCATATATTTTTCAATTTATTAAAGCAGGATGATTTCTATTGAGTATTTCCTCTTTCACTAGATATAGATATCGGGTTCTCAATATATTTCCTACCAACACAATAATTTAATTTGAAAAATGACCACAGCTATAAGGAAAATAAAATTTAATCTTTTTAGTAGACTTGTTTATTGATTTATATTAAATTTATGTTTTATAACACTAAATAAATTGAGATATTTATCATTGAATTTCGTAGGGTTTTTCAGTACATTTCCATCATTTTTAACTGATGTTTCTCTATTAGAAGTTTTTATTCCATAAACATTTTTTCTTAACATAATTTCTTATTAATGACATATCTTGATCTTTTCAATGTCATCAGTCTTAAGGATAAATTTGATGAACTCAAAAATGTATTTAGTGTCTAACATTATAGGTTCTTAATTTAAATTTACCTTCTTCCAAATAAATTTATTAAAAAAATTTAATTCCTCAACATTATTTTCTTATATATATAATAATTTAATTAAAATCATAGAATAAGATCCATTTAATTCCCTCTTCCTCATTATTTTTATCTATTTGTTTTTATTTCATGTTGGTTCACATGAACCATGAATATTGTATTCTTTCTAAGTGATTCTTTATTATACTGGATACATGGTCAATAATATTCATTTTCATATTTAAGCATAAAATTTATTCTTTTTACACATGGAAATATTTTTTCAATTATATTATTCATTAATTTATAACATCTTCCAATATCACATTTTGAGATTTTCCATTTATGGTAATATATATCAATCTCTTAGATTATCTTATTTAGGAAGTTGACGAAAAAGTGTCCAATAGTACCATATTTTAATAATTTAGAGGAATGTTATCCCTTGTATTAACCAAATACATTACTAATAAATTTGGAGGATAAATTACTGATTCTATTATATTCATTATCTATACAATCATCCTCATTAGACTACTTAAAAGGTATTGTTTTTTTCATTCATATTTAACTTCTTTAATAAATCCACATCCATTTTAACATTAACATGATTTATAATGGTCTCTAAAATTATTATCTCAAAATAAATTAAAATAATATGTAACTCATCCCATAATAGATCATTTATATATTGATGTTAAAATTTCTTTGTGTCAATCATTCAGTGAAACTCTTACCAGGCTTCATTAAAATAAAATTTCCTTCTCTTTTTCACAAAATCAATTGATTTTTCCTATTTTCTCACTTAATATTTTTAGGTAATAATTAACTAATTATAATTAATCTATATTTATATCTTAACATATTAATCTAAATAAATATATCATTTCTTATTTCATAATTATAATACCATTATAACCACTTTATATTTAATTGAATATTTATTTTTATTTTTTCAACCCCAGCATATAAGTAAAATATTTCTCATGGGGAGAAATAAAAATAACATTCCATCATTTTTAATCACATTTATGATACCTTATATCATAAAATATCATTTTATCAATAATTTGGTTGTTGGAAATCCTAGGTTACGGTTACTCGATACATTAAGAATCTGTAGATAATAATTAATTCCATTAAATATTTACACCCATCAACAACAAGAAAATTTTACATTGTGATAAAATATATTATTATTTAATATTATGATGATAATAAATTATTTAATTTTCCAAAATTTTGTTCAATAATTTCATTTATAAAATATTTTTGTATCAGACCATTCACTTAAAAAATTGATTAAAATTGCAGTTTTAGCCATTAATATGAACTATAGTATTTCTCCCATTTATATATTTTTTATTATGTGAACATAAATATTTTTAAATATGTGGCATATTCAGTGGTAAAAAGCATTAATTCATGATATATGATCTTAATCATGCATTTTATTGTAATAAATGGGCCATGAAGTGAAAGATAGACTCAACAATATATATTGGACACTACTTCACCTTTTACGACAAATCATCAACATTTGAGATGGATAAAGATAAAATAGAAATTATATATATGCATAAATTCTAAAAAAACCATCCTTATAGAAGGAAAAATGGTTCATTCATTTTGGAGGTTAAGATGGTGTTGAAATTAGGATTAAAATATTTGTAAAAGCTTCGACATGAACACTTGAAAATTTTTATAATCCCATCATACCCACCACTATATAAATTATTGTTTGTCTCATTTTAAAATGTAATTTAATTAATTATATACTTTGGATTAGTTTATAAGTTGTAACATACTATTTCAATTCACCATTGGAGGAGGGGAGCTATTATGATTGGATCTCCAAAAAATGCAGCACTTTTCTTATTCTTTATTGTAATGTTTCTATTCTTGAAATAAACATCTTATTTTCCTCATCATTATCTATGTATTTATGAAATTATATTACTCTATACTGATATTATTTGGGATTTAAATCCAGATTATAAATTTGATTAGGTTATACTAGTTCCATGACCACTGCAAATGAAAGATGTTTCTGCGATGACTACACCACCTATGGAAGATAAGCTTTTCTTTGTAATATCTCTATCAATTAAATTATTTATTTAATTATTTTGAGACAATGAGATACATTAAGTCATGTAATATTATTTATTAATATATATTTTAAATTATATCAATCTATGGAATAAGTTTAATAATTAACACAAAATGCGTGTGGTCGAGTGATATCTGAACTATAAAAGCACCACAATAATAAATGAAACAAGACAACCATGGATCAATTTGTAGAGGTGGAATATAATCCATAAACTCATTAAATTATTATTTATTTTATTATAACGTGACACAATTTATAAAATACCGTAATATATCTCTAATTTATAAATGAAATCTGTTTGCTATGAGTGCATGATCTGAAGCTAGCATGGGGTTTATCTCTATTCATCTCCGTGGTATAGTCAAATCACTTAGGGTATAGGTGTTCAAAATTAGTGGATCATAAATAATTGGATTTTAATTTATGTGATATTGATTAATAATTATCTGATGTGTTACATTATGATCAATGACACATTATTAGAATAATTTTGTACAAAAATATCTTCTCATTGCGTTTTCAAAATCTCATTTCAAAAACAAAAACGAAAAAATACAACCCTTTTCCGGCATATGTATTCTAGAATTTTAAATGTTAAAAACCCAATATAATTTTAATTAATTTATTATTTATATTTTATTTTAATCTAAAAATAAACTTAATATGATTTATAAATTACTTCTTCCATTAATAGAATACATTGGTTTTCCAATCTATAACACCAAAATAACCCAAAAATGAACACAATTTGAGTGCTCACATGACATCACCATTCAAATTCTCACTATTTTCAGAAAGGTAAGTAATTGTTTCCACAAATTACAGGCACTTATTTAAATTTTAATTTCATTCTCTCTTTCCCCTTTTTCATTATTTTTTTCCCTTTCCCATGCTTTATTTTTTATCTCATTTTTTTGGACCATTAAGTGAAATTTATTTTATTATCATTATTTTCAACTTTTCTATATTTAGTTTTTTAAGGAAATAAAATATTAATCAGGATCTTTTATATATTGAAGCAAAGATTTAATGTAGACATAGGTCTCAAATCAAATAGTCTCAATCTGTGGGATGTTTCAATATTCAACTATTTAATGAATTTCTCCATTATAGAAACATTGAAATTTGAAACACATCATAATAAAACATAAAACAATTAAAAATAGATTAATATAACAATTATGAACTTAACAGAACCATTCATGATTTTGATGTAGCATATATTTACTATTAACCAAATAGTATCACATAATGAAATGTTGAATAGAACATTAAACAGAAATATGGGTTAATTCTCTTTCATCCAATGATTCATGTATTATATGGTGAGGATCCAAATGGGAATTTAACAGAATTTAATGTTGCTTCCAAAAAAATAAACAAATAAATTAATTTTATGATCAAATAAAACTTTGAGTATTCACATTCTCACATGTTGAAACTATTAAATATTTTAAGTATTATTTATGTCCTAAATATGTAACATGAAATAGTGATTGAAAATTTCATATCTTGTTGTGATTTATTCTAGTATCAAGGACCACTACTATTTTACAAGAGATATCAGGAATCAAACAAAACCAAGGGGAGTCAATGTATTATTACAGGTAGGGATTCAAAATATTATTTGTTAACTTTCAACGTCAAAAAATTAGGGTAAAACTACTCCTATGGTACTTATATAAAGGCCTCACTCCTATAGAGAGTAGTATGGTGGGTGTCATAACTGGAGGGGAATTGGATGAAAAAAACAATCAATATCACATGTATTGCACAACAAGATGAAACAAAACTCATGGCTATTCTGTGATCGAGGTACCCCAAATATCAAAGGAGTTCATCAGGTAAGCCCTTTTTATATTGAAAATAATTATATTTATACCAAGTTAGTTTAATTGACCAATATGTTGAGGTGGATTTATTTGGCTCAAAAGACATCACAACCCACTACTATAAGGACTTTGGTAATTTTACTTGAGACAGAGACCCTTAAAGACTATTTTATCCATTTATAAGAGATAGGGGATTGGAAAACCATATTTCTTGGGAGACCATATCATAGGTAACAAAATTCACAAACCTGAATTAGAGTATGTTTCTTTTACACCAACAAACTACTAAGGGGGTTACAATCCCTCAGACATGATGTATGGCTCTTGAAAAAACTATTGACCATGTTATCAAAAAAACATTCTAGCATCATCAACCTTTTAAATAGGGTTCTCAATAAACATAATTGATAATTGAAGACCAAGCATCAAAAAGGTAATAATAATAAGATCCCCAACTTATAGTAGATTCTATTTCTGATAAACTTTTGAAACATATTATTCTTAATGAATTTAATGATCTGAATAGTCATGGTTATGATTTGAGTTAATTGAAGACCAAAATGATCCAGATTAGAAACTCCTTACATTAACTTGTAAGTATAAACACTCGAAATAATCCTTCTTGACACACACTAAATCTCCCAGGGAATGTCAGTGATATCAAATTTAAAAGTGTGAATCAAACGACTTATACTTCTACACCTACCATTATATAAGGATTCACCTCTTCCTCAGAGAATTTCTATTAAAGGTAAAATATTGAAAAGCTAAATTAGAAAGAAAAGGGTAATAAAAATTTTGGTTACTTTTCTCCTAAACCCAATTTATTTTCATAAAGTTTTGTTTAAAAAAAATACGGCTGAATAGGTCATGTGAAAAGAGGTATTAGACACATTCATATGTGTTCTGATAAACACTCCCCTTATTGAGGCCATAAAGAATATACCACGTTATGAAAATTGCTTAATTTAAATTTATATCAATAAAATAGTTCTCAAAGGTAATAGTATGATAAATCATTTAGGAAATGTGACAATAATCATTAAAAAAAACTCAATAAATTTCAATAGAATGCAAGGATCTGGGGACATTCACCATCCAATGAACTATAGGGGAGGTACTGCTTTATGATTATTTAAGTGATTTTGGAGATTCAAAAAATGTGGTTCCTTAATACTTATTCTCTTATTTAATGTTCGGTGAGTTGAATCAAATGAGTTTAGTGGATTAGTTGGTTAAATGAGCTACAAAATATCTCATGGGAGTCCATTATGATATACATGTTTAGGTAAAATAAATGATAATTCAAGTTGATTTTTGTGTTCATAAAATGCAAGATGATTAGGTAAATTCTAATTCTCCCATTATCTCCAGTATTCCATTATTCAATAATGTAAAAAAATATAAACTTCTATAAAGGTAAATATTCCATGATTTTTTTGATAAAATTTCGATATTGAATGTTACTGAATCTATGATGCACTTTTAAAAGAACATTATCATTTTTTATCACCCATTTTGAACCACCAAGTAATCACCCCATTGATTTTTATTATCACATAATTGGAGATTTTATGGGCATTTTTTCTAGTTTGATAATAAAGGGAAATTGCACACAATATTCTAATGAACAGACCTCTCTTTCCATTAACATTGATGTGGATTCGTATTATTATCCTGATCACATTCACTCAGATAAGGAAATGGATTAGGATTATGTTGATGGTTTTGATGTATTATTCACAAATTTTGATTATATGTACTCGAATAACTATTTACACAGTGCATATATTTTAGTTCATTCAATGTCTAGATCAATAAAACACCCCCTTCATTGGATGTTAATCCATTTACACTAGAACTCAAATACTATTAATTATTGATCCATGTAAGATTTACTATTAAAATAGAAAAAATACATTTTGAAAATGGTTAAAATATTTATAATATTTTTAGGGACAAAAATAGAGAAATTTTCATAACCTGGGATAACATATCAGGTATTAGTCCCTCTATTTTCATGAATAAGAATCTTTTCGAGGATGGGGATAAACCAATTAAGAAGCTAAAAAAATACTTAATCCAACTCTTCTACATGTTTATAAAAAATAAGTTGAATATTTTCTCGATTATTGTATCGTTTTTCACATTTTAAATTCTCAGGTGGTTAATCTTTATCTATTTGGGAAAATGAAAACTTTTCTTTTGTTGTTTGGAATGAAGGGGAGGAGTTTGTTCTAATGTTGGTAAAAAATAGTTGGAATGTTTTTATTTAATATAGGAAACTAAATCAATAAAATTAAAAGGACCATTTCCTCCTGAAATTAATTTATGAAATACTTGAGAGACTAGCTGGGGAGACACACCATGGTTTCTTGGTTGGATTTATTATATAATTTCAGGTTCTAGTAACTATAATTAATCGAGATAAAAAGTATTCCCTTGTCCATTCGGTATTTTTTTCTATTGAAGGATGTCATTTAGACTTTGTAATTCCCCATGTGCAAACTAGATATGCATTGTATAAATTTTTTCATATTTCTTTGAGACCTATAATGAGGTCTTTATGGATGATTTTATTATGTCTATATATTCTTTTGATGAATGTATTATTAGTTTGGGAAAGTTTTTGAATTGTTGTATAGTGATATTCTCATATTTAATATTAAAATGTGTCAAATTATGGTAGATCAAGGAATTTTCATTTGGAATATAGTGTTAAAACATGAAATAGAGGTTGATATATCTATGGTAGATATCATGTCATACTTTCCATATCCTTTAGAAGTGTGTGGTGTTCGTTCATTCCTAGCAAGTGCAGAATTTTATCAACTCTTAATCCATTATTTTCATAATATCAATCTACCCTTATCTCAGTTGATTGAAAATGACATTGACATAATTTTTTATGATTCATTAAGTGTATAATTATATGAGATAAAGATGAATCAGACCACTCTACTGATCATACATCCCACATGGTGGTAAAATCCATTAGAACCTATGCACAATGCATCAAACATTGTAGTTGGAGTTGTCTTATCATAGAGTGTATAGAGACATTCAAATTTGAATGTCTAGGTTAATAAGACATCTTATTAAGTCCAATAAATCTATGAAACTAAGAAAAAGAAGTTCACTTCCTTTATATTTTCTATACATAAATTTTAATCTAATTTATTAGGCTCTCAAGTAGATGTTTTTTCAGACCATACATCTATGAGGTACCTCCTAATAAATCCAAATAAAAAGACCATACAAATCCAATGGATGATCCTTATTCATGAATTTTATTTTGAGATAAAGACATTAATGAGACATAAAATAAGTTGTATGAACACATTTGTAGAATTACTCACACAATAGTTGTTGACACATTGAATTAGGTCCAACTTCAGGACACTTCTTCCAATGAGAATCTTTATGCCCTCTCAGGTACACAAACATGTTATTCATATTTATTAATCTACATTTTTTAACTTGAAATAATAAAAAATTTAACGAAATATCATATCCCATAATTAAAGAGTGAGTTTTAGTTTTCTGTGTTGGTTGATCCCTACATATGGAAGATGTGTAGTGAACAAGTTATTAAGATGTGTGTTTATGATCATGTGTTTAATCATGTTCTTTATTTTGTCTACTCACATTAATGTGGACTATAATTTGGACCACAACAGATAGCTATGAATGTCTTAGACTCTAGATTACATTGGTATAGATTGTTCCATGATCATCATGTATTTTGAAATTTTTTCTAACCTTTCCAAAACAATAGAAACATTTCAAGGAGACACGAGATTCCCCATCAACTGATATTTTTTTTAGATTTTTGATGCAGATGAATTGTATTTATGGGTCCTTTTTGAGTTTCATTTGGATTTATACATTTATTAATTTGTGTTGATTTGGTGAGGAAATATGTAGTGGCCAGGGAAACCCACAATGATTATTCTCTTATTATACTAGATTTGGTAAATCCATAATTTTTATAAGGATTGGAGTAACAAAGTCCATCACCTGTGATCAAAGAACACACCATTGTAATTAAAATTTCTATTCCCTTCTTCATATGTATGGGGTGACACATAAAACTAATATTCTATAAAACTCCCATAAAAATGGTATATTAAAGCTTTCAAATAGGTAGTGGAAATTGTTTTGAAGAAAACCTTGTAACCAAATTGGATTGATTGGAAAAAGAACATAGATTATACGCTATTGGCATGTCAAAAGTTATTCAAAACAACCACATGTATATCCCCCTAAAGGATCAATTTTTTGAATTAATTTAATCACCCAGTTGAAGTTAAGAATTGGCCATGTTGTGATATAATAAAATGCATTATGGATTTCCCCAAGATAGAATTAAAAGGAATATGAAAATTCAAGATCTCGAGGATCATCGATTTCCATCAACTAAGAACTCATGTCTCTACAAGGAATTACCAAACGAGGCTCATGATATAATTATCCTTAAAATGTATTTTCATGTTAGAGTGAATTATCATCTACATTGTTCATGAACGAAGCTAATATCTAGTATGTTATGCTCCAGATGGTAAGGTTCTTATATTGTATCTAATATTCATTCTAATGGTACAATATAGATCACAAAGGGGGACACTTAAATATGATTTACATTTAATGGGAAATGTTTGATGTAATACATGGAGGGACATCCTATTGATGTAGTTCATTTCATTACACCGCATGACCTAATCATCACATGTGAATATAAGGATATTCCTAACACATTCAGAACCTGAATAACACAAAATTATAATAATCTCATGAATCATTTAGATTTTTACACCATTGTGGGTTATATTGGTTGGGTCATTATAAATCCATAGATATTTTGACTCTATTATTTTTAATATTGGATCATGAAAAATTCTGTAGCTGATTTAACCAAAAATCATTTCATGGAACCATGGATTGATAAATATTCCTACTCAATTGAAGGTATAGACATGTTAGATAAAAAAGTCATCTTATATCATTGGTTAATCTACACATTCATTTCTATTTTTACCAGTTTCATTACTATAAAAAATTTTCCAACACATGAGGATATTCATTTCGAGAGATTATAGTATGACTTTTGGGAATGCTTAATTGAGAAGGACGTGAAATTTGATTTTAAGAAAATTTTGAATATGTTTAGTGAATTTAAATAGATAATAACAATTATTTTACTTGACCTACATATACTAAAGAATGGGTGGAGATATGACCTTGAAATTGTTGGCACACACAGATGGGATATTTGTTGCATGGTGGACCCATTACTTTTTTCACTGTGACTAGTGTTATTAATCACACTGGATATTATTTCGATATAATTTATGAGAAAAAAAATCATATTTATTCTTATTGACTGTTGAGTGGAATATTTCAAATCCAATATTACCATTTTAGATTGTGGAATATGAACATGAATGTCTTGAAATAATTTTTTTTGGAACACATGATATATGTGTTTTCATAAGAGTGATATAGGGTAAGTGTGCGGGTGTTGAAAAAACAAAATATTGTTGAGAATTTTATTGAAAAACAATTACATGATTTTATCACATTATGTTAAATATGTGTATTTATAAAATATTTTTATATGATAATTCATTTACAATGTTGTAGAAAATTCTATTTTTACCATTTAAAGTAAACTATAGTGTTTAAGACATAATTATTTTTCCTTTCATTATGTGATCATAAAAATTTGTAATTGTTTTTCTGATTCTATTTGATAAAACAGTCATTCATGAAATATAATATAAAATTTTCATTTAAAAAGACTAATTGAGCCCTGATGTCAAAGATGGACTAGACATTTCAGATTCAACCCAAATTATATTTTTGTGAAAAAACATTTATATCCAAGCTTTGATTGGGCTCATGTTTGGATAGTATATGGAGGACACAATTTTAAAATATAAACCTTCTTGAAAGACAGATGGTTCATGTTCTTTTTGTTCAACATGGAGGTGAAATTGGGATTAAAATATTTGGCAGAATTTCCCTATTCAAGCTTGACAACTCTTATAACCCTATAATCACCTCCACTATATAAATTTGTGTTTTAAACTTTTGGATGATGTTGTACAGGCCATACAAGATTGAGAGAATATGAGAAGAGGTTATTTGAAATTTAAAATCACTATTTGAGGAGGGAAGCTCTCAATCAATGGTCTCCTCCAAAATGATCTTCTTTTCATTATCATTAATGTAATGTTTTTTTCATGAAATAAACATCTTATTTCCACTTCATTTTAATATTTTTTATTATGTTTTATTATTCTTTATTCATCCTATTTGGGATATAAATCATGAGTAGAAATTTTATTAGGTTATACCCCTTCAAAAACCATTGTGACTAAAAAATGTTTCAAGGATGACTGAACCACCTATGAAGGAGTATATTTTTTAGAAATCTGACTATCACTTAACATTATCATTTAATTATATAAAAAATGATATAAATTAATTCAAATAATATTATCTATAAATTTAGTTTTAAATTTAAATAATCTAATAATTCAATTGAAAATTTAACACAAAAATGGACGAGATCGAGTGGTGAGGGAATTGTGAGAGCATAATCATAAATAGTGAAACAAAACAACATGAGATCAATTTTAGAGTTCAAATATAATACTTAATCTAAATTAATTCTCTTTCAGAGAATGGTAATGTACCTTAATTTACCACAATCCCTAATCAATTTATATAATTAAAATGAAAATAGGGTGTTATGATTGTATGTTTCGATTCTAAAATAGGAATTAATTATTTTCATCTTTATGATAATGTTAATAAGTATAAGTTTTATTGGTCAAAAAATTATGTGATAATAATTAATTGGATTTTAATATAAATATTAATTATTAACAAGTAATTGAACTGTTGTAGTAATATCTATTATGCATTCAAACAATAATATTCCAAAAAAATTCTTCTCGTTGTATTTTCACAAACACATTTTAAAACAAAATATGATCTTCATCCAACGTACATCATCTAGTTTTTTAGAAAATAAACAAACCCTAATCCCGTTATGATGTGTGTTTTTAATTTGGTTTTCTTTTTAAAATACCTTTAATATATTGTTTTAAATTAGTTCATCCATTGTGAGTTGAACTTGGTTTTAAACTCTGTTGTATGTAAATAACCAAATTAAACCACATTTAAGGGTTCCCAAAATAGTGCCTTTCACATTGTTAATAATTTAAAAAAATTGATTTTGTCAATAGAACCATCAATTATGATACTAATTAAATTTTATTAAGAGTTTAATTGATACAATGAGAGGTGAGTGAATTAGAGTAGAACTCTTTTTAAATTTACCATAATTAAGAAAAATATCCTTTCTAGTTTTTAAAAATAAGATCATATCATTCAGATTAATCTCATCCTCACCCAAATATTTTTAATATAAATAATAATGAATCACCCGATAATTATTAAAAGGCAATACTATAATAATGGAGATTTATCCATATTATATTAGTTTATTATCTCTTGCTATATATTTTTATGTAATATTTTTTCACCAATACAAATCATCCGGAGTGTTATTATTTTGAACCCATGATTCCCATTATAATGGACATTGTCACTCTATTTCAATTTCTCTTAATATTTTCAATGATATAGAAAATTACTAGATGATTGATTGGATTTATATTCAGTGTAATTTTCTCAAAAATAGATTTGAAATCCACTGTTTCTACCAGTGAGATAGAATGAAAGAATCATAGATCGTTTTTCCAACATATATATTATTTATAATTTACTTGGTGAGTAAACATAAAAATACTTAGACTGGTCAAGTAACTACATTATGAAAAATTGTTTGGATAATCAATATTATCTTCCACATTCAAATGATCTTATAAAATACATGTTCATTTTTATTTATGAATCATTGAATTTATATTTTAATGACTTAAATAATATTTTTTTTGTTTTTTATATCAATTATTAGCATGGACATTTAATAAATACATTTTCTTAAAATAAATCTTCTTGTAGATTTTAAAATTTTTCACGGTGTAGTGAATCATATTCACTGGTTAGATGACACATACATAATTATCGATGACACTTATTCAAAACCTGATGAAATGAAAATATCATTAGAGGAACCTATATAAAGATTCTAAGAGTCATGTGTTATTTCCAAATATAAACACATTGAATTACAATTACAACCATACAAATATATATTAATCAAGTGGATCCTATATGGACCCATATACAAACCTATTTGGACTCATATGTAGAAGAATATTATTTATAATTCACCCTCATAATATAATTATAGATTCACAGAAAAAAGTGATTATCTTCTCAATCATTGTAAATCAGTTCAAAAACAGTATCCCTATTTGGTCGATGAAAATAAAACATGTAAAAACATTTATCAATTCAAAATTGAACATCAGTTTGATATTTTTATATTTAAAAAGTGATATACTAATAGAGTATTGGAAATAGTATTGTTTCCCAATATATCATCAGTAAGATTACTTGAATAATTGTTTCTATTTAATATCATGTTTTTCTCTCACATTTTCATCATATCATGAATGTATAATTCATATTCGTCTCCATCTTTAGGGTTATATCCCATTTTTTTATTTTTTTGGGGGTGATATAAGGTCAGTTAAAATCAATCTATTAAAAATATCCTTCATGAAATTTAATTTTCACCTAAGGATTTACCAATATAGACATAAAATCCACAAAAAATAATAAATTGTCATTTTTAACGAATTTAAATATGGTTATATGAATGCAATACCTCATACATCAGAAAATTCCATTGAAATAATTTATATGGGAAATACCATTTATTCATTTTAGTAGGTCTAAAATACTAAAATAAAAAAAGTAAAAATTTATTATTTGGAATTATTGTTAATAAGGATCTAAAAAAATAAACTTTATCATATGTTTACACTATTAAATGTTATCCACTATTTCTATAGTGGAAAATTAGGGATAAATTATCAAAAATTATTCTCACATTCTAATTCTGAATACATCATTCCATGGATATATCAATATCAATATTAAAACACTAAAGTGTACTATATTTAGGATCAATCATTCAACAAGAATGTATTAAACTATTATGTTATGATATAATATATTAAAAAGATCATTATATATAAGTATTTTAACAACTATAAAATAACAAATGATAATCAGATTTAATGTAAAAAATAATATCAATAAACACATAATCATCAATATCAATATTGACATACCCATTTATTTTCATTGAAACTAAATATTATAACTCTGTAATGGAAATAATCTTTGATAACATATTATCATTAATTTCAAAATTAATATATTTTAAAATAATGTCTAATTAATAATTTAATTTTTTTTTCTTTATAAATTATCAAATTATCCCTATATTATTTTTATAAAAAATAACTTTAGAAAGAACATGGTGTAATATAACTACACATAAAAAATAGTACCAGTATAACTAATTTATTTTATGTCCTATTGTAGTTCAATTTTTTAAAAATATTTTTTTTACCATAATAGATATTCTAGTAAATTTATTCCACCAAAAATATAGATAAAAATCCTTCTATATCATAATTTTAATCACACATCATGTTAGAACTATATTTAATATTGGGTTGGATAAATAAAATAGAAGAAAATTAATTTTCATTTAATATTATAAACAATAACATTCATTAGTAATTAAATGATAATGAAACTTCATTAATTGATTCATTTATATATAGATATTTTATTTGGAATAAATTTAAAAAATGAATCACTAAGAAAATTCCTAAATATCATATGGTACTCTAAATGTCTAATTATAATATTTTTTGTTGCAAAATATTATTCAAAACATTATTTGGTTGAAATATTCAATTAATAATATATAAATTCTATACATAATTCCATTTGTTATCATGTAAATTAATTTTCCAGATTATCATTTAATATGTTGTTATTACTTATAAATATACCATATCATGTTATAAAAAAACAAAATTATCTAAAAAATTTATCAATGAATATTTTACAGGATTTCAAATTTATCTTGTAAAAGATATGTGTTATACATCATTGAAAAATTATTATTACAATTTATATCACATATAAAAAGTGATATTAAAAAATAATTCAATATAAATAATACGATTTTATTCATTACGAAGAAATATTATCTAAATAGTGATTATATTTTTAATATCAATGACTAAATAATTAATTATCATATTAAATTATGCACTCAAAAAATTTATCTACGAAGTGAACTAGGATGTCTTCCTTCTATATTGTATCATTAGTCTCTGTATAATCCCTAAATAATCTCTATCAATTTATAGTATGAGTTGGGATTGACTCAACGTTCTTATATGTCATCATTATTATCACCCAATTCTTCAGTATTACCTCTAAATAACTAAACCTTTTACAATTAAATATTTCTATGTAATTATAATAATAAATATTTCATATAAAAATTTTTATACCCACATCAAGTGAGTATTTTATCTATTTATAGCTAATGAATATTCAATATTATTTCTTCTATTGTGACATTTTGAGTACAATGTGTGTGTTTCATTACCCATATAAATTTTATTCTCCGTGTTATTACTAAATACTAATTGTGACAAAATTAAACAATTTACATCATTTTATTTTGACATATATGATATTATGTTATCTAAAAAAGAATTATAATCATCTTAGACTGAGTATCTCAAAATATTTTGTAGAATTTTTGATAATAGCTTCAATTTATTGATTATAAGGTGAATATATATTTTTTAAATTCCTACTTCATTTCCCCAACCATAGTGCATGCTATTTTTATCATATTTAATACAAAAAAATAAAAAAAATCTATCATTTAATATATAAAATTAATTATTGGTTTGTGATTCGGTAACTTCTTGTCAATAAAATATAGAAATTTTCATAGGAGAAAATTACGATGCATCCCTCTAATTACAATAAATTTTTGAGGAGAATTAAAATATTGAATAAGAAAGTTATTTTAAAATTATAAGATAAACATAAATTTAGTTAAATAATTAATGACATCACATAAATAATAAATTTATCAAATTTAATTTTTGAATTTCATATTATTATTCAATTTCAACCATAAAAATTTATACTAGGAAAATATATTTTCCCACCATCAGAAGAATGAATTTAAAAATTCATTTTAATTATTTCATGGATTGGATAGTGATTTGATGTTATAACTATGTGGTTTATCCCCTTAAAGGAAAAAATATTTTATTGTTTTATGAGGAATAAATTAAATAAAAGAACCCAAGAAAGAGAATTATTTTATTAGTGTATAAAAAATCATATATATAATCAAATAATGTTATTTTGTATCGTGGAAAAGGAGGGTTATTCAATTATTCTAAAATTAATGAATTAAAAGTTAATTTTATGGATCCAAAATTTTATTTCATTTAATTATTTCATTAAAACAACTAAAAATTTATTTTCATTAATTTTGGGAATTACCTGGAAAATTTTATATTTGTATATAATTTCATTAAGACATATATTATGATATTATAATCTAGACATATAGAATTTAAAAAATGTTGACTTAATAGATTTTCATTATTTTCTTCTATAAATATGAATGTTGTAATTTCTAAATACATAAAATAAAAATTAAAGAATGTTGTTAGATTTTATACATGATTCTTAGGCTTGTTTAGTGATTTAGTGATTTTATAATATAGTTGGATATATTTTATATCTCAAGTGAAATTAAACATAAATTTATTTTTATAACCAATTTTAAGAGGGTTTTATTACTAAAAATAGATGTTGCATTGAAGTATTTTAATGGAAATGACATGGATATGTTAAAAAACTTTTGAGATATATAATTTTGATCATCTCATAGAATATTATTGAAATTATAATTCCAATTATATGTGTTAAAATATATTTAAAATTAAATGGAATACATTATAACGAAATTATCATTGAATTTATTGGTGATACTGATAGACATTTTCGTAATGAATTATGGAGTATTTATTTACCATTGGATATTAAATTTATTTAAAAAATATATCATAGAACACTACGTGGTAAAATAATATGGTGTAGAGTATTAAAGAAGATGGTCGATAATAGTTTTATATAAAAAATTACAGTGATCATTAAGGGATTTTGAGATATTATTTGTTGGGGGAATTAAGGGAGGTGACACCAAATTATCATCACTTTTAATATACCTTAGGAATCTACTATGCTTTTAGTTTCCATAATTGGTAGGTGGTGTATAATTATTTGATAAAATGACGATGTAACACCCATATATTTTAGTTGGATAAATTTAGGTTTTCTAGCTAATAAGACACATGAAATGGAACATAGAAAAGAATATCAGTCCAATATAATTTATGATATATTTATTTTAAATAAACTAAATGTCTTTCATTGATTTTAATGCATAAAAAATTTGATTAATCAAAATAAAATATTCAATTAAATTATTAGTATATGAATCATTACCATTTTAACATAGCCATTATGTAAATAATTATGAATATTATTAAATAAATTATAAATACTATATGGTCTAAACATGTATTTAAAATTTAATATTAATATATTAATTATATATAAAATAATGATCATTTTAATTAAAAAGGCATTTATTTAAAAAACAATATTTTTTCAAAACACGGTTTAGTAACCCTTTTTATAGAAAATTTAAAATTAATTTTTACTAATTTAAGGAAATATTTTTGATCAAATAATTATGTTTTTTAAATATACATATAAATAGAAAACATTAGTTATTTTTTGAAAAGTTATATTTTTGTAAGAACAATTAAATATTCGATTTTTTATTAAAAACATTCATTTCATTTAAATAATTTACTAAGATAAATTATATTTTATGTTCATTATAATCTAAAAATAGTTAAATTTAATTAATATTTCCCTAATTTAAATAATTAGAATCAATTTCATATTAAATTTGGATATTAAAACTTTCTTTACTTATGAAAATTTTCTATTATAGAACCCTCTTTCTCCTCACGACAATGGGTGTAATTTTAAATTGAATCTTTCAAATATGTAAATTTAATTAGGAAGAATAGATACCATATTTGTATTCATACTAATTTATATACTCTAATGAATTTTACTTATTGTTTTACCATTTTTAATATTAAAATCCACATATATTAATTTCCACGGTAAAGGTGAAGGCTTATTTCTTTTAGAGATAAACTAAAAATAGAAATGGAAAATTAGGTATTTCTTCTAAAACACAAATTTTATGACCATATTTAAACGTATCATCTACAATGGCTGATAATGATTCATTTTATAAGATTTATTCATTATAAAAATGAGAATGTAATTTATTTGTTCATAAAATCCTTGTGTGTCATATCCCCCACAAAACAAAGGACACCCCCATCTCCTTCCCTCTTCACACTTATAAGTCCATTTTATTTATCTAATACCTGATGAATTTATATTATTACTCCCCTAAAAACAAAATTTATCTCATTTTTATTCATAAACTAAATCATGGGGGAAATTTTGTGCAAACCTAAAAATTTATCCAAAGAAGATGTGACATTATAAATTATCATTATTATTTTGTTTCTTATTCTACATTATTTAATAAATATTAAACCATAGTAATATAATAACTAGATTACATAAATTATAATGACCTATATATATCTACTCTTTTATTAGATAAGAAATAAAACTATCAATCATGTTTATGGTAGACCACCACATCGTGAACTGATTTAAATAGTTTTCCATCATCACATATCAAAATATATTAAAATGATGTATTTGATACATGTATATAATATTTAGGATATTATAATACTTAATGAATTATAATATCACTTATACCTTCATACTTTCCATTCCATTTATAAATATGATAATTTCGATCATGTGTACAGCGTACTACAACCTCATGAAGCCATGTCATTTATTTCACATATACACCTTACCTGGAATATAATAAGAATAACTATAATGAATAAATGTGATCAATAGTGAATGATATTGAATCTTTTAAAAAAATATACCATCTAAATTAGAATCTATTCAGTCATTAAGGGAATGATATTTTTTCTCATGCGTACGTTTACCCTACCGCCTCCACATATTGGTACGATTAATTTTTGATATAAAACATTAATGAATGATTTTAAAAAATTATATAATGTAGAGATTTGATATTAATAATAAAAATTAATTATATATATGATAGATCAATATTATATCTATAATGAATCAATCATTCATGATAAAACAGACCCAGTAAACCATAAAAATTTACACATGAAAAAATCAAAATAGTGAAATATTATTATCAAATGGGGTGTAAAATTTTATAAGTGGACCATATATGTTAACTCCTAAATTCTAAGAATGTTATGATTTCTTGTAATTTTAGGTAACCATATTATGTGTTCTAGTTTTTAGACATTATGAACTGGGGCATTATGTCAGTTGGATAGCTTCAGGAAAAGAGGTAGTCAGAGCGTTGGAGCCTTGCTACAAACCCAATACATTATGTGTATTTAAAAATATTATTTTATGTTATATTAATATACCTTATTAAGTAAATGTAAATATTTTACCCTGGGTGAAACACCTATGAATTAAATTTCATTTAATGTCTTCACATTCCATGTAAATATTTTTTCTGGTTTTCAAAAAAGAGGGTACAACCTCATATTTTAATAAAGGCACATTTTATTCTACCACACTAAGGGCCAATGGGTGAGATCTCCATCAACACATATCCTATATTCAACTGGATCTCCTTCATCTATATTTCATTTTCTTCGTCACTATGTGGGTTTTATTAGCAATTATATGCTTTATAATCCATTTCATTTCCTTCTTCATTTATCTTTCCATCGTTTTTACTATTTGGGATTAAGTTTATATGTGAGTATATCATGGTTTATATTTATTTTTTGATTTTATCCAATTATAGAATGATTTAATGGATTATACAAGGTGATAATAGGACCAAAAAACATATGGTCGATGGTCTAGTTCTTTTCCCTCAATGTCTAGTACTATTTTATTATGACCAGTTGTTTCGCACACCAATCTTTTTGGCGTTGTGTCAATAATTTTTAATATATTAATTTAAAGGTAGTTATCATGTATAACAGATCTCTAGTTACATAAAAAATAATATCACTATGAATTTTCCTTAACGTTAGCCACCTATATGGGAGTCCCCATCAATGAGGGCCTAAATTCCCATTTTCCATAAATTATTAAACGCACTTATGAGGTTTTGGTGTGTTAAATTGTAATAAAACATTTTAAATTTGAAATGAAACGAAATAAATGGTAGGCCATGAGTTATGTTCGAAACCCTTACTTAGTATCTTGGATTACATGAATTATATGAATTTTACATATTAGATAAATTGTTTTCAATTTCATAATTATTCAATGATAATGGTGGTTGATAGGAACACCCCCATTTTATACTATGTAAAGGTAGATTTATGGGTACCTATTTAAGGAAACGCTTTATAGGCCAATCACTCATTAAATATAAAACTTGTTTTTTATTGTAAATATAATTTCAGTGATAGATCAATTATTTTGGGTTTTTGTGGACGAGAACACTGTGAGGATTACTTTCATACACATGTGTGTCACCATTTCCCTTGGGGGTCACCATGGATGAGAATAGTTGAATAGTGGATATACCATTCCATGAGTGATACTGAGTCTCATATGTGAGATATATAAGATGGGCTTCAAGGGACCATCATTATTATGATGAGTGTGATACATGGATTATTTTATGGATCACATTTTTAGGGAATATTTTGAAATTTAATATATTTTAGAACTTATGGTGTGATACCTAGGTTCCTTGTAATGTTCACCCAGGACGGGCCCATTATTCTAATTTCTTATGATATAGTGAGAATTACATAATATTCATGATTTTCATCCTATTGAATTAAAGGACATGTCATCAAATAAAAAACAAGTTGAGGATTAGTATATTAATTCTAGATATTTATGATGACATGTATCATATATGTATAGGTTCAATATGGATCAGAGATATTCGACATAGGTTGATGTAGGTAGTGTCGGTCTGATATCCAAGAGGAACCCTGTCTAATTTGAATAATTTATTTATTTCTAACATTTTATTATTACTAACACACTGGTAATTTTATACTCACATACTAATTTATTCTAGACAATTTCGGTAGTGTCCTACCGAGTATATATCAAACCATGTTGGTCCACCCTCTGTAATTGATAAGTCATCATAATTATAGATGTACATAATGTGATGATTTAGACATTTAATGCTTAATTTTATATACATTGATGGAGTACAAGAGTAAAAGAAATAGCATATGCCCCGGAATCTAATAGAGTAAAATTTTGTTACATTAGTATTTTTTCTTTGAATGTTGTACATTCCGGTTTCCCCTTGATCCCATGAACATAAATTTTTTATTTCAATATAGATTGATAATCTATTATATATGTGACGTGGACTCGCCTTCCACCTATTGGTTATGTTGGATGATTTTTTATTATTATTTGAATACATATTATTTATTACTAGTTCAAATGTTTCCATTTATTATATACTATTATTCTATACATTTACTCATGAGGGTGTAATCTCCCCGTTGACACACCCTAGGCTTACTCTATCAATCTTCAGCCTCTTGTGTTTTGGGAGGTGTGCTTGAGTTCATGTGGCCAACCATATCATAGAGCGTATTAATGGATTATGTAATGGGACACTTAAAATTTGTATCAGGTTCATATTTTCATTTGGTATTATCATTTTGGTATTAGAATACACAAACCAATGTATTTTAATTTAGAAATAATATTGTTCAGGCGGGTATATATCCCACAAACTATTGATACCTAAGTTACATGGGATCAGTTATTACTATATTGGTTTTTTCCCTGTTAAAATTATATTAATATTATTTTTGGGAGATACCAGTGTTTTTTGGATGTTATTATTATTGATATTATAATTATTATTGATTTATTTCATTGTTTTATTATGTAGACAAGGTATAGTTCCATGCATAATTCTAGGTACATTAAGAATAAATTTCCATTCATTTCATTATGCCACATTAATTTTTTTGTGCATTTCCTACTACATATATTTTGTGTCTAGATTGATATATATATAATAAGCTAAAATTGGTTGTCTTAATAAAATAATTTAATTAAAAATAATTCTATAACAATATAAAAGGGTTTTTACAACATATATTTATGATAAAACCTTAGGTTCCCAATTTTTAAATGTTTGATCCAAGAACCAATGGTTCTATGAACTGAATACTTTGTTACCTTTATTGATGAATGGAAATTGTAATTAATGTGAATATAATTAAATAAATTTGGAATTGAATTTCATTCAAACCAATCATTATACATAATCTATTAAATATTGATACTTTATGTAATTCTATTATCGTAGTTACATAATGTAAAAATTTCAATTTATAAAGAGTATGGGATTTAAAAAGAGGTAATGATGACTCATCTAAATAGAATATTATAAGTATATGAATATAAATGGTAGTTAATATAAATAAATATTTAATTTTAAATGAAATGTTTACCACTAATGTGGATTGGAATTTTAATTTAAGGGGTGTTATCCCCTATAACATGAAATTAATATAACCTATATTTAATCCTATTTTGTGTTGTATGAGACCATGACCCTAACTCATCCTTAGTATTAGCCGAGTATCCATTGTCTACTATGGTCCATTTTGGTCATTCTTATCACCTCGATCTATGTTATTAGTAGGTTGAGGGGTGTGAGTAGCTAAAAGAATTATTTTTTAAATGCCATTTCCTATTATCATTCTTAATATATTCTATTAAATATATATGAGGAATGAGTTTGGAAATTTTATAGATATAGAACTATGATTCCCTTGTGTCATACACAATAAGGGTGTCAGTGCCCATGATCCAGATGTGGTGGGAATTGAGCCACAAGTATTACCACCTATAGTGCCACCAAAGGAATCCCCTATTGATGTTTTACTTTTTGAGGATCCCAAGTTTGAAGATAACATCTTCTTCATATTGATGTCTATAAAGTAAAATTCATTACCAACCCCTACTATAGTAGAGATGAAAAGAGAAGCCAAACAGCAGCATCCTCCCACATTTTTGGGTGATGACAGCTCCCAAGCATCTGAGTATTAGTTAGAAACCATGATTTTGGTAATCTATTGTAGAATACTTGTTTTTAATTTTAATACATTGAAATATTTTCATATATATATTTCTAGAGTTAGGTACTAAGATGAAATGTTATTCTGAGGCATGTTGTGACTAAAATTAATTTTATAAAAATATTAAATATATTTTATTCTACATGCATTTTTTTGTAATCCTAGTTTTTACACTTTGTGCCATATAAAAGATATTGTTGTGGGGTGTTAAAATCCCCTACTACTAAGAAGTAATTTCAAAGGATTAAATTAATTAATTAGAATAATTAATTAAACTCATTTGACCTTAAATATTCCAACATATATGTGTTCTTGGAGGATTGTATGTGGTTATCTCAGTAATATTTGAATCACCAATGATGATATTATTTATCCAACCATTGGAGAACCACATAAGACAACTATGAAACACTAGATCCTAGGAGATCAAGATATATCAAACACAATGATTCTTATTCTTTGTCATTTAATAATGAAGGACATGTCATATTCTAGTGTGTTTTTCATCATTCAATGATCTAAAAAGAATGTAAGAATTTTGAGATAGTGTTATTCACACTCTTATTAAAATGATTTAGAAACATCATACTTTTTCATGGATCTTCTCAAATTGTTGAAAATTTCATGTGCACTTGTATTAAAATATCAATTTATTTCATTGGATTCTAACCACAGATCAATTTTGATGATCATTGTCTAATAATTCTTGGACTATTTTTGTCGAAACCTTTGTATGCTAAATTAATCAAATTTATTCTTTACATTCATCACCAGTAAAACCCCATGGTCCTAGTTTGAATGTTTTGTTCAATACCGAGCCCAATCGGACCCCCAAAACAGAAACTGATTGACAAAAAATGCATAGATCAATGACGAATGACCAGATTTTTGTTTCTATCAAGTTATGGGAAATTATTTTGATGATTGGAGTATGAATTAATGGTGTTTTAAAGATTTATATCTTACGAAATGTGTGACCATTCTTCCGATGAACAAATTGATCCAACTTCTTGTCAAGAAACTACTTCAATACCTTCCTTTAATGGATCTATAAATGGTCTTTATCAGTAATAGAAATTAAATGAATACATGAGAACGGTTAAAATCCATTTTCTTTTATCATAGAAAAATAACACTGAAAAATGAGTCCTTTATTGGCACTAAAACAGAGATGAGAAATGAGAAATTTATTATCACTTTAAAAAGTGCTGCAAAATGAACCATTTATCAACGCTTTTTTATGAGTGATAAAATAAACCATTATCAGCACTTACATGATTGTTGATAGATTATATCATTATCACCTAAATTAAATGTGATGTTAAATGGCCATACTATAGTGTGTTTTAACACCACACTACACCACCACTTTAGTGTGTTGTTATATCACACCGTAACACCAAAAACTCACATTATATCAATGAAAAAAGACCTAATATATTATTTAAATTAGATATATTTACAAAAAAACATGAGAGAAATACACTATATTATAGAAATATCAGGCATTGGTTCAAAAAATCACAAAAAGAAAAATTATTACATACATTCAAAAAATCAATGTTCCTTTATATTTTAATTTTAACTCAACTATTTCTTTTTTCGAACAATGCAACCATACATGATAAAAAGAACACACTTACATAAGTATACAATTCTTATGGTAGAAATAAAATAATGAAATAAGATAATATATAGTGTAAATTTTAGTTAAAGTGACGTCAATTTTAAATACAAATAGGCAGTTGGAGTCATACCATTCACACTATTCATCAGATTGAGGTGTGGCTGATTCCAACACTTCTCAAATAACTTGTGGATCGTTTTCATAATGTATTATAATATTAAGAAATTTTTCCAAATTTTTGAGTATGTTAGTTGTCTTTTGATCTAAAATGTCATTTTAAACTGGAAAACAGGTACATTTATTTCACTCTGAACACATCATGTATCGACTTTATGTGAAACAAATTCCTACAATTTAAAAATGAATTATGAATCATTATCCTAAATTATAAAGATCATCTGATTGTGTTTGATTCGATTTATGTGTGTGGCATATTTTGAAATAAAATTTCTATTCTGAACTGATGAAAAACACATTGTTCATCTGATTAAGGAGAAGATTATTCGTGCATGACTCAAATCACTAAATATACATTGTACTAATGTATCAAAAATATTCGGAATGTGATTTTTTGTTTCTGAGTAGGTCATTTTTTAACTAAAATTGTTGTCAATCTTAAATAGATACACATAGATTCATACGAGTCACACCAAATCTCTAATTGAGGTGTGGCTAGTTACTAAAAATTCCACATCACTTATAGAATTTTGGCTTAAAAATATCAATATAATAAGAATGATTTTTCACTGTTTGGAGAATGTCTGTTATCTTTTTCTTATAAAATATCATTTTAAATCAGAAACACACACTTTTGACTCAATCTGATCACATAATGTATTGTTTTAATGTGAAACAGATTCAAACACATCATAAATAAATTATAAGTCATTATCCTAAATTTTTAATAAAACTTGAGAAATATTGATTGATTTTTATAGAGTGACAATTTTTGATCTAAAATATAGATTTTAAACAGATAACATAAATATTTTTCCATACTAGGAACATTATTTATCATATTCAGGTGCGACTAGTTCCTACAAATCTAAAATAAATTATAAATCATTGTTTTAATGTTCCAAAAAAATCATAATTTGATTGATTAGTTTTGTATAGAATAATAGTCCACATTTATAAAATTGATAAATTTTTTAAAAAAAGTCACACTTTGAGTCATACCAGTCACACAATGCATCAGATTGAGGTTAGGATTATTCCTACACATTCCAAATGACTTATTAATTGTTTTCCAATTGTGTCAAAATAATCTGAATGTATTTTTTAGTATTTCACTGGTAATTTTTTTTTACTAAAATATCATTTTCAAATTGATTCATGCACTCTAACCCATAACGGTCACATTGTGTATCAAATAGAGGTGACGATTATTTATCCACATCAAAAAATGACGTATGATTCATTTTAATTGTGTATTTAATAAATTTGAATAGAGATTCTTGGTTTTGAAAAGGTTTTTTGGTATTTATACTATAATTTATGTAAATATTAAATAAAAACATACAGATGTAGTCATATCAGTCAAACCGTTTTTTGGATTGAGTTTATGCTAATCCATGCATGTATAAAAACACACATGGATGGATTTAATAATGTATCAAAACAATTTGAATGTGTTGATTTAGTTTTTAGTAGGTGATTTTTTTAATGAAATCAATTTCTATTCTAAAAGAAGACACACATAGAGTCATATCGGTCACATTGTGCATTAGGATGAGGTGATGCTAATTCCTATTTGTTACAAATAAAATATGAATTTTTTCATTATGTATCAAAATATTCTAAATGTGATTACTATATTTTTATTATGTCGCTTGGATTTTTTTACTAAAATGTCATTTGAAACACGAAAACACACTCTAACTCATACAGATCACATCATGTATCTGTTTGATGTGAGACCTAGTCCTATCTGTAGAAAATGATTTTAAAATTGATTCTATCAATTATTATGAAAATAAAACCATGCTTTCATGGTTTTCAGAGAGTTATAATTTGGAATGACTAATTTCAATTTTAAAATGATAATAGAAACATTGGGTTAGTTGCATTTTTTACTAAAATTAAAGTCGATTTAAAATAGAATGAAGTTCATGGAGTCATATTTATCACATCGTGTGTTGGATTAAGGTGAATCAAATTCATATATATCACGATATATCAAAATAATAGTAATTTTTAATGTTTCCACAATTTCTATTGAAATTCATTTTCAAACAGCGAACACTACCTAAGCATCATCAATCAAACCACATCAACTTGAAAAAATAATCCAATAGTACAAGAAAACAATTATTGTTAGTAAATATAAAATGAAATAAATTAAACATAAATATGAATTAATATATTATTTATATGTAAAATTAATTTAATATGAAAATATGAACATTAGTATTGTGATTAGTCATTGGATAAAACATGATAGAAAACAATAAATTTCAACACTATAGTGGTGAATGATTTTGAGTTAGAAGATGTCTGTATATGTTTTTTGCAGAAAGGGAAGATAGATGGATATATCACCCCAACTCAAACAAAATAATATACCTATATAATAAATAAATTAATATGTGTTGAATACAATAAATAATAAAATAAACATAAATATATAACACCAAATTAACTATATAGACAATGATTTTACTATGAAAACCTCAAGATTACCTCTCTAATTGTGCATGGGTCATGGTGTTTATATCCCTACAAATAATGTGGATAGACTATAATAGAATGTGATAAATGTAAGATTATAGGAGTGAAAAGATATTGTGTGAGAAGAAGCATGAATGTTTGATAGATAACCAAAACATGAACAAAATAATCCACTTGTATAGAAAAAAATCATTTTGTGATTAATACTAAAACCAAATAAATTAAACCTTGACATGAAACAATTCATTAATTATATGAAAAATAATTTTAATATGGAAATATAATGATTACCTCTTTAATTGTGTAGAGGATGTTTCATTTATCTTCTTATAAAGGGAATGGAAAAATCATTAAGGAAAGTGATAAATGCAACACTACATGGGTGAAATGGATTTAAGAGAGAATATGTCTGTGAATATTTGTGCATAGAAAGGTCTGAATTATGGAAAAATAACCGAAAAATAGAACAAAATATTCCACTTGTATAAGAAAACAATTATGATGTGAGTAATAATAAAATAAAATTAATTAATCATAAATAAAAACAATAGATTAATTATATGGAATATTATATTATTTTGTTAACATTAGGATCACATTTGTGATTAATCTGAGATAGTTTCATTGGTCTTCCTACAATGGTATGACACATGGACAAAACTCTTTCAAAATAATCCAACTCTACAAAAAATAATTAATATTTAAAAAACTTTTAATTAATTTTTTTTATTAAAAATGATATATTATATGGTAACATTACCATTACATCATTCAAAATGGTTTCATTGGTCTAGATATAAGCTAATAACAAAACTAAGTATTCTTTTTTCACATCATTATAGTTTAAAATAATATATTGATGCTAGGAAACTTTGAGATAATTAATGATATTGATGTCAATTTGGATATATTTATCAATGGAGAAATAAACTAGGTTTGGTTGTCTATCACTGAAAAATTTAATAACAAAAATAATAAGACTCTATGATCATCACTATTATTGGTTAACAACCTCTTAGCATAGCATTTGACCTGAACATCCTACTCAACATCCCCGTGATGCTCTAATCCAACACACGATCACCACCACCTCTATGATATCACCATTTAGCATTCACTTTTACTTATCTTCATCACAATTTTATTCATTATTTAAATAATTCAAAATATGTTTCATTCATATCATTTTCTGATTCTCATGTTTCTTCTTCAATAATATGAGTTTTCGAAAATAACAATTACCCAATAAATATGTTTATTCTATAAACATTTCTATGTATGATTAATAATATAATTAGTTTGTTTCTATCTATGTGTGGGATGTGATAATGATTGGGACATCATGTTGGGTGTTCATGTCAGATGCTATAATAAGTGGTAGTTATCCAATAATAGTGATTTTCATAAACAATAATTAGTTTTTTATTGTCTTTGAGAGTGATTCAAAACCAATCATTATTTTGGTTCCCTTAATCAATGGATCCAAGAGAAAATCAATATTCATCTAACTATTATGGGCTACTTTATCTTGATTAACAACAACATAAACATTGACAATGGATTTTAGAAGGGTTTGTCTATATGATCTTATTAAAACTTGATGAAATATTTAACATCATATTCATATTCGTTTGTAAAATTATTAGCTTCTAGCTATTTTTTGTTCATATCAACGTTATTAGGTTCATATAAGAATAATTTTATATAAAAATAAAAAAATAAAAAAAAGATATGCATTATTAAATGTGAAACTTATAGAAAATTATAATAAGGTAATCTCAACATTTGATTATTTCAAAAAAAATTAGTCTGTTTAATAAAATGGTAACTGAATTTATAAATACAATTAATCCACATTAAATATTTCTCAAATTCACTAAAAAATAAAAATATAATATAGTAAATTAAAGAGTAGTTAGAAAATAAAATATAATAAACATGAATAGAAAATTATCATTCAATCAACTAGATCAGTGGTTTCATTGAATGAGAAATATCACTAATGATATTGGGGATAGAACAATCATTCATTTTATAGCATTTTGGGGAATTTGTAATGAAAGGAATAAATTATAGTTTGAGTGGATTAGTACGTCAATTAAGTGAAATATAGATCATTTATACTAGATTATTTATGTACCATGATTTTCCAAATCCTATAATAATGAATCTTGGGAATTGAAAAAATAGAATGAGATATAATATAATCATTAATAACATAACAATCAGAAATCAATAAAATAAAATATATTTTATTTTATTTTTATAGATAATAGAAATTTACATTATTGCATCACATTCCATATGATCTAATTTGGAGAAAGGGAATCTCATATACAGTGAAAATATATAGAACTATTAAAAAAACTAAAATATTATTTTATACCACAAATAGATGTTAAATTTGATGGGATCCAACATACCTGATTATCAACCATGTAAAGAGAGTGATGGTGAGAAGGACTTCAATAGAGGTAACATATGGGATGTATCATATTTGTGATGAATCATGTTATTATTTATCTCTATGATCTTAGGATACTAAATATAGAAATGGATGGATACACTATGTTGGATCATCATGAATAATCTCATAATGAATGGGTGATAATGTTATATAATAAATGATATTATCACAAAATGTTATGGGTGTAAACCGGAACATGGAGAGTGTAATGACCAAAGCCTAAATAACCCAAACAACACCAGGTCTTATCATTTTATAACCTCTAACACAACTCAATGTTAATAAATGATGGTTTAATGATTGGTAAAAAAACCATAAATGGGAGGTTCCCCCTGACTAAGAACAATTATTACTAGACGTTGTACCAAATCCTAACATGACCCTTGGGGTCAATAGACAAGAAAACCCAAAATCACCATTACTCAGTACATGCATACCTATTAGACAAAAAAATGAAAATTGATGATATAATGGCTATATAGACACACATACATGTTATAGTAGTATAAAATCACTAATAGTCTATAAGAAATATCAAATAGATAAAAAACTAATATTTAACCATAATGAGAACTAAAGAAACCTTAATGATTACAAAAGTGAAGGGTTTATATGGTAAAACATCATGTTATTGACTGGGGATGGACCATTTGAATTCATTGAATATGAAAACAAAGGACCATAGTGAATTTTAATAGAAATTAGATTCTACGATAGATATAACCAATAGAGGAACATACATCTCTCCACTAACATGGATCATGAAAAATAGTATATAAAGCTGCATGTCCACTAAGGTGTCCATTAATGTTGTTGGTATATATATAATCATTATCTCACTGAAAATTTTCCTCAAATTATTAGTCAGTAAACATGAATATACATGCACATTTACAAACATTTATATAAGTATATGAAAAAAATATTTTGAAAGAATATATAAAACATTTCAAAAAATTAAAAATGAATATTTCCAAGGTTCATTGTGAGATATAACCAATAAATCAATATATTGAGGGGGTCCTCACATTGCTATTCAATAAAATAGTGATTCATAATGAAATTTTTCAATTCATAACCTAAAATAGAAATATTGTACAATCACCAGACCATAAATAATGACATCATCAATGAAGAAATCAAAAACAAAACAAAAAATACACAAAGAAAATATGAAGGCCCACATAGCTAGGTTTAAGAAAATATAATACCATCTTTAAAAACCATAACTGCAATCGAACACTGGATATCGGAGGAGATGTTTGAGCAACTAGAGGAAGTAGAGTGGGGTGATTCGAGCTTCGATTCATCGAGGAGGAGTGCAGACAACTGTTGGATTCAGAAGAGATATTTTAATATCATGATTGGTTTCCATATGGTTAGGGTTTTTAAATAGTCTAAGACACATTTATCTATGCTTAAAAATAATCACCGACAATGAATACCTTTATCAATGCTTATGAAACAAGCGTGAAAATGACACATCTCAGTGAGAATGAAAAAAACACTAATAAAGATGCTTTTATTAGTGCTTATTACATAAGTGATGATAAAGGATTTATAATTATAATTATAAATAAATTTTATAATTATTTACATATACTTAATAAATATATATAAATATAAGTACTGAATATATCATTTATTAAATCTATTTATTATAATTTTCTAACTATTTATTTCTAATTCTAGACTTATTTTAAAAAATAATATTTATATCATTATATATATTTATTTAATTATACATATATATTTTTATAATAAATATAGTAAATATATTAATTAATTATATTTCATTATTAAAATATTAATAATTATTTAAATATATGTAATAATTTCTTTATAATTATATAATCACTTGATGTCAAATACTTATTTATTCATAATTATAAATATATAATTCTATGAATATATCAATTTTACATTTATAAATATTTTTTACAGTTATAATTTTTAAAATTAGTTTTGAATATCTAATTTTAAGTGCCTCCATATATGTTAAAAATGAGTGAAATTCAATAAAAGGATAATAAGTACAGTTTAATAATAATGAAAAAATGGATTTGTTTTTTTGTGTGTAAATTGTATATAAAAATACATTAATTATGTATATTTGAAATCAATATAACATATATTTGATCTATGTTACATTAAAAAATACAACTGCATTCAATTATATGTCAAGTACTCTGTAATTAGTCAATATTTTTAATTTGTATTGATTTTTAATTATCAACCATTATTCAATAATTATATGAATATTAATTTTAAAGTGCATAAATATTTTTTAATACATAATTCATATTCATATACATTAATATATATATATATATATATTTAATTTATACACTTTAATAACATTATTTATCATAATTATCTAATTAATAAAATGTTAAAAATGTAATAATGTATAATAAATTTCTTCACTCTTATCAATAACTATTTAATTAATATAACTAGTTATATTTTTATAATAAAATGAATTTTTATTTTTATTTTTATTTTATTAATTTAATTTAATTTATTTGTACCTTTATCAGTCCTAATAAAGTGTTGATGAAATAAATATTCAATAGTATTAAAAAAGAACTGATAAATGTTACCGTTTAACAGAGCAAAAAAGGTGATGATAAAGGATACCCTTTACCGTTCTAAAAATAAAGCACTCAAAAAATAATATATTTATCAATGTTTTCCATAGCACTGATAAATATTCTATTAATTAGTGTTTTTTTATACTTGATAAATACTAGTGTAGTTATAGGCTAGTCCTCTAGTAGTGCGAGATGACCAGATCCATGATCCATGGATAGATCCGCATGTTTTAGGAGGAGATATCAATGGATCTAAAGGTGGTAGACAAAAGTTTAGGTATGGGAATCAGATGTAGATAATCTGGGGGAAAAATGACTACAAAAAATGTACATGGACGAACACACTGCGTGTATCCTCTCAATGGTTGCAGACAAGGTTTTGGAAAACATATGGATGACATTGTGTGTATCCCTCATACACATTGTGCACCCCATCCCTATATTTAAAATTTGTGTAATGGATCAACTTATAGATAACCTGTGTTTCTATACACATCTAGGTACACAGTCATGTACCAGAGTATACATACACAGGGTCAGGTATATAGACATGGCCAACATGACGTGGTCTGATCTCTATTGGCCTAGACAAACCATGTAGCCCACCATAATGGTGTGTACGACTACATGATAAGGGATCCATTTTCCAGCTAGGGACACGACCAGGCGGTGGAGTGGGACCCCACACCATGTGGGTCCCCTCACATATTTTTTACCCATATACCTCTTTTGGGTAATCTTCAAGGTTCTGTATCTCCATTGTTTTCACATGGTTTTTTGTCAGAGAGTATCCAATTCCTAATTGTTTTTTCTGGAAGAATTCAATTTACCATTAATTTTGGATTTTGGGATATACTGGGAAATGTTCTGGGAATGATGATTATTTTTCCAATGCTCGATGATGGAATTTATCCGGAATAATCACAAGAGTCAATCAGGTTGAACCCTTGAGTAGATCATAGATGATGAGTCCATAAACTATATATTATAACCCCTCATCAGCATAGGTACATTTCATCTATATATATCTTTAGTGTAGAACCACCCCCCCCCCCACACACACACATAGAGTATGGTTTTGGTACCTCTACATCTACCTTCTGAGTGGAACCCCCTTTATTAACTAGGAAAAGAGTACTTGATGACAAGATTGGAACCCAATTTGGTACGAGGTAATATTTACTGAAATTCTGAGTGGAACCCCCAATGGAATATGATATTTGTTAACTATGTCTACTGTGGATCCCCCTATCACACTAGGGTGAAGATCCACAACCTATAAAATAAAACCAACATCCAAATCAATAAAATTCATCTACATATTGAGTGGAACCTCCTAACATCATAGGATTGGTTCCTATATGGATACATATAAATTTGAACCCCCATGATGCACTATATAGTGAGTCCTATAATTCATGTTTGTGGCCACTCGACTGTGAACTTAATTACGAGGCGTGGCATCACCTTTATGGTTACTTTTGAGAAGATGTGTGAGATAATGGGAATTGTTGATTGACTTTTGGGAATATTGAAAAATCTTATTCTTTGGCTCTGTGGTGAGATGGATATCCCCTCACTCTCTCAAATTGAATTCATTTGACTAAATATTATATATTATTTTGTATATGCACCATGTATATTGATACTTAGTCTACATATGATTAAAAGACTCAAGTGTATTACACACAATTTTCGCGTTTATAATCATATTATTGGATGATCCTACTCTCCTAATATAGGTAATGAATATTCAATGTGTAGTTCATCTACTCATTATTCTTTCCCACTTTTGTTTACACAATGTTACATTAAATCTTTTATTGGGTTGAGCTATTCACATTTATTTTATATTCAATTTATTGTATTTACTTCACTCTTATATGTCTTAATTTATTGGATGATGCGACTCTCCTAATATTGGTGATGAGTATTCATTGTGTAGTTCATCTACTCATTAATCGTTCCCACTTTTGTTTGGACAATGTTACATTCACTCTTGTATTGGGTTGAGCTATTCAAATTTATTATATATTGAATTTATTGTATTTCCTTCACTCTTATATGTCTTAATTCTCCACTTCATCTTCCAAGGTGTCATGATGTGTATGTATACACTCACCCCTTCATGGGATTTCCCAAATGTATCATGTATTTTTCAAATGAGGAATAGGTTGGTGGTCACTTTAGAGGAGGTATGGGATACATGGTGTCTTGGACTACGTATGGTGGTCATTGCCTAGAGATCTCAAGTAGGGTTATATCAATATATTAATATTCCATTTTTTTATGTTTGGACCAACTTCTGGTTGGGAGTGTATTTTTACCCTTTTCTTTCAATTTTGTTCCTCTGTACTATTATACACCATAGATGATATGGATGATTTGTCTAGTTTCTAGCTCTGATTTATCATTTAATCTTTCCCTAGGCACTTCTGCATCATTATCTCTATATATTTTATTACAATTACATAAGAAAAGGCCTCTCCAAGTTCATTATTCCTTTGGTTCTTGTTCCTACCACTGACCTATGGAGGACGACTTGGGGTAGTTAAAGATCAATTGGCAGCTTGGTTCTTGTTTTGAAATGATAGTATTAGAGCATCTTAATTTCATGGTACATTATTCAACTTAGTCCACATAATAGGATTTTTTGGGTATAGGTAAATAGTTGAAAAGTGTCTCATGTGTGGAACCTAGGATATGGAGTATAGTTATAGTTCGGGTGGCCGAAATATCAATTCATCGTGACCATGACTACGTTAATGACAACTAAGAATACTGATACATTTATTAAAGGGGGCAAGGTGACATGCATCATATAGGTTTGAGTCATTGACATTCCTTCTTGTGTCATCTCCCCATTGTTGTATATATATACACTCATATAACTGTGGTACATCATGATAATTATCATGATGCCTCTACGTTGATACCCATCCATGATAGTATTTCCAGATCATGATGATGATCATATGAGCGATGTGTCCGTAGTTCACGTCTATACTATGAGACCCTTCCACCAAGGGTAGGTATAATCAACATTACATTTTTATAATTATATCATTCTAGTAGACTAGGATTAGGTTGTTTTCATGGTTATTAGACTATTTGAGTGCCATATCTAATGGTCATTGAGTTTTTATAGAAATATAGATCCTCATTTGGTAGAGGAATTGATAGAGTAAATCTATGTGTGTTAAGGATTATCTAGGCACTGAAGTATCAAGTTGTTGCACTATATTCTAGCCTTTTCCACAGATAATCTGGGCACTGATTAAATCTTGTTACATAGATGAACGATGAGTCATCACTCACTTGGTCCGACTTCTTGAAGATATTTTGTGACGATTATTACACCTTATTAATTCACATAGTTTATATATAATTCCTTCTAGAGATATAGTAGGGAGAGATGATAGTGTATATGTATGCATCGAGGATGAATAAACTAACTATGTACTCCCTCGACATGATCTGATATGGATACTTCATAGATTGAGAGTATGAGAAGGGACTCCACAAAGAGGGCCTTATCAGTGTGGTACCCATGTATATCTCTTCCCATGTTATGGTGTTGGATTGGGTAGTGGTGGTAAAGATATTTTATTAAAAGGGTTTCCATATAGTTGTAGCCCATAGTGGATGCCACTAAGATGAGTCATTTGTAGTAGCTAGAAGATTCCAGGCATGAGGATCTCAGCACAATTGACTATTCCAGGATATATCCTAGTAATGTGGTATAAGGTACCGAAGAGTTCCATGGAATCCTGAATATGGAAATTTATATATATGTGATGGTTGAGGTCACGTAGTGTAAGAATTACCTACAAAATTTGATCAGAAGAACATAAAGATTGATGATGATATAACATGACAAAGAAACACCATGATCAGGGATCTCACATTCTAGTGAAGTGTTGTCCAAAGGGAGGTGAAACAAGAAGAGGAGTTGGTGGAGCATTTTCTTGGGGATGCCACTATGAGGTCCTTCCACCACCTTTAATAGGTGTACCCCTTTAGGAACAGATAGATAGTGTTCGAGGCTATAAATAGTTTCAGGATTTGTATGTTTATGATTATGCATCACATGATATGATATGAGGAACAATATGTCTATTTTCTGCACATTCATCACTATTATTAAACATAATATATATTCATTACTTCATTTTATGCTCTTTGTGTGAGTGTTTGAGAACCTAGTGGATGGGATAGCCAAGATTCTTCATCTTTATGTTTCTATAGGATACTTTTATTCTATATCTTTTATCTACCATAGTGCAAGCAATAACTTTGTAGAGAGAGTTTCATGTGGGAAATTTTAGTCATCATGATGGAACCTTATATATTCATTTTTTTATGGATTGTTTTTCCATGGTCCAATTCTATATTGACTATTATCGATGACAGGTCAGATGCATTTCCACTGAGGGGAAAAGATGCTTATTTTCCAGAGAAATATACCTCATGGAACGGAAAGTGGGATATGTGAGCCAGAGGTTACATCCTATCAACCATCTATTAGAAATTATATCCATTATTTTTATAATCTCTTTAGGCTTATGGTTCCTTCAGGTTTGGAGTATTATATGGATGTCTTCATTGAATACATTATGGGACTACCGATAAGGCGATAGATGGAGACTTTCATCATCATTCATATTAGGAAATATATGATATCTTCTATGGAACATCAGATGGACCTTAACATGATCTAGGAGATATAGTTGCAGATGTTGAACCATCGATAATAATTATATGTTAGACCTAGTGTGTTCCCTGAGGATGTTCTAGTATTCATCATGAGAAAGGTGGATGGGAGTTTGCGGCTTTGTGTGGATTATCATCACTTAAACATGGCCACTATAACTAAATAGTACCCATACCAAGTATTTAAAATCTCATTGAATTGATTCAAGGATAGATATGGTTCTTGAATATTGGTCTTAGTTTCATCAACAACATATTGATGGATTATAAGGCTTATATTCCAAATATTTAATTCTGATGTTAATATGAACACTATGATTTCTATGTGATTCCAATTATTGTCAAGAATTACCCCACTATGTTGATAGCTTTCATGAGCAATGTATTCCTACCATACATGGAATACATTTTTGTTGTATTCATCAATTATATAGTCATCTACATTGCTCCATAGAAACATGCATAGTAGTTGAGGATAGTTCTAGAACAACATCTACAAAAATGAATTTATTGGAAACTCTTGAAGATCTATTTAGAGATTCATGAGATTCATTTTTCTAGGACATGTCATTTTTAGCATGGTTTTTCCACCAACCAAAAATTGGTTGACGATGTTATTTATTCAGAGTCACCCAAGAGCATATCATATGTGATGCGATTTCTTTTACGTGGGATATACAAGAGGTTTTGAATGAATTATCTTGAATGTAGAACCTTTTACCACCCTGATGTAGTTAGGGAATCCATTTACCTGGTCTGAAAAGTTTAAGAGTCTCTTTGAGTTGTTATGAACAAGTATGACCAGTTCTATGGTTATAAGACTACCCATGGAGGGTGTGGAGTACATATTTAATTGTTATTCATTAGGATCTATGATCAGCTATGTGTTAATGCGGCGGTAGGTAATTATTGCATATGGGTTGAGCCAGTTGAGACCGCATGAGAAGAACTATGTGACTCATTAACTAGAGATAGAATAATTTTTCATCTCTCAAATAATTTTTAGGCACTAAATATTTGGGGGAGTTCATTGTGGTTTACTCAGAAAACAATTGTATCAGGTATCTCTTCACACAGAGATACAAGATCCTGAGACATTGATGTTAGTTGTAGTTATTATAGGGCTATGCATTCGTTATAGTATATACTCCATGTAAGGGTAAATTATTTGTATATTTCCTTATTATGACTTCCAATGCTCGGTTAGTGTAGGGGATTAAGAGAAGTAAGCCTCCCTGTAGCTGACTCAGGTGATACAAGAGGCTACAAATTTTCTGTATCAAATTGTGTTGTCTCATTTACTATCGAGTGTGTGAGAGACTCCAATCTGGGATACATTGACTATGAGTTAATATGTGATCATATATCAATTTAAGACTCACAATATTAATATAATGTGAGATGGAATCAGACCATCTTAATCTAGGGACATACAATAATCTCAATCATTATTTGGGAGGATACTATATGATAGTTCTACACATCACCCCAATATGTACATCATGTTGTGTGGATGATGTATTGATTCCATTAGTGGATGTTTTGTGGTTGGACCATAGATGATGCATAGTTGAGGTCATATCTCGATTCCTTATCTAAAATTATGTGATGGTTGAAAACAAATTTTTATCAGGTTTGTTGTAGCCCCTTGACATCCCATAGTAGAAATGTTACAACATATCCATGGACTTTGTGATTGGGACTTCATACATAATAAAGGGTCATGACACCATCTGGGTGATAGTTAACCAACTCACGAAGTCGAAATACTTCATTTTTATTATAGAGAAGATTTTGGTGGAGTGTTTGGGGCAGCTATATGTATGAGAGATCGTTCACCATAATGGGGTTGCCTCAACGATTATCTCCGATCATTACCCATGGTTTACATTATAGTTTAAAGTTGCATGTTAGAGGAATTCGGGTCCAAAATCAGGATGATTAAAGTCTTTCACATCATGACCTATAGGATGACCATGCGCACTATAGAGGAGTTGAATGATATGCAGAGGGATTGTGTGTAATATTTCGGTCGGATCTGGGAGGATCACATTCTCTTATTATATATTTCATACTAAAATATATAGAATTTTATTACTATCATGGAAACTTTTTAATCCCTATACTGGACACCCAATAGGTTAAACATGTTTTGAATATATATTGGAAAGACATCTCTTCTAGGCCCAGAAATGGCGTAGGTAGTGATAGATAAAGTACAAACATCTATGATAATATGAATATGGCCCATAAAAAACACTAATATTATGCAGATTACCATCACATACCCTTGTTGTTAGAGTAGGGAGACCCTATTTTCATGATAGTATAGTTAGGAAAATTATTTCACTAGATTTTACATGGTTCCATGCTATCCCCATGAATCATAGTGTCATTTGAAATTAGGAATTGGGTCGATGAGTTTTCATACCACCTCATTGTACCACAAAAACTATAGATTAGGCATGATCTCTTCCATATGTCACAACTGAAGAAATATATGAATGATCCTACGCACGTTATCAAATGGGGTGGGCTATAAATCATAGAATGATCTAACTTTGTGGATAACAAGGTGGAGATTGAGGATCAATAATAGAGGACCCTGCATGGATAGATCATACCCATGGTTCATGTGTTGTAGAAGTATGAGGAATGTGTCAGTGAATTGTTGGGATAAGTATATCCATGTTTGGGCTTAGAATCCCATGTATTTCAATTTCTATTTTTTTTGAAGAAATACAAGAATAAGGGGTTGATGTATAGACCCAAATTTTCCATATAAGACATTGAAATTTTTCCATATATATTTCTAGAGTGAGGCCATATGAAGAAGTGATATTCTGAGGTTATGTGTGAAATGAATTAATTCTATAAAAATTCTATATCTATTTTATATTTTGGGTAAGTATTTATTCATGGAAGTGGAATAACTGTAAAATGAAATCTCAGATCTAAAATATGAGACCCCTATTGTGTACATAATGTGGTGTTTACCCTAGGTGTGTCCTAAAAAGGGTTGGAAAATGGTGTACATATCCCTCTACCATTAGCTATTCGTTCAGTATGTTTAATTAATTTAATAAATTAATTAATTAAAATCATTTTACCTAAAATATTACTAAAAAATTTATCATAATTTCTGAATAATTAACGTATGCCTCATAAACTAATAATCACCAAATATTTTCTCCTTAATCAATCTAGTTACTGTTCACATTAGATGGAAACAAAATGACTGAACATAATAAATCAGGATGTATTGAACACAATGATCCTTCTTCTTCATTGGTGATAATTTTATTCAGAAAAAAATAATCCAAAAACATGTTCAAACTCTTTAATTGGGTATTTACACACATTTATTAAATTTATTGATAAAATTAATCCTTATTCATGGATATTCCCCAATTGTTTCCAATTAAATTCTCTAGTGTATTGAAATCATAATTTATTTCATTGTTTTCTAGCCTAAAATAAATTTTATTGATTTTGAGACAATAATTCTTGTTTAACAATAATATAATAACAATTTTTTTGATCTTTTATCTTATTTTGTCTTCACATTCATCATATATAGGACCTCGCTGTCTTGATTTGACATTGTTGTGTGGTACCAAGCCCGATCTGACCCATGGAACCACGAAATATTGAGAAACAAAGAACATATTGATGAATTATTTTTAGATATCATTTTTGAAAAGGTATGTGAGATATCTATATCGATTAAGAATGAATTCATGATGATTTAAGGCATAGTGTCATGTATAACAGACAACAAGTCATATGATGAACAATGATTTCTGATTTTTATTAACAAACAACTGGAATCCTTCATCTATGACCAAATCCACATGTCAATAGTTGTGATAGAGATGAATATAAAGGCGAGAGACCTGATTTTAGGTCATGGAATCAGATGTGGAATGTTAAGGGAAAACCTGACAACAAATCATGTAGATATATGGACACACGACATGTATTTTCAGAGTGGTGGGGGTGACTTGGGTTTTGGAAAACGTAAGGATGACAAGGTGTGAAAACCTCCTTGAAGCCATGTACTACTTACCCAGATGGAAAATCCATGTAATGGATTACATAGTCGACACTTAGTTTGAAGTTCACTAAAATGTACATGGGTATGTACCGAAGTTCAAAGACATAGGGTTTGGTACATTAACATGGGTATCAGTGCATAGACATGACCAGAAAGATAGTTCTTAGACTGAGTTACCTTAGATAAATTATGTAGTCCACCAACACAACATATACTACTTCATGAGATGGGATATTTGTATCTTCCAGGGACATGACCAGGTGGTGGAGTGGGACCACACATGGTGTGGGTCCCCACCCCTATTGTGTAACCCTTGACATATTTTAGGAAACATTAAGGTTCCTTCTCTCCTTCAGTTCAACTCATATATTTTCACACGAGTAGTCTATCATATGTTATTTCTACAGAGAATGTTCTAGATAACTATGAAATGGATTTAAAGATTAAATAAAAAATGTGACAATGATAACACTTATTCATATGATGCTCAAAAACTAATGTGATCAATTAGAATAATTTATTAATACAGAGTTGTACCCTTCAGTAGAGCGGGTAAGTTGATTCATTAACAGTTAGAGTTGACCCCACCATAAGAATTGGTGTGGTTACTCTGTATTAATCTTTATAGTTAAACCCCATTACCATTTAAATGAGTCCTATAAATATACCTACCGAGTGGACCCCCCCCCCCCAATGCAATATGACATGTTTCCTCGATAACAAGATTTGTGCCCCACTGTGGTACACTGTTGTGGGTCCTAAACATATGAGTGGAACCCCATTATCCGATTGGTCATGGTCCTAAAAATCCATAGTGGAAACACACAATCTCTCTAGGTCGTGGTTCCCCTAAAACTATAGAGAGGAACCATCCATCAAACTGGGCATGGTTCTTTCACCAATCTAGTGGAAACCCCCTCCCAAATCATCATGGGTGATGGGTGCTCCTAATACTATAGTGGAACCTTCCATTATCATGGGCATAGGTCCTCTATATATACATGTAGAGTGGAACCCCCTAACACAGTAGTGACATGGTCCTACACTTCATTTTATTTTCCCTTCAACTGTACATCACAAATATGCAGTGTGAAATGAATTTGATCATCACTTCTAAGAATATATGTGAGATGTTGGGAATATTTGATGGGAATTTAGAACAATTTGATACTCTTCTTCATGGGATGAGTTTTATTATGCGGATCCCAATACTTTTTCTCTTTTTTCTATTATCTTATCATATATATATTCTTCTCTATCCTAAACTTGTATTTGGTTACTCTCATTCCATGAAAGAAGAATAGGTGAGGGGTATTCCTTGTAGTTTTACTTTCTATATTTTAATGGTTAGTTGAGTCTACTCTCCTCGTATTGGTGGAAAGTAAATTATGAGTGGTTAATATTCTTTTTGTTTATCTCACCTTATGTTTTTATTATGCTACATTAACTCTTTGTTTGGTTAAATATGTTATCTTCGACTATATCTTTCATCTATTGTCATTCATCTCATGTTGAATATCATTCTACTCCCCGTTTTTCTTTCAGGGTGTCCTACTCGTTATGTATATAATAACCCCTTAATGTTATTTTCCATAACAAGTCATGTATTAATCGGATGACAAACATGTAAATAGTTATTTTAGATAGAATTTTAGGCGCATTAGTCCATGTACAGTGGTAATAGATTGAATATATGAAGAAGGGATCTCTCAATAGTTTACATTTCCATTTTTATGTTGTTGTGAAACATATATGGTTAAGAATTTATTTTTTCCTTGGATTTTTAGAATAACTATTATACTCCCATAAACCAAATAGGTTATTCTTTCTTGTGTTACATTCTAGCTTCTCTAAATCTTTTACACTTCCCCCCTACACTTCTGCATTGAATCATTATTGTGTGTGTGTGCAGGTACATAGGAAAAGGACTCCATATATTAGTTGTTCATTTGGTTCTTATCACCACCCCTTATCTTGTGGAGTTTTTCATAGGGTATTTGTGGCTTGAGCACCATAATGGGTCATGTCATGACCTAGAGAATATGGATACTCCTATAGAGAGGAGGCTCACAATCACTACAAACATGCTCCATGACTTCAGCAAATAATAGTGGGATGTCATATCCATGGATGATCATAATCAGGCATTAGTATAAGATTACTTCTATATAGTGTTATACTAATACTTATTTATATAGAAATAGAGAGTGGACCACACCATAGAGATTACACACTTACATTATGGAACCATTTCTTTCGTGTATTATTCACCTTGTTTCGCCGAGAATCAATGTTTTTCACTTGTTTAGGCCTTTAGAGACAGTATGACTACATAATGGTTTGAGGATGGTCATGCATATTACATCCAATCATAGTAAATAATTTTTATTCCAACCAATGTTTCAATGATGATGAACAAAGGACACATCATATAATCTAATCCAATGGAATGTAGAAATGTGATATTGGGTGGTTATTTTTTGAGATAGATAGATAATGTTTCTTGTTGTTGTAAAATCCAATTATAGTTTTCCCATTAGGGAGTGCTAGACATATGACATGCACTAGTATCTACGTGTGGGGTGACCTATGTGTTAGATCAATTAATAAGAATCCCTAGTCTATGTGAATCCTAACCAAATTCCCATATTAAGGCATGACAGGTCTCATTAAATTATTTTACCATTTTTTTTCCTATAGTGAATAGTGAGATGGGTTTGGTACTGACACTACATTCTGGTAAATGGTCTATAGCTCCATGATATCCTGAGGAGGAATCCATGATCCTGGTAGTTAGACATCAGAGGTTTAGCAGTAGTAGAGTGGACCTACCTCATTTAGTTATGCTTAAGATCGGGGATGTGCATCAAACCATAAATATTAAGGGTATCATAATCCATAAGAGAATAGTCTGGGGCCTTCTATAGTTATAGGTACAATTTTTTTAGAATATATTTTTATTTCAACCATACTCTATTTGAGTGCATTAAACTCTTTTATATCCACAATAATTATGTAATGCTTGGTTCATGAAATTGTATACATATTATGTGCGATGACGCTTGATAAACCATTATGGATTCAATCAAAGAATAGACTCCATTACAAGGAGTTCCCCCTTGAGATTAATGGGTTCCACTTCTTAGGGAATTAAGTTTTCCTCTATTTGATTGGCTTCGACATCATACTTGGAATAAAATGTCAAGTGAATTATGATTTTCATGATGATTTATATCATCAGAGATTGTTTTTAACATCACTATTGGAGTCCCCTTATGTTCATATGAGTTAATGGGATGTCTATGTGACAAGAGATATACATGAGAATCAATGGAGGGGCAGAGTGACCACCCAGATTGGTAGTTTTTTTTGAGTTATTAGGGAATAAAACATATATAATTCCATAATGTGGTGTTTTGATTTAGTGATTTATTCCATGAATATTTATCTTGATATAATAATCAAAAGGAGTAAGAGTATACCATTTTTATTGTTCGTAGACTGGCACTAGTAAACATTCCTTTATATGTAATTTGTCCTACGGACCTCCATGAACTAAAACAATAGTTCAATGATTTGAATGAAAATGTTTTTTGAAGATATGGTATATCTACATGGGGTTCACCAGTCCTTTTCACCAAGAAGGTGGATAGTAGCCTTTGTTTTTCCATGTATTATGAATGATTTAACCATCTTGAAGTTAATAACTGATATCCACTTCTATGTATAGATTATCACTCCTACAAGCTCTAAGGATAAAATGTTTTCTCTTAAATTGATTTGAGGTTGGGATATCATCGTGTGTGTGTGATATCATAATAAATATCACATACATTGTTTCGAAATATTTTTGACATGTATGGGTACCTTCGTATACTTTTCCAAAATTAAAACATGCACATCATTTTCATGAATTCGATGAATTCAAATTTATACACGTAACAGGATTCATTCATTTTAATCATTATATATAACATCATAGTGCATAATCATAATCTACATGAGAATACAAACCTTATATATATCATGATGAATAAAATAGGAGAGAACTAGCTATATAATATGCTCAGATTATGCCACTTTTGGAATGATAATAATCACATTGTCGGTAAAATTATCTCAGAATATGGAGTGACTATTGTCGCAGAGAATGTGACTTATGTAGTTTTCTATTTGATGTCCAAGAAATTATTTGACAATCAATATTTATTGGGGATTGATCATTATTACTTTCATTTCATAGAGAAGATATCACAGCTAGAATCACCTCTTATCAACATGACTAAAATGGGTGTGATGTTTTTAAGTTATTAATCTTATGAGGAAACCTATCATGAGTTTAAAGGAGTAATGGATTCAACATAGATCATGATCCTAATAGAGAAAAGAAGAAGTTATAAAATTTAACATGAAGCATGAAACCTTTTTTATGATAAATTATGATACATAGAGATTCAGTTATAGAATATGGGTCTCTCTAGTTGAGACAACTTGAATAGAATTACCCAATATATCAATTAAATATATCTGACGGGGTTCATGATTTATGATAATGAATAAAATATCTTCATGGATAGTTTATTATCATCTACAATGACTATAAATGTATAAAATACATTACCAATCATCAGGATAGGAATCATAGGTAGAACATGTGGGTATAATACCAATAATTGTTTGATATTGATCTTTATTATACACCCCGAAAGGGTTTTGATGTAGCTAAAACACGAATCTATGAATCTTAGAGATATGTTATCCAAGAGAATATCAGTGAGTGGTGGTTGATGGTATTGTTTTATGAGAGGCACTAATAGGTTTAAAAATATCAAGGGTAGCTTATTTTTATATATTTGTAAGTGGAATCCAACCTTATTGAGTGGGTATGGATACAACAGATTTATGATACAAATGGATTATTCCTACGAAAAAGTGTCTCAGGAGAGGACCAACTTCCAGTTTGGGTTATTGATAGAGGAGAAATATGAAAATTATGCGGCTATATTTGAGATCCTTCAGATATATTGGAAGAGATGGTATAGAAATCACATTCCCCTATTTGCGCAGTTCACCTTGGCACACCCATGATGTATTTAGAAAAACATCCTCAGAATTTGGGGCCAGGTATGAGATGTATATTGTAGGTTTAATAAATAATTTTTACACATTTTAGTAGGTGAAGTCTACACACCAATTAAATTTTGGAATTGTATAAACTATGTTCATTTTGATTTGGAAATGAGAAAACATCACCACAGTCTTTTTGAAGGTATTTCTGAGATCCCCTTGAGGAAGTGTTGCAGTATGGGTGATATTTGAGAGGCTGACTAAGGCCATTTACTATCTACCTAATAGATATACCTTCTCCATTTATGAGTTTTGTATGATTTATTTTTATCATATTTAATGCCTTCATGGTGTTTCTAATTCTATTATATATAACCGAGATAAATGATTTACATCATTGTTCAAGAAGGGGTAATAGAATCTACTTGGTTCACAAGTTCTCTTGAGTACATCGTATCACCCATTGACTAGTAGGATCTGTATGTATATGATATAAGTGTTATATGTCACACTTTGGGCATGATTCCAAGAATTCGTAGACTCTTGGGAGAAACACCATCCTCTCATTGAGTTTTAATACAATATTTTGTTTAAGCAAGGATTCATATGGATTCATATGAGGACCTTTAGGGTAGGTCATGCTGTTAACCCTTGTGTTCATTAGAGGAATGTGAGGAAGAACTAATGTTTTATTATCTAGTTCTGGAGACTCCAAATCATGTATAGATGATTAAAAATCAAATTTCTACAACACAACCCATTCAGAATACTTATATTTATAATCTTTGTCGACCTCTACAGCTCGATGTTGGACATCAGGTATATTTAATATTTTTTTCTAGATTGGTTGATAAACGTATTTGGTTTTTGGGAATACAATATCCCCATTACATATGTCCTATCATGATAATGGAGAGATTCAGGCCAGTATCCTATTGGTTATAATAACTATAGAGTTCACATTCCCGAAAATATAACCTCGATGTATCACATCTTCACTATAATCATTTAGAACCATATTATTCTTTTGATCATGAGTATATGGATTTAGAGGTAGATGAATCATTTTAGGATCACATTCTATGTATATTTGATCATATCAAAAAAGTCATATGTGGAATTTAATTTCATATTATATTGTTATATTGGAATAAAACCCATCTATAGGACAATACCTAGGATATAGATGCTGATGTACATGCTCAATGTCAATAACATTTCTTAGATAAAGATTTTTTCAACCTAAAAAAGTAAATAAGTGGATGATTTTTTTAAATAGTGGAGGTTGTATCATCTTAGATTCTCAGCAGGATATGTTTTATTTTATGTTTAGTTATACCATTGTTGAGATCTTCTATTAGCTTTGACCAAGATGACTAGGACTTTAAGACGATAAATTCGCTTCTGGAATGGTTGTACTTGTTGGGATGGAACCTATATTTAGGAAAAATACATAATTTTTATAAAAAAACGACGTGTATTTTGATTTAGGATGTGAACATGGTTAGATTGAACCCATTGAGGATGTAATAAGATCTTTCCCTAGGGAAAACAGAGCATTTCATGTCCTCTAAATGATATAAAAAATTTATTAAAAAAATCAGATCATCTTATATTGAATGAGGCTTATTTTCTTTTTTTCCAAATAGGGATAGCGCATGAGTTCACCATCCATGGATAATGTTGGTTCCAACAAATGTCCTATATCTATTCTACATTTTATGCACCATTTGGCTTTTTGGATCCACAACTCTAATCTATATAATCCTCTTTCTCCACCAATTGGTTTCCCTTTCCATGTTCTTCTTTATTTTCATGCAAGCTTATATGGAAGATTTTTTGTGATTCCTTCTATTATAATAAATTATTCCATTATAGATCGATTCAAAGGGTAATTTTTGACGATCGTGGCACCATAGGAATAAGATATGTGGTTTAATTATTTTCCCTAAAGGTGTAGTTTTATTTAATTAATCACCATTGAGATGCACGTCAAATTTTTCCAAATCTAGTATGAAATGTTTAATTAATTATGTAAATGATTGTTATAATGTATTATATGACCCTAGACAACTATGAAATGACGTATTTGTGAATTTTTACTAACATACAGTACCCTTATGGGTTTTAAACTTTTATTTTTTCCTTAATTCAACATTTCAATAAATTTTTTATCCTCATTTTATGTTTTTTTCATTTTTATAAAAACCAATAAAATGTGAATTTATTCAAATTAAATGGTAGGAACTGTGTTAATACCTAAACCCTTATACCATATCATGCATTACATGAATTAAATGATTTATGAAACTTTGATTAAGTGTTATGAATTGCATAATTGTTCAATGATATAAGCTATTTAAATTTAAACTACTATTTACATATTTTATGGAGGGAGAGAAAATGGTCTTTATTTAATGAAACATTGAAAGGGAAAATAATGTGTTAAAATTAGAACTTTTATGGATTATAAATATGTTAGGATTGATACTTAAATCCATAGGGGATACCCTGGTTGAGATAACTAATTGTATTAATTACCTACCCCTGAGTGATACTGGTTCCTTAGGAAAGTCACCATGGATAGGCTCAGTGAAAATTTGGTTATACCATTCATTGAGGGACACATGATCCATGATATGAGATACCTTGGATGAGATCAGAGGGACCTATTATTCTAGGCCTATAGTGATACTAGGAATTCTATTATAGATCACCTTGGATGGACTCTTATGGTGGTGGGTATATTGTAGTTCTCTAGGTGTCATAATAGGTTATGATTTATATGGTTCACTGTGGATGAGTTTAGGATGCCACTTTCTTATGTTCTAGTGATTCTTTATTTAATATTATAATTTTATCAACCTACTGAATTAAAGTATGCATCCGTGAATTCAAAAAACATGTTTGGGATTAGTACATTATTGAAACTTATTCATGATGAAACAAATCATACTTTTAAATGATTACCTAGGTTTAGAGCCATCTATCTAATGATGATGTATATCATGTTGGTCCGGTATCCTTGTGGAACCTTATTTGATATATATTGTCTTACTATTTCTACACATTAATTATTATTGTCACACTAATAAATTTATATGAATATACTGGATTATTTTAGACACTTTATATGGTGGCCTAATGACTATAAATCACTCCCATCTCAACCCACCCATGCTACCTAAGATAACATCATGATTGTACGTGCAGATAATTTGATGCATTTGATTTATGATGCTTGATTTCCAGTACTAATATATATTATGAGAGAATATGACTGAGTTTATGATGGTGATACTAGTGGAAGATGATTTTGGTCATTTTTTATTTTTTCTCATGTGTTATATTCTTGTTTCTTATAGATCTCATGCACCTCATTATTTTCTATAATGATGTAATGGTCAACCTTTTTTATAGGAATTTAAATAAAATTCCTTGTGTTCGTTATATTATATTTTTTATTTCTATAGCTGCATATTAATTACTAATTTCAATATTCCCATTTAATATTTACCATTTTTCTACACTCTGATATATGAGGGCATGTTCTCCCAAAAAAAAACTAAAGGACCTCACTATTAGTCGTAAGCCTCTAATGTATGTAGAGGCACGCTTGAGGTCCTATGGACAAATAACTTTATGTACCACTTAGTAGTTTAATTTGATGTATTCTACAATTTGTGATATATATATAATAATATATTTCTGGGTTAAATTAATAACATTATTGAAACCATCATACATGGGGTTAAATAATGTTTAATAAAAAAGAAGTGTATTATAATAGACATCACCAATATTTCTCTACATTGACATATTTTAAAATATTATTCACCTAATATATTTTATACTGTTTATGTAATTCCCCTTTGACATGTAATATAATGATTCACTAAAAAATAAATCTATTTTAGGTTTTAATTTTAATTATTTCGTCCAATGATATTTTACATAAACGTTCCCCGGTTGTGTAGAATTTTATATTTCATTTTATTTTCATTGGGATATATTAAATCTTTATTATCTTTTATATTATTTGATAATATCTATATTTCCATTTGAGTATATTTTTTAAAATCCACATTTTTATTTTGATTGAAATATTATACGCATAATCGATTCATAGGTTAATTATAAATCAAACATGATGGAAATTTTAACGTTTTATTTAAAAATATAATATTTTTCAAGTTTATTAATACATGAATTTAAAAAGTAGGAAATTATTTTAAAATTTAAAAATAAAACACTTTCATTTCATTCTACTCTAGATATTTATTATTTTTTCATGCAACACTATATTTTTTGAGTATTTGGTACTTAAAAGTACTTGGAAAATATTTTTAATTGAATTCGACTGCATTTTTCTAAGTTATGAAATTAATTTGTATTTAAATAACGTGTTTTTGAACATTATATCATTTTTGTAATTATCCAAATCCTTATAACATAAATTCTTACCCATTTTTAATTTTTACAAACTGCTTTTAAATGATTCTTCATGTTCACTTCCAAACATGGCCCATCTTTTTATTAACATAAATTTCAAAATAATATTTGATTATTAATTCAAGATAAATATTAAATTTCTCACCATCATGATCACAAAATTTATTATCACTATATTAAGATTTTTAAAATATATCATCAATGAAATTTATTTTCAAAATATTTTGTGAAATTTTAGATTTAAATTAAAATTCAACGTCAAAAGTATATTTTCATAATGTGTGATTTAAAAAAAATTATGTTATTTATGTTCCTTAACAACAGAAACCCATTTATTTTTTCTCTAATAGAGATATATTGTATTGAAAATATAATTACTCTTTATATGGATGAATTATGAATATTTTAACCCAAGAATGTATTGAAATTATCTTTCAAGATAATATTTTCTAGTCATTAAATTTTCATTTAAATATTAACATTCATGTGATCATTATATATTAAATTTTCACTAAATATTCATATTATTTATCAATGATATAATTATATCTTAAAACATGTATCATTTATACAAATGGTTTTTTAATATAAAATTTACTTGATTAACTTAGGATATTTTATAAAATTTGCATCCTCTACTCTATATTAAAATTTGTTGATAAAAAATACTTATCCTTGAATTAAATTAATTATTGGATATTTTAGAAGTTATTTGGACATCTATATATGGGTGGATCCTAGTTATATATAGCCCCTTGATGCATCAGTAGTCTCATTAGACGAATTAGATAGATGGACATAGAAAAATATATTTCTGTTCTATACATATCCATCAGTTACCATTTATCTTATCAATGGATTTGTCAATAGATGTTTCATTATACCTGATATCATGATGTAATATAATTAATAATTTCCATCATTAATAATTAAAATAATAATATATGTGATATTTTCATAATGATATTGTATCTATATTCATTTTATTAAAATTTTATTAATTAAATCGTATGTGTATTCAATTTTTTACCATATAATATAGACAATGTAGTATATAGTCATGGTTTTTATGTCTTTTTGAATGAAATTTATTTTTGGTTATTTATATTTAAATATTAATTATTATATATATATATCTAATATTCTACGGTTATTGATTAAATTGAAAGTGTTCTCGGATATTTTCCCTGATATACTAATCATGAATTAATGATTTTTATTAATTTTATATTTATATATTTTACTATAAAAAATATTATAGATAATTGGAGATAAAAATTATTTTCTTCATTTCCCTATAATCTATAAAGTGAATGATGAAAGATATACAAGGATATGTAGGAGAAAATACTAAAATTATTGATAAAAAATGTTTTAATTTTTGAACTCAAATGTAATATACGAAGCATGTATTTATCTAGTTTACCAAGACTATTAAATACTTTTTTTCTATTAGGATGAAACTCATTGTATCTTATGACAACATAATAATGTAGACATTGTCTCTTGGATACTAGGATCGGGATCGTTACATTTGTTATCAAAGGATTGTTAGTAGAAACCATGGGATCAAAATTTATGAAAACATAGATTATAAAACATAACTCTATAAAATACATTGAGGATAAAAATATAAATAAATAATTATGTTTTTGATTTTTAGTGATTATTTGGATTTTAAAGAAAGAAATCATTCTCTTGATATTAAATGTGGATGTGGTTTTGGATCAAATATGCATAGGGGTAATGAATCTTAAATGGAACGTTAGTCTTGATTTGAGACATTACTAGTTATGACAAAGACCCTTACTATATACCTTTTTTGACACTCTGGGGGGACATGATTTAGATAATTAACATTTTCATTGCACACCAATTTGATGGATTTGAATAGATGATGACAACAAATTTGAATGGTTAAAACTATATTGTCATTGATTGAAAAGAATGTGTCAATATTTAGAAATCATATAAATGACTATACGGTTTTCCAAATATGATTATTTATTCAAAAATTATTATTATTTTATTTAATTGATGAATCTCAAAGGAATCATATTAACATTTAATATGAAGAAAAATGTGGTGACTATGGGAATCTGAGTGTGGTGATGACTAGAGTGAATGATATTGTGATTATTAATAATCTATTATATAGAGATATCATTTTGAAATTATACATTAACCAACTATTAGAATCACCAATTAATAAAAGGACATATTTTGTTAAGATCTTGAGTGGTGGAGACCAATGTCAAAAGAAGGCTCAATTTATCTCAATTCCTATATGTGGAAGAGACAGCATGTAATGTTTCTCAAAGAAACATGAATTTTTTAATTCATAAATTAAGTTCCTAAAACGATTAATTGATGATGAAATGAAGTGTTTGATGGAATGAAATAAATTAAATTCTATGTATCCATTTTTAGTTAATTTTATAAAATGTGGGGAACCTATGTGTTATTTGAGTCATTTAAATCGTTTAATGGTTAATCGCTAAACCAAAGAATGACCTATGTTGAAATAATATGGTTGAAGTAATTATGTATTTGGAATCAAGAATTAAATTTTAGAGTTATTTTTAACAAAATCATTTTAATTATAAATTTATTGAAACATCTATGGATTGTGTTCAATTTTTAATGAAATTATGACTTTATTAAATTAAGAGTTATTGATAACAACATGGGTTTATTACTCTATTATTAATAATATGTTAAAATCTATAAAAAACAATTTAAGGTTTACTATGATGAGTTTCTACTAAATTTATGGGCACATTGAAAGGAACTTATGGAATTAAAACCCACTGATTTAGTATATAAAATTTTTATTTAAGGATGAATTCCTTTACTTTTCATGGAATAAATATTAATTATATTGTTAACCTTTATATTCTATCGTATATTTGGTGTTATATTAATTATGGGCCATTAATATTTGGGAATGTTATATTTATTATTCTAATATGGTTTTAGAAAAAAATATATTTTATATAAACTAAGTGAGAACCCATTACATTTGGTGAATGATTTAGGGAATGAACTCACAACTAAAGTAAAATATTGGCATATCCCATACTACTAGACTGTATGATGTAGGGATTAATAAATCACTGTTTTTAGACAAATGATTTGATTCCTAATTATTAATGATCAACCAGATGTGTTGTTTTTTAGATTTAGAGATTAATGTATAATATTAGATAACATGTACAAATATTATTAGTTTTTTAAAATATTGAGAGATAAAGAGATGAAAAGTTTCTATCTTTTATGGATTTTATGACATGTTAAAATATAATTTTTGTTCTTCAGGAATAGAAAATTAATATTTAGATATTCTTTTCACAGTGTAAGAGTTGAATTTAAAATTGATGTAATCACATAAAAAATATTAAACTATTTTTTTGAAATAGAATATTATGAATCCATCATATTCCATGATGTACATGTTTATTATGAAAAATATATCCCTCAAATTAATAATCTCGATCACAAAACATAAATTTTAACATTTTACGTTCATATAAAATGAAAAAATTGGTCTCTTAAATCATCATAGATTTATGTATTTTCGGTCCTTAACTTTCCATTTATCATACAATTTTTTTCTAATAAATGATCTCTATCACTCTATATAATTATTTATGATTTTATTCCTTTCCACATATTCGTATTCCACTAATGTTACCTTATATATAAACATAGTATGTGTTATTATAGATGTCATTTTTTACATCCATTTATCATTTATTAATATGATTTCTTATTAAACCTTTTTACGATCTATGTTCTCAAAAATTATATTTTAAATTTATAAAACCTTGATTACTAAAATTATGATTAATTTGCGATGATTAGATTTATTTAAGTGTGGTAGAATGTATTAATATATTATTTTAAAAGAATGCAATGATATTTTATTGCTTATATGACGCTTGACAAAAATCATGGATGTATATATAACACCCTAAGAAATTATGATATATATCTTCCTAATAAATTGAATCTCATTGAAATCTTGTGATGAAAACAACACCAAGATTAAGCAAAACAAAATACTCTATGAAAATATTATTATTTAAAACATGACTATTATAATATAACCATTGAGTTAAAATGTATTATTAGTACTAACATTTTCATTAATTTTTTGTTGGTTTAGAAAATTATAAAAATATATCTTTTATTTCTTGTTGATTGGAAAAGAATAATTTCTTTTTAAAATAAATAATGATTCAGAAACAAATTTTTTTTGTAAAATAGGTTTACTCATGCTTTGTACAATAAAATTTAAATAAATTTATATAGTTTTATAAAAAATATTTCATGGAATAAAAATCCTTTTTTAAAACAAAATGTCTAAAATATTTAGTGTTCAATTCTCTTAATTTGTAATTTTTATTCATTGAATAGGAAAAATACTAATTTTTTTTATTAAAAAACATTCTGATTTATAAAATTTACAATGATAAATTATATCATAAATCTGTTTTAATTTATATTTAGTTTAATAATTATAAATTTTATCTACTTTAAGGTATTGGAATCAATTTCAATTTTTTTGGAAGTTAAAACCTTATATACATATGAGAATTGTCTCATTAGAAACCCACTTTTTTGTGTCTATGGTCATATTTTTTATTTTGATCCTACCACATATTTGAATATAATTTGAAAAAACTAATAAATTTTTTTGAAACAAATTTATTTATATTATATAAATTTTTAAACAAAATATTTCTCCCTTATTACTGGTAAATTTAGTGAGAATTTATTGCTATTATTAGTAAAAACTGATTTACCTTGAGGTTAAACTAAAAATCCATTATTTAAAAATGACAAAATACATGACCAAAACACAATTTATGACTATATATTAACATTATAACCAATAAGTTTTGATAATGGGCCAATTTTGAAGCTTATGATTGGTTAATATGTGTGTTAAATTTATTCTTTTCAAAACATCCATGTTTGTCATCTCCCCACCTATATATAGCCATCCCCTATCCTCCCTAATTTAAACAAATAATGAGAATTTTTCATTAATTAAATTTCATAATAACCCATTTAATACCATATAAACATTATATATCTCATTTACATAAATCAAACCAACCTTAGAAGGGGTTTGGTGAGATCCAAATCAATTTATATCAAGAAGAAGTAATGTTTAAAAATGGGTGTTTTTATTTTGTTTCTTATTCCACCTCTATAAAATATTACTAAAAAATTCTTATATAATATAATTAGAACACTAAAAATACATATATTTTATTAATTTATGTAAATTACCTTTATGAATCTTTTCCATTATCAAATGGGAAACAAAACTATTGATTGTGTCTATGGCGGAGAACAACCTCGTGAACCAATGTAACACGTTTTGCATCAATAATTCTTAGTATAAAATAAAACAATCTATTTATTTTATATATATATATTTAAGAAATTATTATACTAATATGATTATATTATCACATATGCCTTCTTATATTCATTTCTATTTAAAATTATGATATTATTGTTTGGATGTGTGGCGGTATAGTTCCTCACGAAGCGATGCCAAAAAAAAATTCACTTATTCTTTACAAGTAAAATAATATGGATAAATATATTGAATATATATGATATATATAATTATTTTTTGTTTTTAAAATAAATATACCATCCCCTTCCTTAACCTATCACTTATTGAGGGAAAGAACTCATTGCTGATGAGTGCGTTCGTCCTACAGTCTCCACCTAGTGATGTGATTAATTTTCCATTTCCAACCATTAATAATGATTTAAAATGTACTTATTGATTAGAAATTAATTTAATAACATTATTACCATATTGAAGGTTATTTATCTGTATCATATGCGCAACAATTGTAACTTTCATGACACCGAACATATGAGAAAATAATCCAATTTACACCCAAAACAATGAAAATTTCTCTGTATTATTAACTAATGGGTGATACAATGCCATAAAAGGATAATATAAGATGTTATAAATAATAATATAGGTCACATATTAATTAATAAAATTTTTAAAACCACTATACATTATTTTTAACAACGTCCAACCAAAATGAAGTGTACGATAGGGGATTTGTCTCAATTTATGATCATTATTCCAGGTTGTAATGTTATGAATCTAATTTGTATCTTATAATATATATACTACACCATTGACATGTAATATCATGATTATAAAATAAATCAATCTCTTTTAAATTTCAATTTTAATTATTTATTATAATTAGACTTCACTTAAAATTTATAGTGGTAAATAAATCTATAACTCACTTTAATTTCAATATGATATATTACATTTAAAGTTTCATTGATATTATATGATTATGTTTGTTTTTATTTTTTAATATATTTTTTTATATGAAATTATTTTATATTAATTTACATTTTGTATAAATAATCTATACTTTGGTTAGTTCTCACTTCAACGTTTTTATCTTTTTAAGAGTTTATTTCACATTCTCGTTTTATCCAAGATAATATATGCCTTCCATTGGGGGAAATTATTTCATATTTAGTAAATAATCCCATTTGATTTTATTATCACTAATTTATTCATGTGTTTTATAAGTAATTTTAAAATTTATCTAGTCATTAGCACCAAAATGTTTGTAGAATTTTTGTAATAATATCAGCTTTAATTTCTCACATATATTTAAGATCATTTTCATATAATGCTATGTCTTATAAAATAATTTTAATTTTATATTTTAAAAAATTAAAATTATTTTCAAAATAAATTTTTTCACATGTTCAAAATTTACAAACTATTTTAATACGATCTTCATTTTTTCCAAACAATGAATGGTTTTATTTTACGAAAAATGAAAAAAGAGTCATTATTTGAACATATAAAACATGTTCAAAATTTCTTTATTTCCTGACCAATCAATTAGTAATGTAATATTTTATATGATTTAGAGGATAAATTCAATGAAAATTATTTTGAAATTTTTTTATGATCATTTATTTTTGAAAATATTTTTAAAGGTATAAGGATATTTTCCTCATTTTTTTAATATATATATATATTGAATTTCTATTCATCAACAACAACAAACCTTTGTTTTAACATCACTAGAGATATGATGTATTGATTCCATCCTTATTATTTTTATGAATATTTTATATTCATTGTTTATAATAAACCGAATGAAATTTACATTCATGATACATTTTTTCATCATAAACATTCTCATTAGATATTCATTTCCCAATGATTGTTGGAAATTAAATAATAAAATCCATAATATTTATAATTGATATTATTATTTCTTAAAATGTGTTTAATTTTTACATTTACTGTTTTAAATTTAATTTTATTTGATTCAATGGGGAAATAATGAAAAAAAATTACCATTTACACAACATGGATATTCATTGATAAGGCTTATTGATTAAAAAGTTTAATTGACAAATCATAATATGAGTACTGAATTTGAAATTCAGAAATGTTTTGGACAAGGTTATCGTTATCCCCTCGATTCATCGAGTGTTTCATGAAATGAATTATTTGGATAGAATTAATTAGATGGGTTTCCGGTTTATACCTTCCCATCAATTTTACTTTGTATTTTGAAAGGTCTTGACAATAGAAGTATCATGATTCATGAGAACATGAAATATTATAGTTAATAATGTCATTCATTTAAAAATTAGTTATTATTATTCAATAAATTTTCACAATTATATTATCATTATATTCATTTCAATGTTATTTTATTCACTAAATTGAAGGTGTATTCATTTATTTACCTTTACATATTTGATATTATTTATCTATTAATGATATTTAGTCAATTTTAATGTAATGTGTGTTTAGTTATTTACCCTTTCAAATTGAATATTCATTTTCTAATTAGTATACAAATATTGATAAATAAATTGAATGTTTTTTTCAAATATTTACCTTTCCATAATGATTACTCCTTGTTTATTCTTTTTCATATAATCGTGATAAATTTATCATTACATAAATATTACTGATAACTTGATATATTTATTATTTTATTTCCATTAATATAAATCGAGGATGCATAGTCAAATTTATATTCAAGTATATGCTAGAGGGAATTATGATATTCTCAAAAAATTGTTATTTTTATACAAAGATGTAATATTGGAATAATGTATATATCTTGTCTACCAAGACTAAAAACTGTTCATTCCTTCAATGTGTGATTCCTTGTATCTTATCCTAATGTAATTATCCAGACATTGGCTCCAGGATACTGGGGTTGTGGCGATTATAGATTATGTTTTTAAATTAAATAAAATATGAGTAACGATTACAGAATATGTTGAAAATTATTATTATTGAATAATTTTAAATGATATTTAATATGAAAATTTCTATTGTTATTGAAATTTTATAAAAGGTGGTGTTATAGATATGGAAATCAGTTGAAATAATATTTTAATATTATTAAATATTATGTTGATAGTGTTTGATGTAGTAATGTTGTGGATAATGTAAAACTGACTAATAAAAATAGAAGTAATTAATAAACATTTCATTTAATTTATAAATCATATGTGAATAATTTTTATTATATATATATATATATATATATATTGTTGAAAACAATAGAGTTGGTTATTGATTGAGAATATAAATGAAATAATAATTGACATCTTTATTGATTATATAGCCAAAAATAATTAAATTTATTTAAATATTGAATAATGGAAAATAAAAATTGATTTAAATATTTATGGAATAAACTCTGGAAAATTAGAAGAGCATGAATTCCACATGAAGATATATATTCACGTATTATTGGTAAAATATGGGTGTTATAACATTCATTCGATGTGAAATATGGGTTTATAATATCACTTCACATTATAAACCATAGTGGTTTGGTAATCATATGCTGAAAAATGGAAACTATTTTCTATTAATGAAATATTTCCTTTAATATTAGTATATCTATTAACAGATAAATAATTTGTATTCAATATTCATTATCTCTATGTCATATGGTGAGTTTCAAGAGCCCTATGTATTATGAGTGAAACTAATTAAAAGAAAATTTCGGAATCAAAGAACATCTTGTTATAATAAAGAATTAAATCATAATATAAGGTAATTGTTTTAATGATTTATCCATGTTTAATTTAAGGATCATTATTTGAACTAAAATACATTTTGTATGAATTAATTTTCAAATTCATAATAATAATTATTATTTATGTTTACCTTTATCATCATGTTCTAAAACTCTGGATAAAATTTATTTCCCATAAATAAGTTTCTCTTTTAATTGATGTCGTGAATAGTATTGACCAGTGATAGAAGGCCACATGGAGGATATAATTAGTGGTGTGTCATGTAGATGGATAGATTCTTCATCCACAACTCTCTCTCGTAAAAATTCCCATTGATGAACCCATATTTTTTTATTTATACAGTTAAAATCAATAAGAAATAATACATGATACTAATATTTGATTCAGGGTAATACCTAGAACTAATAAGTTGATCCTGAGTATGTTTAGATGTATAAGGTACGTGTCTATTTCAGAATTAGTTTTTTTTAAAATATTAATTGTATGGTTGCATGATTGGGGCCATTTAATATTCATTTGAAAAAGAAACAATTGTTTGATGTTCTTCCCTTATACATATGGAAAAGTTTAAATGAGCTTCTTCAAGTCTATATGTGAAATTTTTTGACGTTTGATTGATAAAAATATGACGTAATTGATTTTGATAGATGTTTCTTGAAGATGAATTCATTTAGAAAAAACATTGTAGTCTAAATATGTGGGTGATTGGTATGTTCTGTCTAGATCGTGTTCAAGAATAAGTTATTATAATATTTTTATACTGTTGAATTTTCATGCTTCCAATCACTTGACGATGAATGAAGGTGCTTCTATTTTCTAGAAAGATTTTGCTGGAGAGATTATAGTTAATATCCTTTAAATGTTATTATTTAAATACTAATCATTATGTATCCATAATTTTTTTTGGAATTAATAAATATTTTATATAGTAGCATTGAATGAGATTGTTGATAAGTTTTTATGTATAGATTTTAAGGATTTTGTTTATAATAGGAATATCCATATTGAATCAGTGATGAATGAATTAAATATATTAATAACATATATATGGTTTATTTCTCATGAATGTAACTATGAATATACCATTCATAATGTCAATAGGTAACCTAAAATGAATAAATTCACGTTTAGGAAGTCAATAATGAATTAGAATAATATTTTTTACCTAGTGATGAATCTAGAAATATGGAAGTGCATTAATGTAATACTTTAACAATTAATAATATGAATTTTTTTCTGAACATAATGATTCATACTCAGTCATTTAGTGATAATATGACTATAGGATAATGAATTGAAAATGAAATGTGCGTGTTTGTAAGTTATTAACAAACGATCATAATGTTCCATCATAACGCTTTATTCTGATCATTAGTCTTTGATCGTATATTATTTTCAGTTTTATGTTCCACTATAATACCAGAAAAGCCAGTAGCTGGTGGAAGTTGGTCCTAATAATATTAAATAATTAAAATGAAAAGAGTGAAGCATACAAGGGAATATTACATAAAAGAGTGCGCATCACCCCACACCTATTTTCCTCCACTAGTGAGGCACAATAATCTAGGGTTGTGAAAGACCTCATCTCTCCAGTATCAGTGAGCGCCCACTTTTCCAACACATCTTCCAATAGATTAGCCTCTCGGTAGTCATGTGGAATGACCACACGCATCTGAGCAATATCACTAAGGCAACCAACCCACTATGGGATCAAACTCCAAGGGACCTGGTGCATCTTGGTGCTCAAGACATGAATTGAGGTTTGAGAGTCAGACTCAATCCATATATGTTTCTAATTAAACCAGACATCGTACCTGATGGCATAGATAATTGCCGAAAGTTCATCTTCAAAAGTGGTGACAGTTCCAACGGCGTGGTGAAAGCATCCTTTAACAAACCAACGGTTGGTGCAGAACACTCCTCCACAACCCGATGGACCTAGAGCGCCCATCGCAGCCCCATCAACATTTACCTTGAGGCAAGGTACGATGGGTGGGATCCATCGAATATACTTTAGCATTCGAGGCTTGCGTGGTCGTCCCGAATCACCAAGCGATCGCAGAATTTGAAGATCCGCAACTGTATTAGAGATGGCACCATCCTGCACAAGAGAAGCAGCATAAAAATCTCTTTGAATCGCCATCATTCCTTGCTGAACTGTGGAGCGCACACTGGTGAAAATAGCATCATTTCGGGCTTCCCAAAGGTCTGTAATAGCAGCAGCAATAGCGGCCAAAAACAGGTTATAAATATTCTCACTAAATCTACCATGAGAAGCAACTGATAACATTTGTGTAACCAAGCCGCAGGTGTTAACAGCCTCCCGAAACACAGAACCAATATATGCCCACAACTATTTGGCATGAGAACAACCCATAAAAATATGCTGAAAAGAGTCCTCATCGGTTTTACACAATGAGCACATAGAGGCCATATGAATCCTGGCCCTTTTGAGACCATCAGTTGTGGGTAGTCGGTTTTTCCAGATCCTCCAGATCAGAGAAAATATATAGGGTCTAATGAATCACCCCCTGAGTTTCATCAGCTAAGAAGGCGTAGGAGATTGGCTTCCATAAAGGATTGTGTAGAAATCTATGCTATTGTATTGCCTGGTTATGCAATACATCCAGATCAGAGTATCCTGCTCCATAAAGACATAATTAGTGATTTCATTCTCCACCTGCACAGGTACATTAATAGAAGCAGATTTCATCTGTGAGAGGAAGATAGAAATTAACAAAGATGCTACCTTAGGTGGAAAACTTAAGTCACAAAGAGGTTGTCTGAGCTGTATTGTGTTCCATCAATTTAGTGTGGAATCCCTGCAAGCCATCCATTGGGTATTGTACATGATTCTGACATATGTCGGCTTAATTGAGGCCCAAAACAATGAGGCCAGGTTCCATTTGTATCCATTTAAGAGCCTCCTTGTGATTCTATTTGAAAGAAAATCATCATCAGCTTCATGAGAAAGCATGTTCCAGGTGAACTTCCCAATAAATCCATCATTAATGGTCTGGAGATCCTTGATTCCTAGACCCCCACCTCCACAGGCTTGATGCACTCCTCCCATGCCACTATAATTAGCTTCCTCTCATGTGGTGACCTCATCCATATGATATTCTGTAACATGATCTGAATATCATTGAGAAGTCCCCTTGGCCTTAGATAGATGGAGAAGAAATATACAGACATTGATGGGATAACTGAGTTCACAAGGCAGACCCTCCCAACCAAGGACATAGCTTTCCCTTTCTAGCTAGCCATCTGATGAACAATTCCAGTAGATATTCCTTCCAAGTACTATTTTTTCACTTTTCCCCAAAACAATGGGACCCCGAGATATTGGATGGGTAGGGAGCCCCTCCTCACACCAAGATATCTGACAATTATGTTCCGTTTCCCAATTGGAATTCCATTTCCAAAAACAATGGAAGATTTGTCCCTACTAATGCCTTTTCCGGACACCTCCTCATAATGACTGAAAAGGTTTTTAATGGAGGAGATATTTTTTCATGACGCCTGACCAAGAATCAAGATGTCATCGGCATACAATAAATTAGACGGGCCGTGCTCATTTACACCATCCCTAATTCGTTTATTATATCCCATTGTAATACTTTGATAGGATTATATTAATTTTAATGTATGCCAAACATTTAGCAAAGTCATGAGTGTGATTATTTTAATATGATCATAAGACTATTAAGAGTATGAACATTCAATAAACACATGCCTTTATACTGATAATAAGGCGTTATCAATCTTTGTATTTTTTAGCATTGTACTTAGTGAAATATTGATGATCCTAAATTTAATGTATTTATGAATGGAAAGAGGATATAACTTATTTGATGATTGTTTTATTTTATGTATTTATCAAACATTATGATAAAACTCATGATCATTGTACTTAATAAATTGAAAGGATTTTTATTTGAAGCATAATGTTATGTTATTGAGATAATTCCACACTATAATGTATGTTATAATAATAAAAAATTCTACATTGAAATGTGATTAAAATTAAAAAAAAGGTTATTTGTAATGGATTTGAATTTGTATAATTATTATGATATTTTAAATATCAAACTTATTAAAAATTCAGTTTTGGAGTCGAACATGTAGGGATAATATGATGGAATCATTGACTCAATGATTATGAGTTTTGTGGTTTCAAATCCTACAATGAATGAAGAATATTTTCATAAATATTATGAAATACAATCCATTATTTTCATTGATAATATTAATATATTTATGTAAATGATGAGTAAAGTGGCAGAGGTTCTCAAATAATCATTCCTATGAATATACTAAAAAACTAATGGCTATGAGAAGGATGTGAACCAAATCAATATGGACTATAAATTCATTTAATTAATGAATGAAAAATTTATTTCAGTCCTTTAAAAATAAATTAAATATTTAGGAAATGACGATGAATATTACTAAGAGATCCATCCAATAGCCTTAATTCTTGTACAATATTGGTGACAAAGTTATTCGGATGTGTTTTTGTTGATTATACACCCTTTTAAGAAGGATGTGGATTCAATACCAATACATCCATATGAGCTAGACATATTAATAAGATTTATTTATCACATGTGAATTTAGTTATTTTGGTAATTTAGATAACCTAGATAATCCATGAGGGACATAGAGATTCAGTACTGATCAACTATAATTAAAAATGATTGATATCATATAATCTATGAGATATTATCTTCAATTTTTATGTATTTTATATTGAATGTATATATTTTTTTACCTCTCATGTTCTATGTTAGAATTTTGATGGTCCTAATAATTCACGGGATTGTTTTGATAATATAAACGATGTCGTGTATCTTGGATAAAAAACATGATACACCATAGATCTATTCATCAAAAGTTGTGATCCTTGTAAACATACCATGGAGTTCTAAATTTTTTCATTCATATTCAATATTTGAATTCATACCAATATTGGTAAAGAGATATAAGAATACATTCAATAATAAAATAATAGGTTATTAAAGGAATGTAGAAAAATAAAACTAATAGTCAACCATATTGATTCACCCCTCCCAATGTGGTGTTATCCCAAAGAGATCCTAACACCCCTCCTCCTTTCTTCTCATACTCAATATGATGAATCATTATCCCATGGGATAGCTGTGGATGGAAAGTGCTCGCTCAGGGTGAGAAAAGACTATGGGGATTAGTATTTTGGGCTATAGGAGATCCATATATTGTGAAGGTCATCATCAATAATATCCCTAGTGAGACATTTCCTGATGGGGGTTTCTATAGAAGGTCATAAAAGGAATAGAAATGGTTCAAGGTTAAAAAATAATGTTATGTGGAAGTATCAATAAATGGATTATTTCTAGGTGATCTATGGGAGTTATAGAAATCATATTTTATAGAAATTATACTTCAATACTTGGGACCACCCCAAGCCATCCGGTCTCTAAGGTTCAGATGAATCTTTATCCTCTATTTAGTTATTGAGGATGTGATGTGCTCGATCTTCCCAACCCTACTAGGACGGAAACCATAGTTTGTATAGAATGACGATACCTGAGTAGATCGTTTCTTGTCTATCCAACTCAACCTAGGATAAGGTAGTTTAAATGGGATAGATATTCCCCATCCAAATCCATCATGCACCAACATGATTCCACACACATGGTGAACCACATTCCCATATGTTATGCACCCAATATAATGGTGTCTACCTCATGGAATGCCTATGGGATACCATGTGTATCACTAATGTCATGGTGGGGTTTCTAATAGATAGTTTATTTGAGTATTCATTTAATATACACATAGCCTTTACTTTTATGTTTGATAAATAATTTTCAAGAGAATAGTTCTATAATCAATCAATTGTTGTCTACAATTATTTACGGGTAGCAGTTTATTTACCTATATATGGTCAATAACTAGGTTTTAGAAGGATATTAGTCAGTTTTGTTGAGACAAATGTTCTCCTTTGACATCTATATCATGTTTTGGAAATCACAAATGTCATTTATCTCGTATCGTACTTACTCTGTCAATCGTATCATACTGACTCTCTCAAACGTATCGTACATACTCTTTCAATCATATCATACTAACTCTGTCAATAGTATCGTACTGACTCTGTCAATCGTATCGTACTAACTCTGTTAGTCGTAATCACTTTTTTGTTTCTTACTTTATATCATATCAATACATTACATTTTATCATACTCATAATACTCTTACTTTCATTAATTTCTTGTTTTGGTACTTAGTCAAAAAACACATGTTTCATATTAATCATACTCTTGTTTATCATCTTTATATATCTTGTTTTAACCAATACGATGCCGTTGAGTTAGTTACAAACTAATCAAAACAATGTCGTGGTTTCTGTTTCAATATGAGCTTTATAATGCAAGGGGTCCAATTCCCTCTGAGTTTTTCAAAGAAATATGACAGTTGGAGGAAATATGACGGTTGGAACCTGAGGCCTATAAATAGGAGGTCATTTGAAGCTGATTGGGAACAACTAAGAAAGACTGTGAACGCGTGTGAACAACTGTGATACTTTGCTTCTATCACATTCTACAGAGAGATGTTGTGAATTCTCTCATGCTTTCTGATTTGTGCGAACCGATCATCATATCGAGGGCTTTCAAGTAATTGAAAGACGGAGGTGCCGATTACCTACCAAATCGAGGGATGCCGGGGATAGGCAGACATACGTTCCGATCATCGTATCGAGGGATGCCGGGGATAGGCAAAAAGAGGTTCCGATCATCGTATCGAGGGTTGCCAGGGATAGGTAGATGGATGAACCAATCATCGTATCGAGGGCTTACCAAGGTGGTGGTAAGACAAAACTCTTATCCTAGGTGAATGGATAACCCTTCTCTTTGTGTAAAAAGAATTGTAATACTTTTACATTTCCGCTGTTGTTTGTATTAGGAATTAATTTTTATTGTTTCCTTTCTTCTTTATATTTTCAATTGTAATTGTTTCAATTACAATTATCCTATTACATTTTGTATTAATCGATTCTATACGCTTTATGGTAGAATCTATCACACTTTTATTACTCTGATTATTGTATTCATCTTGAATACAACTGCTTTACTTTTCTAATATTATTACATTACTTCATACCTTTATATTCAATACAATTGTGGTTGTTTGAATTGTATTAGTTTAAGGTCTTTTAAACTAATCTCTTTAAGTGTTTAAACACAATGTTTTTAAACATAAAATTCACCCCCCCCCACTCTTGTATTTTTCCATCTAATATAAATATAAATCTACATATACGATCCAACAATTAGTATCAGAGGAAGTCTCCACTGATTTGTCTTACTAGCTTTATTACTTTCAAACTTTCCTTATAACTACATACTATACTAACGTGTGGAGTGGAAGAGTTTTTGTTTTGATTAGATGGCAGGAATAAATATTGGGTCAATAAGAAATCTAAATTCTTCTATACCACCTATCTTTGATTGGAATGATTATGAGTACTGGAGAGATCGTATGAAGGATTTTGTGATCAATACTGGTATAGACAATTCTATAATGCTTACTGGAGGATACAAAATTCTTAATAAAGAAGTCAGTACTTTCACTAATCAAGAGAAGCAAGAATATCAATTGAATTACAAGGTACGCAATACTTTATTATGCTCTATGACCAGGAATATATACAGTCAGATATCTTCATGTGAAGCATGCAACTGTATTTGGAAGAAATTATAAGTCACTCATTTTGTTACATCCAAGGTTATATAAACAAGAAGAGTAATTCTTCGAGCAGAGTATCATGGATTTGTTTTTCTGTATGGAGATCCAGTATGTAAAGTGAAACAAAGGATTATGACAATTGTCAAAAACTTACAATCAATGGGTGAAAAAGGCCTTGATGATGAATCTCTAGTAGATAAGAATATAGATATAATTCCAAATGAATGGGATTCAAAGAGGACAGCTATTGATGAAAACAAAAAAATTTACCAGATTACTCTTGATGAACTCTTTGGAACTCTTTTACAACATGAGACAAGAATGAAAAGAGATGTTGATTTAAACAAGAAGAAAAATGGGAATGGATGTGTAGCCTTTACATCTAAAGCTAAAACACCTGAAAGGCTTACAATATCCAAAGCCAAGAAAGTTGTTTTATCAGAATCAAGTAATAGTGATCACTCAGATAATGAGTTAGCCAATCTTCCTCGAAGGATGAACAAGATTGTGGGAATGAAAGACTTCCAATATAGATTCAAAAAGAAAGATATGAAGGATAAGAAATATTCAGAGGTAACTTGTTATGAATGTAAGAAATTAGGACATATAAGGCCTGATTGTCCATTACTGAACAGGAAAGACAGAAATGAGAAACACTCTGAAAGAAACAAGAAAAGATATTATAAGACAAATAATGTCTTGCAAGTAAATGACACTTGGAGTGCAAGTGGTAGTGATTCTTCAGAAAATTCTTCAGAATATGAGTCCTTAGGATAATGAAATATTGGACTTATAGCCAGCTTACCAATTGAAGATCATTGTCTCATGGCTAAGGTACACAATGCTGATGCTATTACAAATGTCTCTTTAAATGGAAATTATACTGATAACTATTACGAATCTTCCAATGAAGAATCTTCATCATCAGAAGATGATACATTACCTTCTTTTGAAGAACTATCTATATTAGATAAATTACTTGAAAATGAAAATTCTAAACTCAAGGAGAATCTTGATAAAGCAAACTCTAGAATTTCAGTTTTAACTAAAGAAGTATCAGATCATTCTAATGATATTGATATGAAAAATTCTGATTTTGAAAGTATTTTAAAAACACATGATAAAGTCAAATCTGATAAGGATGAACTTTCTAAGGATCTAGAATATGTGATTTCAAAGAGAAATGTGTAGAGTCTAGCTCTAGTTTAAAATTATATGTTTTGGAAGATAAAAACATCGTTTTAAAACTAAACTCAGAAATTTTCTCTTTAAAGAAATATTTTTCAAAATTTACTCATGGAAAATAAAATTTTGACAAAATGTATTCCCAAATACGGCCTTTGAGAAATCATTCTGGACTTGGATATACACATTCCAAACATGTGTTTAGTAATAACTGTTTTGTTTCACGAAAAACCCCTTTTTTTTCTAAGTGCCAATGTGGTGGAAACTAGAGAAGAGAGTGTTCTCTTAATAAAACACAATCACTTGGGTTTCATAAAGACCATTTTGTTAAAAAAATGTGGATTCCTAAAATTCTCTTATCTAACCCTTCTAGATCCAAAAAATTTTGGATTCTGAAAAACTAATTGTTTCTTTTTTAGGAATATGAGAATGGTACCAACAAGAATATTTGGTACATGGATAGTAGTTGTTCTCGACACATGATAGGAAATAAAGATCTCATTGAAACAGTTATCAAAACAAATGGTGGAAAAGTTACCTTCAGAGATAATTCTCAAGGAAAGATTGTTGGTATAGGTAATATTGTCTTTCTTGGACAATATCTTATATCAAATGTTTTTTTGTTAAAGGGTTTAGGCATAATCTCATAATCATAAGTCAATTATGTGATTAAGGTTACCTTGTGAATTTTAGGAATGACAAATGTCTAGTTCACAATTCCAAGGATGAGTTCATTCTATCTACCCATATGCAAGAGAATGTATACACTATTAACTTAGAAGACCTTAGGAGCCAAAATTTACCCTTCTTAAGTGAAATAGAAGACCTTTCATGGCTATGGAATAGAAGACTATGACAATGAAATCTATGAAACCTTTGTAAACTTGCAATGAAAATACATGTAAAGGGACTACCAGATCTTAGATATGATTCATCAAAATTATGTGATCCCTGTCAATATGGCAAGAAACATAATACTAGATTTAAATCAATTAATGAAGTTTCAACTTCTAATGCATTACAGTTAGTACATATAGATATTTTTGGTCCCTCACAAACTGGAAGCATTGGAGACAAATACTATGTATTTGTTTTAGTTGATGACTTTACAAGATTTATATGGGTCTATTTTCTCACAAAGAAATCTGAAGCCTTTTCTTATTTCAAAACATTTAGAGCCCAAGTTAAAAATGAGAAAAATCTACCATTGATAACTATTCATAGTGATCATTGTGGTGAATTTCAAAATTCAGATTTTGAAACTTTTTATAGTAATAAAGGTATTACTCACAATTTCTCAGCTCGAGGGACTTCTCAACAAAATGTTGTTGTTGAAAGAAGAAATCATATTCTACAAGAAATGAAAAGAACCATGTTGTTTGAATACTCAATTTCTATGCACTTTTGGGTTGAAGATGCTAGTACTTCTTGTTATACAATAAATCGTATTTTAACTTGACCATTTCTTAATAAAACACCCTATGAGTTATGGACTATCCAAAATTCTAAAGTTTCATACTTCACTGTTTTTGGGTGCAAAGTATTCATTCTAAATACAAAAGATAATATTCACAAATTCACACCAAAATCTGATGAAGGAATCTTTCTGGGCTACTCTATAACTTCTAAGGCTTATAGAGCTTTTAATAAAAACAGTTGTACTGTTGAAGAAACAGTACAAGTAAAATTTGATGAAACTGATCCTTTTGTTTTTAAACCATCCCAACCTATATCCTCAGATGTGTTTTCAAAAACTAATTACCAACATTTTATAGATGATTCTTATGATAAGGAAAATAATCAAGAAGATACTTCTGAAGCATTTACCATAGAAGATTTTCTTCCATATGTCGATGAAAAGGTTTTACAAAACCCAAATCAATTGTTTCTTAGGAATCATCCCAGTGATAACATCATTGGTGATGTAAATCAACCTGTAAGGACTAGAAATTCCTTAAGAAATGAAATATAACATCTTTCTTTTCTTTCCCAATTTTAACCTAAAAGTCCAAGTGAGGCCTTAGGTGATGATGATTAGATCAAAGCAATGCAAGATGAACTAAATGAATTTCAAAGGAATCAAGTCTGGACTTTAGTTGAAACACCTAAAGAAACAACGGTAATTGGTGTAAAATGGGTTTTCAGAAACAAATGTGATGAAAATGGAATCATTGTATGAAATAAAGAAAGACTTGTTGTGAAGGGATATAATCAACAAAAGGGAATAGACTATGAAGAAACATATGCTCCTGTAGCTAGAATTGAATCTATTCGTATTCTATTAGCCTTTGCAGCATACATTAATTTCTATCTTTTTCAAATAGATGTAAAATGTGCTTTTCTAAATGGTTTTTTTCAAGAAGAAGTTTTTTTTTTCGAACAACCTCCTGTTTTTCTATACCTAAAACATCCTGATCATGTTTTTAAACATACCAAGGCTCTATATGGTCTTAAACAAGCCCCTAGATTATGGTATGATAGACTTATATGATTTCTTTTAAAAAACAATTATACAAAAGGTACAATAGATCCAACCCTTCTAATAAAAATGGAAAATAAAAATGTCTTGATTGTTCAAATCTATGTTGATGATATCATATTTGGATCAACTCAGAAATCTTTAACTGATTATTTTGCTAATTTAATGAAATATGAGTTTAAAATGAGTATGATGGGTGAGTTAACATTCTTTTTAGGTTTTCAAATTTCTCAAAAACCCTAAGGAACAAATATATCCCAAAATAAGTATATTAAAGATTTACTCAAAAATAATGTTTATGAAAAAACTAAAAGTATCAACACTCCAATTGGTACCTCAAATACACTTGATCTTGATGAAACTGGGAAACTAGTAGATCAAACAATTTTTAGAGGTATGATAGGATGTTTGCTATACTTGGAAGCCAGTCGACCAGACTTAATGTTTTCTGTATTCTTATGTGAGAGATACCAATCTAATCCAAACAAGTCCCATTTAAAAGCCGTAAAGAGAATCTTTCGGTATTTAAAAGGCACTATGGATCTAGGTCTCTTTTATTCTTCTGGAAATGATTTTCTTTTAGAAGTTTTTAAGATGCCGACTTTGGTAGTTATAGAATGGATAGAAAAAGTACATCTGAAACATGTCATTTCTTATGAGATTCTCTGGTTTCTTGGTCCTACAAGAAACAACACTCAGTAGCACTTTCCACTACTGATGCTGAATATGTAGCAGCTGGAAGTTGTTGTGCTCAAGTGTTGTGGATGCATCACACACTCACTGACTATGGATTGATTTTTTTGAAAACTCAAATTCTATGTGATAATACTAGTTCCATAGCTCTTATTAAGAAACCAACACATCACTCTCATGAAAAACACATAGATTTTAGGAATTACGTTCTTAGGGATCACACAAAGAAAGTAGATATTATTTTAAAATTTATCAGAATGCAAGAACAAATTGCTGAAATTTTCATAAAACCATTACCTTCGGATAGATTTGAGTTTATAAAACATAAGCTAGGAATGATTACATTAAAATAATCATTCATATCCACTTTCTGTTTTACATTTCTCCTTACATAAAACAACTCCTCTAGAAAGGGGGAGAACATTTATTACTATGTTTTTTTTTCTTATGATCTTTAAATATTTACTCTCCTGGTATGTGTTTTTGTTTTTCTGTTTATCATATTGAAAATTTTATCATATCATTTACTTTTTTGTTTATCGTATTGACAGTTTTATTGTATTATTTATTTCTTTTTCATCATATCGACCGATCATGGTAATGAATTTCTTTTCTATCATATCAACCGATCATGGTAATGAATTTCTTTTCCATCGTATCGACCGATCATGGTAATGAATTTATTTTCCATCGTATCGTGAGATCGTGGTAATGAATTTGTTTTCCATCGGTTTGTCAGTTCATGGTAACAATATTGTTTTACATCGGCTTGTTATTTAATGGTAACGACTTTGTTTTCCATCGGCATTTCCGTTAATGGTAACGAATTTGTTTTCCATCAGCTTGTCAATTAATGGTAACAACTTTTTTTTCCATCGGCTTGTCAGTTCATAGTAACAATATTGTTTTCCATCGTCTCTTCTATTAATGGTAATGACTTTTTTTCCATCGGTATGACGATTGATAGTATTCTTTCACTTCGTACACTTGTGTTTTTCATTAATACTATCTAAAACCAACAATTACCTTACGATCTCCGGCAGGTACAATTTCTTTAAATTTTTTTCTTGTTTGTTTTAATCCTATCCGTTGATCTTATTTCTTCTAATATCAACCATAGAAGTTCAACGATCACCCCTATATTCTATATAAATAACCCGCCCTCCCCAAACCCACATTGGTTATTCAGGTTTTGAGGAATAGCTCTTCTCCACTGGTTTTAAGTCATCGTACGATCTTTCATCGGCAGCACATATATGTCTCAGTTCTCTGCTAATACTCTCGCCGAAATGTCTTCAAAGACTTTTATAGAGAAAGACTTTTTTAGTGAAAGGTTATTTTCTCGGTACTTTTTTGATTCATACGATTCCACAATCAGAAGAATCATTTTGTTTCAAGCATGGGAAAATTTATGTGTTGAAAGACCTGTTTCTCAAGATCTGGTTCTCTTTGATGAAGTCAGTTAGTTCTATAAAACAATATCTTTTGACAAAGACATGACAATCAATTTTTCTGTGTACGATAGAAATTTTTCAATGTCTGTGAAACAAGCGTCTCATTTTCTAAATGTCCCAATAGAAGGTGATTCTTTCTGTCCATCTCATAAACTACCAGACGACGTCGGTATGTTTAATAGAGAATGTGCAGAGAAGTCTATGTTTGTAATAAATGAAGAAAATAGAAAAGTGCCTCATCTGTATCCGGAAAATAGCTTTGTGACTCTTTGGATGCAAGGTTTTATTATCCCAAGGAATGGTGATAGAGAAACTCTGAATGTTTCTGATGTTTTTATGCTTGACTATCATGTAAATATGAGAAAAGTAAATCTCATGGGATAGGTGTTTGAAACTATCAAGAATGTCAAAACAGGAGGAATTAAGTCCCAAATGATTATGTATCCAGCCATCCTTACAATGTTTATTCTTGGGAGCATGCAGTTTTGCAACAATCCTTTGAAAGGAAATCTGATAGATCTGAAACCATCCGGTATTAGCACACGTACTTTTAAGAAGTTGAATGTTTCTTTTGACCCGAATTCCAAACTTTTTATAAAATATTTAGAAGCAGAATTGGCTTAGAATCAATCTGCACCTATGATAGCCAAAGAAAATCCTTCTATTTGTGTTACTCAAAAGTCTGATCCGCAAACCAGCTCAAATACAAAGAATAAGCCAAAGTACAGTAAGGAGGTTGTATCTAAATTGAGAAAGGATAAAGAACACAGAAAGGAAGGTGATCTAAAGTTTGGACTTGATCCAGCCGAAGAATTTTCTAAAATAATAAGTGTTGAGGATACCCTTCAGACTGAAAATAATAAGAAGGTTCTTTTAAAAAGAAAAGCACAAGAATATGAGGTTTCAAATCTCTTGAAAGTAGTTGAGGATGCTAGTGCTCAACTTACCGCATACGTTCATCAAGAACCAATCATACAGACTCTTCCTCTGAAAGAAAAGGGAAAGAAAATGTTACAAGAAATAAAGGAAGTTGAAGAATAGGAAGGAGATTTTCTTTTAGAATACCTTCAGAGTTCAAAAAAGAGAAGAGATGAATCTTATCACAAGTAGAGTGAAGGTGTTCAACAAACCCCTCATGCCGATCAAGTACCTATTGAAACTTCTAAAACTCCGAATAAAACACCCCCTCATGCAAAGCAAGGTGCTCAATCTTCTCATACTAAAAAAGTTATTATCATAAATGTCAATGTATATGAAGAAAGAAAAGAGAATGGAAAAGAAAAAGGAAAACAACCAGTTGTGGACTGAATCCAATCAAATGAATTGCCTTCGTACAATGAGGATACTAATTCAGAACACACAATCTCTATCAAGAAGAGTGATTATATTGTTCATGTTTTAAGAAGGGTTGAAAAGGCTATTACATACTTTCCCAAGATGGAAGGGAAAATTGATTTCATTACTGAAAATTAGAAAAAAGAAGTTTGGTTCTGTAAGAGAATTAAGAAGGAAAGTTTTGTCCGTTGAAGCAGATTTGATAGTTCTATCTGAAACATAGGCTGCTCATAATAAGGCTTGGAACAGGATGGCCAATTCTTCATATAAAATATAATTCTCGGTGAATAACCATGAGATAGCAATTGAAGATATAAGTAGATTATCAAATGATCTTACTATTTCCTTTAACAAGCTTGACAAAGAAACTGTTGAAAGGCTGAATCAGGTAACTCATGGAGCCGATATTCCTTCAGTGAAAGAATTTCTAGAGAGAGTGAATGATTTTCAGTCTGAATTCTCAAAGGATTCATCTTTCAAGGATGAAATGGTTTTGTTGAAGAAACAAAATTCTGTGTTATACAAGGATAACAAGAATCTGTAAGACAGAATTGATACCCTTGAGGAAGTAATCAGAGTCCATGAGGAGACTATCATAAATCAAGATCAAGTTTTTTCCGACCAACAAGAGCTTATCAGATCTCAGGATGATTCAATCTCTAAAGAAAAGAAATAAATCAAGAAGATGAAAGCTGATCTTCATGAGCTGATAAAGAAGGAAAAGGAAAGAGAAAACAAATGAATGTTGTATTTGTTTTTCTTTTATTATTGAACCTGTCTGTTTTGTAATTACTTTTATGTTACTCTTTCTTTTGTCCTGTATTTCTTTTCTCTAACCCTTTCAGGCAACTCAAGGTTACCCCATTCTTTTTGTAAATCAAAAAGGGGGAGAATGTTTTATAAAGGGGTAGACTGTTTTATAAAGGGGGAGAATGTTTTACAAAGGGAGAATGATTTAATCAAATACATTGAAACCAAGGAAAATCTGTGAATACAATCTATATAAAATTATACACCTAAGGGGGGTTAGTTGTATTCAAATTCATATTCATAAGCATTTCCAATAAGTCAGGGGGAGATAAGTATTTCTTATTGTCTTTACATTGTGTGTTGTGCTTTCCAAAAATGGGGAGATTGTAGAGTCAAAAGTTCTCCTTTGACTTCTATTTCATGTTTTGGAAATCAAAAATGTATTTTATCTCGTATCATACTGACTTTGTCAATCGTATCATACTAACTCTATCAATTGTATCATACTTACTCTGTCAATCGTATCGTACTGACTCTGTTAATAGTATCGTACTGACTCTGTCAATCGTATCGTACTAACTCTATTAGTGGTACTCACTTTTGTGTTTCTTACGTTGTATCATATCAATACATTACAATTAATAATACTCATAATACTCTTACTTTCATTACATTCTTGTTTTGGTACTTAGTCAAAAAACACTTGTTTCATATTAATCGTACTCTTGTTTATCATCTTCATATATCTTGATTTAACCAATATGATGTCGTTGAGTTAGTTACAAACTAATCAAAACGATGTCGTGGTTTCTATTTCAATATGACCATTATAATGCCAGGGGTCCAAGTCACTCCGAGTTTTTCAGAGAAATATAATCGTTGGAGGAAATGTGACTGTTGGAACTGAGGCCTATAAATAAGAGGTCATTTGAAGCCGATTGGGAACAACTAAGAAAGACTGTGAATGCGTGTGAACAACTGTGATACTTTGCTTCTATCACGTTCTAGAGAGAGATGTTGTGACTTCTCACATTCTTTTTGAATTTTGTGAACCTATCATCGTATTGAGGGCTTTCAATTAATTGAAAGACGGAGGTGCTGATTACCTACAAAATCAAAGGCTGCCGGGGATAGGCAGACATATGTTCTGATCATCGTATTGAGGGCAGCCGTGGATAGGCACACAGATGTTATGATCATCCTTTCGAGGGTTGTCGGGGTTATACAGACGGACGAACCGATCATCGTATCGAGGGTTTACCAAGGTGGTGGTAAGATAGACCTCTTATCCTAGGTGAAAGGATAACCCTTCTCTTTGGGTAAAAATAATTGTAATACTTTTACATTTCCGCTGCTTTTTGAATTAGGAAGGAATTTTTATTGTTTCCTTTATTCTTTATACTTTCAATAGTAATTGTTTCAATTACAATTATCTTATTAAATTTTGTATTAATATATTCTATACGCTTTATGGTAGAATCTCTCACACCTGTATTACTCTGATTATTGTATTCATCTTGAATACAACTGTTTTACTTTTCTAATAGTATTACATTACTTCATACCTTTATATTCAAAAAAATTGTGGTTGTTTGAATTCAAATAGTTTAAGATCTTTTAAACTAATATCTTTATCTGTTTAAACAGAATGTTTTTAAACATACAATTCACTAACCCTCTTGTATTTTTCCATCTAATATCCATATAAATCTACATATTCGATCCAACAAGTTTATATGAATCAACCATTCAATTCCAAGAGAGGGTCAGTATCCCCTTTATAAATAGGGAGCTGGATCCACTACCCAAGGATAATATATGATTAGTATTGGAGAATCTGATCCAATATTTTTTATTTCTTATCCCCCCACCCAAGATCCCAATCAAGGTGTTATATACCTTTTCATTTATTCTATTATCCCCTTACATTCCTGGGATATAGGATCATCCTATTTATTTACAAAAAAGTTATGTGTATTGTTGGATTTGAGAATTTAATATTCCAGGAGCTTCATGCTGATTTCAATAGTATTCTTGTATGAATAATGTATTATCTTACCTAGTTACAGGATATCTTCCCTAATGTATATTTGGATGTTTTTCTAATGGTTTACATACTTCTTTCATTACATTTTTTTTGTGATGACATTATTCAATTATTTTTAATTAAGGATTTTTGGGTGTCTGATGGGGATACTATATACTCACTGTTAGATTCATCTATTCTACCACACATGTAATTTCTTAAACAAATGATGTTTAGTAATTTTTAGATCATGTCGTAAATATTTTTTAAGTTATTTTTTATTCCTAAAATTGGTTTTAGTTGGTAGATATTGTGTTGTTTGATTGGTTTCATGGATAATTGTTTATTATATATAATTATGATGGAGTTCTACCTTTTGTTGGTTTGACATGTATGTATTCCATTTATAACTATAGATTTTCCATTAGTTATGTCCTTATAAACTATAGTGGGTTTTACATTCATTTGAATTTATATATTTTTGTTATTCCCTATTAATATTATATAGTATAATTATTTTTGTGATTGTGTGTGTTGTGTATATAATCATTAGGATAAGTCCTCCCATAACATAATATTTTCCAATTTTGTTCCAATCAACTAACCCTAGACTACTATAATATGGGTTTGCATTTTATGGTTGGCTACTAACATGATAAGAGGGGTATAAATGGGTTAGGTATTGTAATAGTGCTATCAATGTAGTTTTTTCATATTGGTGGATTTTGATGATTGGTGTTATGTGAGTGTTGTATGAAAATTAACGAAATGATGGTAAATAATGCCATTATCATCTATAAATCCATGAATTCCTATGACGGTCTAGAAAAAAACACAAATTTTAACCGAGAATCAGAGAACATGCATAAAAAATCATATACTAATGCACCAGTTATAGGGATTAGATAATAGTTTATGCATCATATAATAATGGTTCATATAATTATATATTCTTCATGGGTCATCTCACAATATATTATTTATTGGATTTGGTCAATAGTTTTAATTAAAATATTTGTTTATATAGGAAGATAACTAGGATTTAGAGGCATGGTACAGGACTACCCATATCTTTGACTGAGCCTCATATTGATGACTATATATGTGATGAGGCTTTCATTTTTTAGTGATACTCATGAAGAAGTCCCACTAAACATTAATGGGATATAACTAATTCCTATTATAGAGTGACTGGACCCACCTCATAATGTGAAGGGGACAATTCTTCCACATATTGTGAATCCAATCATTGGTGAAGGGATTGATAGGTACATGTGAAATATTAATGTATTTCAAGAGTTTTAATGGTGGAAAATAACAAGGTTATAAGGCTACCATATCACTCAGGATGATTAGGACTTCATAGATTAAGTTATTTGAGTATTTATTATAGTTTTAATGATTACCAATGAAATGGAAGTGCGTATAGGTATCCACATTTCTGGTGTAATATTTCTATTGTGGATCAATGTTACCCGCTATCTTGATGAGGTGACACACTCTTGGATGGGGTTTGATTTTATTTTTCGGCATGAGTACTTTATAGAAATATAACGGTTCAATCAAAATCCTGAGATATTATAATTTCATTATAATATCTTGTTAATTGAATATTATGCATTGAGATTCATCAATAACCTGTGGAACTCCATTGACATAGAACATGATAGATCATATTGGGTATGAATTTGTTACAATGGAAATAGAAAATATAGCCAAGATATCATTATTCCCCTTTATATGACAATGAATATTTTGGTGATTGAGTTAAAACCAAATAATGTAGATATTTCTAGAGTAATATTAGTTTTTTTCAGTATTTAACATAGTCAAATAGGGGTAGATTCATCAGTTGTGTGAGGGGGGATATCGGTCTTTGGGGGAAAACATTAGTGGAAGTTACATGTATATTCTAGTATCGGGTGGTTAGTCTGTAAAATATCATAGAAGAGATCTTACAATGTATGAGACATATATTTTATTTTTTTATAAATAAGAGGACATATAGAATATCACAACCTAGAACATTATTATTTAGAGAGAAGTTATAAAGTAGATAGACATTTTTGAAAGATTTATAATCACACCCAAGATATCATTGATGATTTAATGTTGGAATTTAGGAAATCAGTTTTGTAATATGTATCAAGAATGCACTAAGTGACATAAATAGAGGAGGATAATTTTAATTCCGTATTTTATGGCCAAATCCCCTCGTTATTCATGTACAAGACCAAATTGTTTACTATCAGAAAATATGTCAATTATAGGTTTTATAGGGTTATAATTAGATAGTTCCCCATATTATCTGAGGTATGATATATATGTTATTTAAAATATAAGACTTACATATTGACACTCTCTTATTAAATTCATTAAAATTTATATACATATTTTGCAATCAAGAGAATTTTATAGATCCCATGTCTGGATACATGAATCCAAAGTATCCTTCTATAACAAATTATATGGGTATTTACATGATATGAAAATTTTAAATTCCAATGGTTAAGAGAGACATTCATTGAACCTCATGCTAGCTATTATAATGTTATTAAATTTCATCCTATGAATTCACATTCAATATTCATTAAAAACTAATATAGTCTATTTTTTCAATAGGTTGAGGATCTATTAAGAAAAATGATTGAGTTATCCTTCATTGTTGAGAGGGTTTTCTAGATGACATGGTCAGGGTATTAGAACATGATGTTCTAATAGGTCACCCATCAATTTTTGAGTTTGGTTATTTTTGGGGAGAACACCATGTGAAATCATAGTCTAGTTTCTGGGAAATATTTTAGGGATATTTTCATCAATGATGTTTCTTTATTTGCCCTAAATGATAGATTAACGTTGGTATCAAATTACCAATTGGGAATAGTATGATATTATATAAATATTATCATATGGGGCTTATAATCCATTGATATATGAGGGTATAGTGGAAGGAAAACATGTAAAATTGTTTTATTATGCCTAATTTGTCCACCAGGGAAGCTTTAATATTCTATGAAATCAGGTGGGAGATTGATTTTATGTATTGAATAACTCTAAATAAATTACTTGGAAATTAAAAACAAGTACATTATTTTTAGGATAAATTATTTATTCTACCACCATATGATGGTATGGTTGATTTTTAAGATTAATATTTTCTATACATATCGCTATCTTCATGTTCATGAGGAATATATTACATATTCAACTTCTCAATGCCCTTATAGGAATTTTGAGGCTCTTGTGAATCACATCAACATGATGAACCACCATGTTATGTTTATGGGTTTTTCGTTCTTGATATTTAATCATTAATTTGACGGATTCATAGTTGTATTCATTGATGATTGAATCATTTATTCATTATTATAGGTTTAACATGATAATAATATTTTAATATTATTATACATATAATAGGAAAACATTAGAATGAATGCCTCTCAAATTGTTATATTTAGATTTCTGAGGTTTACTATCAATAGAATGTTTTCTTGGAGGATGCGATGGTCTTAGATGTAGTGAACATAAAGGCAGTTGCATCGTGGGTGCCACATGAGATTATTATTGAGGTTTGGAGTAACCTAATACATCCAGGATGTTATTGGAGATTATTTGTTGACCATCCTATGAATATGGGCACCCTATATACCGTTCCCTAAATAAGGTCTATCTATTTGGTCCGACCAACTCTAATGATCTCTTAAGTATCTAAATATGTGACTGGATAGATTTCATGTTCTAAGATATCTAAGGGAGGGATTTTTTATGTTGTGTACAATAGTGTCTCAAGAGTTCGGATCTGTTGAATATTGATGTAAACACATTGGTTATTTCATATAGGACTCTGATGATGAGACCACATAAGAATAATTCTCCACCCCCTGTTTTTTATTAAGCAATCAATTTGATCACTCAAAATTTTGTAGTAGTAAATTAGTATTGGTAAAATTATGGTATACATAGATGATAAATATTTCATGTATATATTTATCCACAGGGATCACATAATGTGGATGTGGAACTAGCTTTTGTTCCTCCTGGATTCTACAATGAGATAGCTAATACTCTATTTACAAAAAATATGGTAGTTAAATTAGTTAATGAATGAAATTTTTTCTAGTTGGAGGAGGAGGCATCAAATTTTTTGTTCTCATTATAATTTTATATTATAGATGAGGGGAAATTTTAATATCATCATTTTATATTTATAAATCCACTACTAAATTAGTAGTGATGTTTTCCTAGAAAAGAGACATTGATTATGATATTATTCTCAATTAGATATTATCTTGAGATCGACTTGATGGATATTCAAGTGGGTTTTATCCTTATACGATTTTTTTTGGAATAATTTTAGTACATTATATTTTTTATTATGTGTTTCTAATTTTGGACCATAATTACACCATGTAAGTGAATCCGACATAGTAAAATAGTTACAATATTCAATGATTCTAGATTTGGGGTGTATGAATTAATTGAGGTGTTTTTTAGTTTACAAATAACTTCCTCACCTAATAAGAGGATAAGGTAGAGTACTATAAACCAATAGGATTTCCATTAAAACTTTTAATTTTTAGTTAGTGTGGGATGGAATATCAACATGTTCCATTGAAAGTCATCCTTAGTCCTGATGTGGTTATTATGCTCTCTGTGTTATAAATAACTGACTAACCATGTCAGTCCACTTCAATTATATTTATAAGTAGAGTTCGGTTTAGAGATTTTAATTGTTATATATGGATGAGGTCACCTAGATTCTTGGGTTACCAATGGCAATCAATTTTTTAGTGATTCTCGATTTAGGACCTGATTATGGAGAGGATTAAAGAGGTGTTTTGGAACTAGTTGTGTATAAATGTATAGTACAAACCTCATATGGATGGAGACACCAAGTAAACAATTTTTGTTATTGAGGATTTTATATGGGAATGAAATTTATATTTGATCAAAATATGGGGGTTCACTAGATTATGGTATATTTTTTTCAATAAAAAATCATCCCTATATTGTTATCATAGTTTCATTTGGGGCCCAATGGTTCACCCAACATGATAACCATGTACTCAAAATAGATAGGGGATACAATTAGTATATCATATGGGACTATGAAATAATGATATAGGATAGTACCATTCCAAGTTATTGTATGTTCGTCATTTTGTAATGAATATACTTGATGGTAAGGGATATTTATTGACTCGGTCTATGTTTTTTAAATCATTGAAAACTCAAAAATATATTTTGGGATTTATATTGAGATCCTATGTGATTTTTAGAAAACAAATTTTATCATATATTAAATGTTAATAATAATTTATTATTTTAAGGCCTTGAATGTAAATTCCTAAAACAAAATTTTTCCTTCAAAACAATTTATAAAATAGAATTTACAACTCCATGGTTTTATCTAAATTATTGGAGTTACTAGAGGGGAGGTATAAAATCTACTCACATTAAGGACCCTAGGGTTTTGGACATCATAAATGGATTAATTTTATATATAGGTAAACTTGTATATTAATAATTTAATTTATTTATTATGAAAAAATATCTTAATATAGAAATTATTTCTATTTAAAATAACAATATCCATGTCCTTGGGTGATGTTCATACGAAATCTGATTTTTAGTTTCCATAAAATGACAGATATTGGGAGTAATTAGAAACAATTCATCAGGATCTATGACAAAAAATGATATAAATAAATCCTTTATCATCGAGGGATCACTTTTTTAGGTGGGGATTGTAACACCCCGAGATTTTATGAAAAATATTCTTTTTAATTTCATTAATGTCTTCTGTTGTATGCTACACCAAAAGGATCTAGCATAACATTCATCCCTGACTTGGCTTGCATAACATGCAATAAACACCTTCCTCGATAGCGTGTGTAGTACACAATACTGAGTTTCACTAAAAGATATATTATTATAATATTATTATGAACTAGCTGTTATGAATAGTAATACCCACTTTTTGAAATTTTATAAATTTTATCTTTCAAAATGGACTTCATTTTTGGATTCGGAATATCAAAATTAGCTTAGGGTGAAATATTGGTACTTTTCGGATAACTTTCATATTCTGATGAATAGTGAAAATTACTAAATTTTAATTAAAAGTAACTTTTCTAATCGAAATAATTAATAGTGATAAATTATTAATTTTAGTGGTTTTAAAGTATATTTAAAATATATTTATACCATTTAATACAATGTTGGTCATTGGATGTTATTTCACATTTAAACCAGACATAAGCAAGTGTCAATCTTTTGATAGTTATTATCTCTTAAAAACACGCTATTTGTTTTGAGGACGTGAATTAATATTTCAATTAATTAATGAAAATGATATGTTTTGAGTTTGGTAAAATAGACATCATTTTCTAATTCATAATACCAAATATAGATTAGGCCTAATTTATGAAATTTTTCTGGAAACTTTCATTTTTTGATAAATAGTGAAACCACTAAGAGGTAGTTAAAAAACTGAATATTTCATAAAACTTAATTTTACCACTTCTGTGAGTGGAATTTCGAAAATCCGAGACACACTGTTAATATCAAGGACTAAAATGTGGTTCAATGAGATGACAATATTTTTTTTGGTGAATAGTAACTTTTTACTTTTATATACCATAGTTAAAAGTAAATAGGATAATTAAGGGTAAAAATAATAATAATAATACCGTAAAACATGTCGTAATTCTATTGGATAAGTGTAATTCGACTCAAAACAACCATAGGAATAACATATGACCATTTAGGCCCACTTGGATTAGATTAGGACATTTAATATTAATTTATTTGAAGAAGGGTTAAAATAGTTAAACTCAACATTTAATAAGTAAATCATTTTTAATATAGGGTTATAAATGAGATAAATTCAACTATAAATATTCATTATAAAGATAAAACTATTTCCTACATAATTTTATTATATTTATAATCTTTATAAATTAAATAATTTAATTTATTTATGACACAACGATGATGCAGTAATTATCTTATTAATGAAATATTGACATAATTGATGTTATAAATACCAAAATAAATGTAATATGAGACTTTTTATGAATTACACTAATTTTATAGGTTAATATGACATGTTAGTACTGATTTAGATAACTTTGTTCGAACTAATCAATCTGTTATGATTTACAAAAAAATCAATTCCCAAATAGTGTCAAAATTGACATAAAATGGTTTTTAAAACAAATATTATATTATTAATTGTTATTTTATTCTTAAAAATCTATGGTTCGGAAAAATGACTTATCTAATGTTATATATATTAATAATAAACAACTTGGGGTTCGTTTGGCTTGTTATAGTAAGTTTATTAACCTTATAGTGTAAGAAAACAAGAAGACACGGTAAAAGTAAAATTATTTAACATAAGGTTAAATCTAAATGATAAGGTTAAAATAGAAACCTAAACTTGTCTAAATTATATTGGATGAGATGATTTCGACCCATACCCACCTTATCTTTTAAATAACTCAATTTGGAGCTATTAAAAACTAAATATTACTTTATAATTAAATAATATTTTTAGTTTTTCCATAGGTTCCCCTCTCCTCCATTATAAAAGGGCACCTCCTCCCTCTCTTTCTCACACCACTTTGAGCCTTCATGCTCGGCCAACCCCTGAACAATTCTCTTCTCCACTTCCATAGAAACATCCTAGAGGTTCTGGTCTTCTTCACTGACCAATTTTAGTACCCTAAGAGGAGGTCTCAAAGAGGCGCTTCAAAGAAGAGGTAATGTCCGTTACCGATTCTTTCAACTTTATTTCTTCTTCCACTAATTCTCCATTAGTTTTTTCATTATGAAGTAATAACATCTATATAAATCATATACTGATATGTTGTTATAAGTATGAAACAACCCTATTTCATCATCTATCCATCCTATAGAATACGAAATCACCACGTGTGCGTACGTACGAAATACCGTCTCCACGCCGTGGTGAAATCTGTTTTTCCACCAACACCTTACATGGATGGGTACAATGGTGTAAAGAATAACTATATATGGTTATTATAACATCATACTTATTCTGATATATTATACCATCCACTCCAATTCTATTCAACAATTATGGGAACAATATCATCGCTCGTGCGTACGTACGGACTACCATCTCCACGATGCGATGAGATTCATTCTCCATTCTAACCATACATGAATGATCATAAAGTTTATATAATGAATAATAATGAAATATATGAAATAATAATTCTACTTGATTTATGTATATATACATGTATTTCATCTATTTAGTTTCATTCAATTCAATAAGGAAACGAAAACAGCGTTCATGCGTACGTACGGCCTACCGTCTCCCTGAACGGTGTATTTAATTCCTTTTATAGATCTATAATATATATATGTATATGATGAAAATATATTATATATAAATCATTTTTTACATTCTGTAATTATGTAAATCAGGATATATGTAATAATATCAAGAACAAGACGTCGAAACACATACGATAAATGAAATGATTTTACCTAAAACACTGCTTTAACATGGAACTTACAAAAGAACGGGTAATATAAAGTCATAAGTGAACCATATATGATATCATATCAATGAATATTATTCTTTAATAAGTAAATGACATTATTTAAATCATTATACAAGAGTTTCGGAAACGTACGAAGTGTATCAGACCTAAGGTAAGGGAAAATCTCGCAATCTCAATTTTTATCCGAGATTGTTTTTGTTTTAGAATTTACTGTCGAATATTTATCATCCACATCCATGTTTCTTCAATATGTAATATAATTTATATCCTCCTACAATTGTTTAAATCCAATTTTACCCTTCGGCCAGTTTTTAGTAAAATATATGAAAGGAATCTTTTGTCGTTTTTCATACGAGGTACTTTTTGACTTTTCCGGCAAAAGTACGAGAAGATTTTTTTTAACTTATACGGCACGAACGGTTTTTTACGGTTTTATAATTCCTTATTTTCATGAAGATTACTACAAACTATTTAATGACTATTTTCAACAAAATCCTTTTCTTTTAAAATTGCATGTAATTTTGTGAAAAGAGAATGAGTTTGAAGAAGAAAGGATATTTTCCTCAAGAATTCATTTCAAGTGTTTTATTAAAACCATTTTTCATCTAAGATGACATTATTTCATATGTGTATGTTTCAAGTATCATGTATCTATGATTGAAATGGTTTCACTTTTCTTATTATGAAATGATATCCATTTCTTTTATATGGATTATGTGATGATGGGATGATGTTTATGAAACCCATTTTATTTATTGGGTTATGTATGTTAATTTTGTGGCACAAGTAAGAATGATTTCATTATGAGATGGGTGGGACCTATATCTCCCTCCAATGCATTGGGTAATGATTTATATCTCATGAGATAGACATGGATGGAATGGTAAGTTAATCCAGTTCAGTGTTACAGGATTGAAACGAGGAGTGAACTCAATTTAGAAAAGGACTTTGTCCACTAAGATGGTCTTGGCAGCAATTTCTTGGCTACTATGGAAATCATAAAATGTGCTGAATGGTTTCCAAAATTACATGTTTTATTCCTATGTTATTTTATCATGATTGATGTTCCTTTATGATCTATGCCTTACGTACTTCCATGTTTTATGTCATTGCTCAAGCTTTTGATGATTAAACATTATGTTCATGTTTTTAAGTTCAAGTGTATATGATTTGTTTTATTTTATCCATGCCTAACCTTAATGAGCATTTGAGCTCACCCTTTTTATGTTTTATTTTCCCCGGGATATAAGGAATGTTTTTAGGTAAGATAAAAAAGGGGAATATCTTTATGGGAGATGTTGAGAATCTTTCACCAAGATTAGAAGATTATGTTCCAAGTTTCCAAAGGCACTAAATTATTACGGTCCTTTAGTGTCTGTTTTTGTTATGTAATATGTATTCTTCAAAAGTAATGTAATGTCCATTATGTCAAGCTTTGGGTCTCTACAGTTGGTATCAGAGAAAAGGTTTAGTCAACCTTTGGAAACTAGGATGCGAAAATGTTAGTGAAATCTCTAGATATATTTCTAATGTATGTCTAGGGATGTCCCTAAGGATAAGTATATGTATAGGATATAGTACTAGAACTACGATAACGATATTAGAATTTAAACTAAGATGTGAGATATTGAGGGTAACCCCCCTTTACTATGTTTTTTTTCCATATAATGATTTTTGCCTCTCACACTATTCTTTTTGGGATTTAGAAAACAGATGGGAACAGGAAGATTCACAATAATGGAGGATATGATGGAAAATGGAATGATATTATTCATGAGAAACCAAATGAAATGGTAATTGGAAGTCCAAACATCATTATTATGCCAAATCAGGAATCTCATAATATGATCAATAAACTCAAATTTTGTAAGTTTCATAACTCGGCTAATAAGAGAAAGATGAAGTTTCATGCTGATCATAGAGAATAGAAAGTTCAATTTCCCCTATGTAAATCATGTGGGAAAAGGCATCAAGGAGAATGTTTCAAAGGAACTGGAAGATGCTTTGGGTGTGGAAAAGAAGGACATAAAGCCAGTAAGTGCAAAGGAAATGGTTCAGTTAACACCATGGATGAGGATAATGGTATTGCTACGACCTCAACAATATTTAAATGTTTTAAATGTTGAATGTACGGGAATTATGAAAACCAATGCCCTAAGGGAAAGTCTCATGAAGATAATAAGTATGGTCGTATGGGTAATATTTATGTTGATGATGATAAAGATACTACAAATGATATGTGAGATGAAAGAATTGTTGAATCTCGTTAAATGGTTTAAGAAGGTAGTGGAATGATTACATGTTTATCAAGTGTAATGTTGAATAAGTAATCTCATGGTACTGTGGAATAAAGAGACATCTAAGGATTGTTACACTGTTGTCTTTCCTTATGTTTTGAAAGTGTGTGATGAATGGTACCAGTATTTTTAGAAAGTAGATGATATGCGCATAATGAAGTGATAAAAAGAAAATTAAATATTTGATAGTATTCATGAGCTCATGACTGATATAAGGAGAAGGTTATATCATGGTTTGAGTATATAGGATTTTTGTATTTTGGTCTGTGGAAAGAGTTATCTTTTGACAACATTCATGTTTTCACTAAGGTTTAATGGGTATTCATTTTTCTAGAGAATACATGATTAAGGTATTCACATGATTGGAATGTGACCAACAATATAATGGTGGATAAATGATGGTTGGTTGATGACATTTCACGTAATCGTTTTCTTTATACTATGATCTTGGACCGAAGTATTTTAGATAAAGATTGGAATGGATTATGTTGGACATAAGATAGTATTGTTTAAGGATAGAAATTTTTCGATTTTATTGTTGGGATGTTATAGTAATGTAGTTTTAGAAAAAGGACAACCTGCAGGACGGGCGACATCCCATCGCGTCGAACAAGGCTGTGGGAATCGAACCCACAACCGAAGTGCGACTGGCCTTTATCACCTACCATTGTCCTATGGGAAGTTCTTTGTTTAGTAGAAACAAGTTTTAATATATTGAGAAGTATGATGTATGAAGTAAAATTCCATTTTAGGAACCATATATGATTAATCTCACTATAGATCGACTTATGTATATTTAATAACTTTTGCTAACCTTTTGTTTGAGACAGATGGAATGACCCGTCATTCTATCACATGATCTGCTAACACTACACGAATAACAAATTCAACTTCATTTCATTAAGAGATGAAGTGGAAATTGTTCAAGGCACGAACAACAGTGAGATTGTAGCAAAATAAAGTAAGTATTTATTCTAATTCTAATTCTTCAACTTTAGGGAAATGATCTTGAAAACCAAAAATGTTTTCCTAGTGCCCTTATATTTTTACGTATCAGATGGTACCCTAGATCATCAAAAATTTATGGCTTTCTGATTGTTGGATTTTTCATATCCATGTTCTCTACCACTCTCCATCAGAACTTGATGGTTAGATTTTTCTTCCATATCCATATTTTCACCTATGTTCTCCTACGTGAAGACCCAGTGATGAGTTAATTTGGGTAACCGTTACGTTTCAAACATTATTTTTAAATCCATTTTTTGGTAATCCTTTTTATGATGTGGGTTTCTATTAAAGAAACATTCTAGTAGTAAACAATTTACAACCCCGACGAATTTCGAGGGCGAAATTCATTTTAAGGGGGGTAGAATGTAACACCCCGAAATTTTATGAAAAATATTTTTTTTAATTTCATTAATGTCTTGTGTTTTAAGCTACACCAAAATGAGCTTGCACAACACACATCCTTGACTTGTCTTGCATTACACGCAATAAAGAACTTCCTCGATAGCGTGTGTAGTACGCAATACCGAGTTTCACTAAACAAGATATTATTATAATATTATAATGAACTAGCCGTTATGAATAGTAGAACCCACTTTTTGAAATTTCATAAATTTTATCTTTAAAAATGGACTTCATTTTTGGATTAGGAATATCAAAATTAGCTTAGGGTGAAATTTTTGTACTTTTCGGATAACTTTCATATTTTAATAAATAGTGAAAATTACTAAATTTTAATTAAAAGTAACTTTTTTAATCGAAATAATTAATAGGGATAGATTATTAATTTGAGTGGTTTTAACATATATTTAGAATATATTTTTACCATTTAATATAATTTTTGTCATTGGATGTAATTTCACATTTAAACCAGACATAAACAAGTGTCAATCTTTTGATAGTTATTATCTCTTAAAAACACGCTATTTGTTTTGACGACGAGAATTAATTTTTATATTAATTAATGCAAATGATATGTTTTAAATTTGGTAAAATAGACATATTTTTTGAATTCATAATATAAAATATATCATTGGCCTAATTTTTGGTATTTTTCTGGAAACTTTCATTATTTTGATTAATAGTGAAACCACTAAGTGGTAGTTAAAAAACTAATTTTTTCATAAAACATAATATTACCGCTTTTTTGAGTGGAATTTCGAAAATATATGTGAAACAGTTAATATCAAGGACTCAAATGTGGTTCAATAAGATGAGAATATTCTTTAGTGAATAGTAACTTTAGCCTTGTATTTACCACGGTTAAAAGTAAATAGGATAATTAACGATAAAAATGATATTATTATTACCCTAACACATGTCCTAATTCTATTGGATAAGTGTAATTCGACCAAAAACAACCTTATAAATAATATATGATCATTTAGGACCACTTGGATTAGATTAGGACATTTAATATTAATTTATTTAAAGACGGGTTAAAATAGTTAAAATCAAAGTTTAATAAGTAAATCATTTTTAATATAGGGTTATACATAAGATAAATTCGACTATAAATATTCATTAGAAAGATAAAACTATTTCCTACATAATGGTATTTTATTTATAATCTTTAGACATTAAATAATTTAATTTCATTATGACACAAAGATGATGCAGTAATTATCTTATTAATGAAATATTGTCATAATTGATGTTATAAATACCCAAATAAATGTAATTTGAGACTTTTTATGAATTATACTAATTTTATAGATTAATATGACATTTTAGTATTTATTTAGTTAACTTTTTTAGAACTAACCATTCTGTTATGATTTTCACAAAAATCAATTACCAAATAGTGTCAAAATTGACATAAATGGTTTTTAAAACAAATATTATATTATTAATTGTTTTTTTATTCATAAAAATCTACGGTTCAGCCAAATGAATTAGATAATATTATATATATTAATTATAAACATCTTGGGGTTCGTTTGGCTTGTTATAGTATCTTTATTAACCTTATAGTGTAAGAATACAAGAAGACACAGTAAAAGTAAAATTATTTAACTTAAGGTTAAATCTAAATGATAAGGTTAAAATAGAAACCCAAACTTTTATAAATTCTATTTGATGAGAGGATTTCGACCCATACCCACCTTATCTTCGAAATACCTTAATTTGGAGCTATTAAAAACTGAATATGACTTTATAATAAAATAATATTTTTTGTTTTTCCAAAGGTGCCCCTCTCCTCCCTTTTAAAAAGGCACCTCCTCCCTCTCTTCCTCACACCACATTGTGCCTTCAAACTCGGAAAACCCCTGTAAATTTATCTTCTCCACTTACATAGAAACATCCTAGAAGTTCTGGTCTTCTTTAAAGACCAATTTTAGTGCCCTAAGAGGAGGTCTCAAAGAGGCGCTTCAAAGAAGAGGTAATCTCCATTACCGATTCTATCAATTTTATTTCTTCTTCCACTTCTTCTTCTTTAGTTGTTTCATTATGAAGTAATTACATCAGTGTAACTCATATACTGATATGTTATTATAAGTATGAAAAAAACATATTTCACCATCTATCCATCCTACAGAAAATGAAATCAACACGCGTGCGTACGTACATAATACCGTCTCCACGCCGTGGTGAAATATGTGTTTCCACCAAAACCTTACATGGATGGGTATAATGGTGTAAATAATAACTATATATGGTTATTATAACATCTTACTAATTCTGATATATTATACCATCCAGTCCAATTCTATTCAATAATTATGGGAATGATATCATCGCTCGTGCGTACGTACGGACTACCGTCTCCACTACGCGATGAGATTCATTCTCTATGTTAACCATACATGAAGGATCATAATGTTTATATAATGAATAATAATGAAATATATGAAATAATAATTCTACAAGATTTATGTATATATATGTATGTCATCTATTTAGTTTCATTCAATTCAATAAGGAAACGAAAACATCATTCATGCGTACGTATGGCCTACCATCTCCATGAACGGTCTATTTAATTACTTTTATCGATATATAATATATATATGTATATGATGAATAAATATTATATATAAATCATGTTTTACGTTCTGTAATTATGTAAATCAGGATATAAGTAATAATATCAAGAACGACAAGTCGAAACACATACGATAAATGAAATGATTTTACCTAAAACGCTGCTTTAACATGGAACTCACAAAAGAACGGGTAATATAATGTCATAAGTGAACCATATATGATATCATAACAATGAATATTATTCTATAATAAGTCATTGAAATTATTTAAATCATTATACAGGAGGTTCGGAAACGTTCGAAGCGTATCAGACCTAAGGTAATGGAAAATCTCGCAATCTCAATTTTTATCCGAGATTGTTTTTATTTCAGAATTTACTGGGGAATATTTATCATTTACATCCATGTTTCTACAATATGTAATATTATTTATAACCTCCTACAATTTTTTAAATCCAGTTTTACCCTTCACTCAGTTTTTAGTAAATGATATGAAAGGAATCTTTTGTCGTTTTTCGTACGAGGTACTTTTTAACTTTTCCGGCAATAGTACGAGAAGAATGTTTTTTTAACATATACAGCACGAACGGATTTTTACGGTTTTATAAAGCCTTATTTACATGAAGCTTCCTCCAAAATATTTTAGGACTATTTTCAACAAAATCATTTTCTTTTAAAATTGCATGGAATTTTGTGAAAATATAATGATTTTGAAGAAGAAAGGATATTTTCCACAAGAATTCATTTCAAGTGTTTTATCAAAACCATTTTTCATCTAAGATGACATTATTTCATATGTGTATGTTTCAAGTATCATGTCTCTATGATTGACATGGTTTCATGTTTCTTATAATGAAATGATATCCATTTCTTTTATATGGATTATGTAATGATGGGATGATGTTTATGAAACCTATTTTATTTATTGGGTTATGTATGTTTATTTTGTGGCACAACTAAGAAGGATTTCATTATGAGATGGGTGGGACCTATATCTCCCTCCAATGCATTGGGTAATGATTCATATGTCATGAGATAGACATGGCTGGAATGGTAGGTTAATCCAGTTCAGTGTTACAGGACTGAAACGAGGAGTGAACTCGATTTAGAAAAGGACTTTGTCCACTAAGATGGTCTTGGCAGCAATGCCTTGGATACTATGGAAATCATAACATGTGCTGAATGGTTTCCAAAATTACATGTTTTATTCCCATGTTATTTTATCATGATTGATGTTCCTTTATGATCTATGCCTTACGTACTTCCATGTTTTATGTCATTGATCCAGATTTTGATGTTTAAACATTATGTTCATGTTTTTAAGTTCAAGTGTATATGATTTGTTTTATTTTATCCATTCTTAACCTTACTGAGTAATTGATCTCACCATTTTTATGTTTTCTTTTCCCCAGGATATAAGGAATGTTTTTAGGTTAGAAAAAAGGGGAAGATCTTTATGGGAGATGTTGAGGATCTTTCACCAAGATTAGAAGATTATGTTACATGTTTCCAAGGGCACTAAACTATTACAGTACTTTGGTGTCTGTTTTTGTTATGTAATAAGTATTCCACAAAAGTAATGTAATGTCCATGTACGTCAAACATCGGGTCTCTATAGGGATAATTATGTTATATATGATATATCCCCTAATAATTAAATTTCAAAAATATTCCTGATTATTATTCAGGTTTCATTTAATTAAATTTTCCTTTAACACTTGGTTAAATTTTATTATAATAATATTATTTATTTGTTTTTTATTAATCAAGGGTGTATATAGTGTTATAAAATGAAAGGAAATTAGCATAAGGACATATATAGTGACTTGACAAGAGAACATCGGGATTCTCTAGATTCTGATCTATATATGTCCCATATCATATATCATTCCCTATTTTTCATATTTAAAAGTACGATTATCCCATTTATAAAAAACATTGGTTTTTATGACTGAAATTGTTAGATCATGGTAGTATATATAAATGATAAAAGTGACACATGATAACTATTGGGAAAGAGATAATGGATATGGTCAAGGAATATGTTTATAGTAAAAAAGGGACCATATTATTAGATTAGATAGTTTTTTTAAGGTAAGGAAAAAATGTGAGGGTTGGATAGATTAGTGATTAATAAGTAGTTAGAACATTCATTTTTATATATATAATGTATTAAATTGAGGTGTTGTCCATGTTGGTTGATGTAGTCTGATAAAAATGAGTAATGTTTTTTTGAAGTATCCCTATATAAATTTTATTTGTCAAAAATAGGTGGTTATCCACCCACTATTAGACATATAGTGTTGTAGTAGGCCAGACCAAGCTAGACATCGTGTGTGAGGCACCACAACATAGCTATTAAATCTAACCTTATATGGACTAAATCATGTCACGCTCACCCAACTGAGAGTGTGGTGTGAACCTTCAAGAGATTTTAAATTTCAATGGTCACACCATTCTATATCATTCCTCATGTATCACAACTGGGAATTTGGGTTTTCCCAATGCTTTTATAACAACGGTTCTGCAGATCTGTTGGTATATGGGTCTTTTTCCATGGGTTTATTCAAACTGTTGGTGAATGTTGGTTTAGTGAAGGATTTCATATTGGTTTGAAGAAACCCCTAGGAAATCCTCAACATTTTCACCATTTACCAACGGTTTATACAAACTGTTGGTAAAGGCCATGAGTTTCCTAATGGTTTTTAAAAACCTTTGGGAAATGTCCCTCCAAATACCACAAACATGCCTCCGATTACATAGAAGAACATAACTCATTTCCCTGATTTCAAAAATCCCCCTTGCAGGTGAACCCTAACCCAATGTCTTCCATCTGATCGACTATAACTCCCCCATCCAGGTTAGAATCCTTAAAAATCATCCAAAATACAGACATAGAATTCCTATTCCCCTAATTTCTCTATTTATTTCAATATCTAGAAAGATCACATCATTATTTTCTATTTCTAGGGATTTTGGAAAATTTAATGATTTACACTATTTGATATTGAATCAATGACTAATACATGATTTTTTGATGTATGTGAGTATATAGAATATGGTTTATAAGCTATCCCTTAAAAGTATCACTGTTTCGTGTTTCTTATGATATGTATAGTATCATTGACATACTTTATTATAAATCTCAAATTTAAAAATAAATGTTTTTGTCTATACTTTATGAAATTAAAATTGTTTATGATCCATGAAAAACCTATTAGTGTAAAATACTATACTTTATCCACCCATGGGGTGTGATTGACTTTGGAATGTTTTCCCCCAAATACCCAGTGCCCCAGCTCCAAGTATGTCCGATTGGAGACCTAATCCAGATCTCCACCCAACATATTCTCGTATGCAAAACACCTTCTAGCTGATGATCCTTCTTCAGTCAATTTTTTTTTCAACACTTCAAATTACTATATGTTATATTGGTTTTACAAGTATTAATCATTTTATTTTATGTTTGATGTATTGATTTCGGTTAAATTAGAGTTATTTCTATTGAAGTACTAAACCCTTTATTTGTTTTATGTTTTTTTTTCTACAATTAATACATCGTAAATGGTTTTTTGTCGGGTTTTTTTAGTGCAGGGGGTAAAGGGATTGTTTTACGTTTTTTGTTTAGTGGGTGGTGGGCAATCCAGGTTGGGGGTCTGGGCTGTCCAATGGGGGTAGGGGTGGGCTGTCCTGGATACCTTGTACCCCCTGGGCAACCCCCTCATCCACTCCTGGAATGCCCCCCACCTCTTGGACCACCCCCGATCCCCCTGGACAGCCCCGCCACCGCCATAGACAGCTCGCCCACCCTATGGACACCCTTACCCCCCACTAGACAGCCCCCACCCTCGTGGACAACCTGCCCACTCCCTAGACACCTCGTACCCCCTGGACAGCCCCGCCACCCCCGTGGACAGCCCTCCCACCCACCACATACCCACTAGAGAGCCCCACCCACCCCCTGGGAAACCCCTCCCCCCCGTGGATAACCCCCCACCCCCGTGCACAGCCCGCCCACCCCCTGGACACCCAGTGTCCCCTGAACAACCCTTCCACCCCGACCACCCCTGGACATCCCACCCACCCCTAGGACACCTCATACCCCCCTATATAACCCCAAAAAAAGACCCCCACACCACCTGGACACCCTCGACCCCCTAGATAGCCTTGTTGCCTTCGTGGACAAACCGCCCACCCCCCTGGACAGCTTGTACCCCCTAGACAACCTCCTCCTCACCCCCCGACCCGGACACCCTCCCACCACCACCCCCACTCCCCGGATACCACACCCCTGAACCCCCCCCCCCCCCCCCTCCACCCTCGACCCAATTGGATAGCCCTCCACCCCTCGTTGAAAGCCCGACCCCCCCCCATGGACAACCCTCCCCCTAGACAACCTGCACACCACCTGGACACCCCATACGCCCCGACCAGCCCTGGGACCCTCATGGGAAGCCCCTCCTGGAAAACCAGTACCCCCTGGACAGCCCCTCCCACCCACTGGACACCTCGCTCACCCCCTTGGACAGCCCACCCACCCCCTGGACACCCCTACCCCCTGGACAGCCCGACCACAACCATGGCCAGCCCGCCCACCTGGAAACCCTGACAACCCTAGACAGCCCCCAAACCCTGAAATCCTCCAACCCCCCTGGACGGCCCCTCCACCCCCTTGACACCCCAAACCCCCTGGAAACTCCCTCCCCTTTGTAAATTTATTTTATCACTCAAATTATCTACTAAAATAAGAAATTTCTTCGATCTAAAATTTAGTCTACTCTTGAATAATTCTCCTCCGCAAGTGTATATGAACTTGTACACACATGTATAGTTTTTCAAAGATATTTTGTTATAAATATATTATTTTTTTATCTTTAATATTATGATTATTATATAGAGTAGTGTGTCAGTTATGGTTTTATATAAAGTAAAAAATTCTCATTTACTTAAATATATTTTTGATGAATCTTCAATCTTATTGATTTTTTTTACTAAATGACTTTTTGAAATAATTTTTTTACAGAATGTATAGAAGTTGGATGTATGAAACCTATTGGATCTCAAGTGATTTTTTAAAAAAAATTGGAGAGCTTTTTAGATTTTTCATTTCACATTTCTTCAGAGAGTGGTCAGATACACTGCCCATGTTCCATTTGTATTTGTAGACCTTGGTTGAGCCTTGAAGATGTTAGCTACCACATAACCAAATATGGTTTTCAAGTAAACTACTATGTGTGGTAACCCAATGGGTAGAAAATTGAATCTCAAATTGTTGATGATCCAAATGAGAGGACTGGAGTGGAGAATTTGTTATATGATCATTTTCCAATTATTCATCATCATGAAAAAGAAAGGTTTCTGACCCAAGAAGACTTCTATATTAGAACACATGATGCATCTAATGAAAATGATGATGTTGTCAGGGTGAAAATTTTGAATGATGATACCACGACTCTTGTATATCGACAATGCTATAAAATGAAAAGGCATGAATTTTTAATCTGATTGTTTCAAGGGAAAACTATTTAAGGGATTTCTAATACAGTAGTAAATTACATTCTTACTTTCTAGAAGGATTTACTTATAGATGACGAAGATATTCCCTCAAACCACAATATGGCATGGACGTTAGTTAAGGAACATGGATTTTCAAGAAACAAAAATCAGGCTTTCATGAAAGATTTCAGTTTATTCATGGGGGAAACTGCTGAACTAAATGATTTTATAAAATGTGGCACATCTTGCAGGAAGTCAAAATATGATGGAACACCATCCTGTGTGCCATAGAAAGTAATGTGGTGATTTCCATTGATCTGTAGACTCCAAGAATATTTTAATGTCTGATGAAATATCAATAAAAATAATATTGCATGAAATCGAGAGAAAGAAGAAAAATGATGAGTTGGTTCACACTGCAGATGGATTTTCATAGCAGAGATTTGATGCTCGATATCCTGATTTTGCAGCTGACGTGCGTAATTTGAGGCTGGGACTTTCATGTGATTGTTTTAATCCGTTTGGGAATATTATTGCTTTGCAGAACACATGGATAGTTTTTATACACATTTATAATTTCCCCCCATGGTTTTATATGAAAAAACCCTTCACTTTAATGACTATACTCATATCTATCCCTTCTTATCGCAACATTGATATTGACGTATACATTCAACCATTAATAAAAGAGTTGAATCTTCTTTGGGATGGGGGTGTATGCACATACGATGCATATTTGAAAGACATATTTCAAATTTGGGATGGCTTAAGTGGACGATCAATAATTTTGTAGCTTATGAAAAGATGTCTAGATGGTGCAGAAAGGGAAAACTGTCATGTCCTGTTAGTATGAAGAATACACAATCATGAATACTGAAACATCGATGCAGTTTCAGTTCTATGGGACATCGTCGATTAATTCCAATGGACCATCCATATAAAAATAATCGTTGAAGATTTTATAATACAATTGAGACCGATGATCAACCTCAGCATATGTATAGAACTTATCTGCTTAAGGAATTGAAAGATTTCATTTTTCCATTCGGGAAGGGTTAAATGAAATCTATAATGAGAAAGAATGTTTCCACTAAAATCTATCACAATTGGAGGAAGAAGATTATCTTTTTTTGATTTTCCTTATTAGTCAAACAATTTTTTATGCCATTTCTTAGACATAAAGAACATGGAAAATAATATATGTGAAATTTTTCTTTTGATACCTCTAAATTTTAGGGGAAAGAAAAAAGGTGATTTATGGTCTCAACATGACTTGGTGGATTGGGGCATGAGACCAGAATTACATCCTGTGCGTATCAGTGAAAATAAATGGAAAGATTCATGTACTTCTTATGTGATTACACCTATAAAAAAATTATAGATGTATTATAAACAATTAGTGTTAATGATGGATATTAAAGAAACATATCTAATCGGGTCAACATAAGAGAGCTGAAGCTAAAATCATTGAAGACTCATGATAATCACATTAGCCTACATGAGCTGATTCCAATAGCAATTACTAAATTTTTTCCCAATAATGTAAGGGTGACTGTTATTCGGTTATGCCATTTTTTTATTGATCATTCTGCTATGAATTTTTTCAAATCTTTCTTGAAAAAAGATACATGCCCCATTAATTTTGTGTGAGTTAGTGAAAATATTTCCCCCATCATTTTTCACATGAATACTGCATCTGAATATCCATATTTACACTGAGAAACTTCTCGAAGGACCTATTTCTCTTAGTTGGATGTATCCAACTGAAAGAAATACGTACACATTAAAGTCTTATTTCTGAAACTAGAATCATCTTGAAGGTTCTATCATGAATGGTTACTTACAACAAGAATGTATGGTTTTCTGCTCAATATATTTTTCTGATCTTACTACAAGAATGAACAGAACAATGATAAATGAAGAAGAATGGTATAAGAAAATTGAGCCTAGTTTTTCATCACTTCCTCAAACAGGAGGAATTCCTAGATCATATATATTTAATACAATAAACCGTGAAGAGTGGGAGATGGCACACAACACAGTTTTTTTCAACTATGATTTGTTTGATGACTACATCATGTAACTAAATTGATTATGTATAACTTAAATATATATCAGTTAATCTATTCATATTTTATACATACAAGGAACATAAAACAATGATAAATATAAAATAATCATTCGTTATCTTTGAGAAGGTGTGAGTCTTTGAATATCAATGAGTTTTCTTCATGGATAAAATTAAAGTTAAATATATTAATGTTTAAAATAATAAAATCAATATTTAATTAAGTTTAATATTCATTTATGTTGCAGGTATTTATTTTTCCTATTGACTATGTCTCTGTGGAAATAAGAGCATTAGGTTTTGGTTCTAATATCGCGGTGCGTGATTTTAAATCAATTGTTATCAATAGGTACAAATTTATTGTCACTGAACAAGAAATGAACATGAGAACACAACATGATGGTGTTATGGTTAATACCACAAAAGATCATTATGCAAGTGTATCAGAAAGTAGACTGTGATTTCAAAATCTGGGTTATTATAGAGTCGTTGAAAAAATAGTAATATAGGATTATTACTCTAATGGATGAGTAACGGTGATGATATGCCATTGGTTTGATTCGATGACAAGGAAAGACACATTTATTGGTGATTATGGATTTCATGTAATTAATATGACTCACACTCTTGATACCAAAGAACCATATGTATTGGAATCAATGGCTAAATGTGTTTCTTATGTCAATGATTAACTTCAACCTGAATTTTGTGTCATAGTTGATGTAATTCAAAGACATATTTTTTATGATGGTTATGATGGAAATGACATTGTCTCTACTTCCATTGGAACCAATCCGTTTATTTCATTAGATGACTCTAATAGCTCAATTATAAGTGTTGATTGCGAATCAGAGGTTGTGGGGGGAAAATATATAGAATCTTCCATCCATGTTCTCAATTATTTTGTTTTATATTGAGTTGGGTTGTTAAGGTTAGTAATATTCAAATTGATTTAATATTGATTACAAATATATTGTATCTGATTTGATTGTTATGTGTATTTACTATGTTTATTGGTTGGAAGTTTTATTTGAATTGAATTTTGAAATTTCAAATTGAATAGTATTTAATCCTACGAAACCAACATTTCTAACTTGGTGAACATTTCAATGCTTCAACTGTGATTTGAATAAAACATGTATGACTCTATGACCTATCTTTATCATTTTACCATGTAATGAAAATGACAATTTGTAATATTCTTAAAAACATGTATTGAAACCTGCATCATCTACCTGAGTGAAAGAAATTTAATTTTTCCTTAATTTTGAGAACGGTTTTATAACTTATCAATCCGGTTGAATCAATGTTCCATGATTTTAATAGACTGATGACAGTTAGTAAATAATCATCCTACTAAAAATTAAAATTTTCCCTCTCATTTTGTTTGGGTTACACATTAATTTTCCTTTTCTATTTACTTCCATATTTGTTTTCAAATGTAATAAAATTAAACCAATTTAACGAGGTAATGAAAATAGATTGTGGACAATAGTAATCGCATGGCTGAGTTTAGAATTCCACCACTAGTGCATGCATTGAAAACTTTATTTCATATATATTTTTATAAATAATATGTAATGTTATCTAATTACTTTTTTTAATCATTTTTTAGAATCCATATATTAGTAGATAGTTATTCAATGAGTAGCCTAGTAGTGGTATTAGTACTCAGGGTGTTCATACGAGGGGGAGGGGTTTTACAGAAGCTAGATGATCTTGTCAGCATACCCGATTTGATCCTGCCCCTCCCACCGACATACAATCCATACCACATTCTGATCCCAGTGTTCTGTTAGGGACACAAGAGATATTTAGACCTCCGATGTTTTGACCACCCTTACATATGAGCCTCCTCACCCATCTGTACCATATCCGATGATGATACCCACTCCCCATCCTTCATTTGGCCATCCATCCTTGTCATCTTCTTTTACTTCTGCTTCCTTCTATCTGGTCCTTTATAATCCATCAGCTTTGACTACTACTCCATAAAATTCTACCCCTACAGAGCATACATTGGTACCCACTCCCTCTATATAGCGTGTTCCTTGAGTTTCTGCAGATCTAGAAGCTCCCCTTGATCATACTACTATAGGTATAATTATACAACCCTAACAAATTGTTACACCATTATTTATTTTCATTATAACATGAATTGATAAAATACATGTTTTCCTATCATAATAGATACATCTACAGATATGATGCTGGGGCGTACACTCATGCATTTGGTCTGGAACCAAGACAAATAGTTGATGGTGGACTGTAATGATTATTGTCGGATGATTGAAAAATCATGTCAGCAATGTCATGTTTTTTGGTGAAGCATGCCAAATACTCTGACATCATTCTTGTCAGCCCGCTCTCATTGAGACATCTACAAAATGTAGTCAAGGATAAAGACTGGGCAGAGATATCGGTAAAAAAAATATGTTGTATTTAATGAAATATATTAATTTTTTTATTAATATGAATTATTTTTATGGTTTCAGCTGCGGTTTAATTTCCCAGAGGGTGAGGGTGCACGACCAGCATGTCTAAAGGATTTAGGCGAGCCTTGGAGAGGTTATAAGTATGAGTTGTACATTGACTGAACTAATAGAGAGGGCATTGAGTTATATGTTGTCCCTTTTGTGGATGATTCTACATTAGAACAGTACAGACAGATTATTACTCATCGGGGGACAAGACAATTTACGGTATTAATCAAATTACAATTATTTAAATGAAATTTTTCATGTTTTTCATTAACTTTAATTAATTAATTTTATTTAGGATGCATCTAGACGAAATAAAAAAACATTGATTCTAAGAAATACGTCCACACAATAGGATGTAATATGATTCCAGATCATGAGAGACAACTGGTATGACAGTTTATAATACTTCATTATGACTTGCACTTTCTATAGATTCATCCATAATTTATTATATTTCTTAATTTGTTATATAATTTTAGTTATTCAATTAATATTTTTTATATAATATTTTTAATTATGGCCTCCTACATTCAATGTCATTATAGAGGCAACAATTGAATATAGAAGGACATGTGCCTCAAGCAAAACATTTTTTCTCGAGTAGACATAAAAAAGATGTAAGTGAGGTTAATGAACCGACTCAGTAGGAGATTGTATGTTTTACATTGTAGTTTTAAAATTTTAATATCTATTTTGTAACGTAATAATCTATTTATATTTATAACTAGCTGCTTTAGAGGCCGTTGATGCCTAGGAACCTGACAATTTTCGGTTAAACGATCACATACATCATGTGTTGGGAGATGAGCAACTAGATAGTGATGTCAGCATGGGAAGTGTATTTCTATTTTTGGGGTATTGGACCTACACACATACAATTTTTAGTGCCATATAGTTGTAGTAGGTTAATCCACATGCGAAACATGCTGAAAAAATGGCCACAGATATGGCAGCACATTTAGATATGGAAAACACTATATTTATGAAACTAAGGAAAGATTTGCGTCCATAACTTCCACCAGATTCCAACACTACTTGTGAGGAATATATGTCAATTATGTGTTCTAAATATAGTTTACCAAGTATAAGTTCTAGTGGTGTTTGAGACGATGGTGATGAGGAGGCCGAGGTGGAGGAGGAGGAGGGAGAGGGGGAGGCGAAGGTAGAAGAGGAGGGTGATGAGGAGGTCGAGGCTGACTAAGAGGGCGAGGAGGAGGGCCAATACAATGATGGGGATGATGATGAGGATAAGGGTGAGACTGAAGATGATGGTGGTGATATTGATGGTGATGAGGGAAAGATTGATCCGTTACATTTTTGACTGATATTACTGACGTTTGATGATTATTGATTTGGTGTGCCTGACTACATGTTTGGTTATATAGGTCACACAATCTTTATTTTTTATCTATAGATAATAAAACATGATTTTATGATTTGCTTTGAAACCCCCCTATTTTAAAAAATTGTATATTTTTAGTGAAATTTAGAAAATTGGTGGTATGATTATAAGTTGATATAATAAAATTTATTTTTTAACCTTGAAATAAATTTCTTAGAAAATATTTATATACCACCCCATGAACACGAAACAGCCCCCAGACACCCCCCACCCTCCCACCCTCCTACCTGGACCCCGGATATCCCACCAGGTAGCCCCCCCCCCACCCTCCACTCTCCTCCATGGACCCTGGACAGCACACTGGACAGCCCCCAGACATCCCTAGGACAACCCCCCACCCTCCTTCCTGGACCCCGTACATCCCCCACAGTCCTCCATGGACCCCAGATAGCCCCCGGACAACCCCCCACCCTCGTCCCCGGACCCGAACAACCCCTAGGACAGCCCCCAAGACAACCCCCTGCTCTCATACCATGTCCCCAGACAGCCCCCTACCCACCTCCCTAGACCTCGGACGACCCCCCCCCCCCACCCTCCTCCCTCGACCGCAGATACCCCCTGGACAGCCGCCTAAATAGCCACATGGACAGCCCCCCCACCCTCCTCCCTGGACCCCGGACATCCCCCCCCCACCCTTCCCCCTGGACCCCGTACAGCCCGACAGACAGCCCCCCAGACATCCCCCCCACCCTCCTCCCCGAATATCCCTCGGACAGCCCCCCAGACAACACCCTAGATAACACCCACACTCTTTCCTGGACCCCAGACAACCTCCTCCTTCCTAGACCCTGTACATCCCCCCCCCACCGCTCCACACTTCTCCTACCAAGCCTACCCCCACCAAATATATCCTCATACTCCACTGTGTACCTCACACATATGTGTGTCACCGACATCATCACACCAATCACTACATTATAAGGTCACTGAGCCCAATCTAAGCTGTCTTCATGATTCACCCTAAATACTAATCTAATTAACATTACATTACAATTTCCTTAGTACCAAGCCCCTACCACGTACCATGATTCTAGAGAAATCACAATCTTAATTCAGCATCTCAGATCTCAATCTAATCTATCTTTAATATTCACCCAAAATTGCAACGGAAAAGGGGGTTTTTGAGCATTTAAAGAAGATGAGAGAAGAGTGAAAACCCTGATCTAAAAGAGGAAGCAATGAAAGGATTTTATATATAAATAACAGACATATGGAAAACTGACCAAATGCATTTTAATTGTATTGATACTTTAAAACAAGGATCCATTGGTCATTTTGGATGTATATGAGTAAACAGCGTCTCAATCTCAGGAACTGTGTGGTCGGTACCAATCAAAGTGTCTCACTTTTGTATGAATTGGACAAGAATTTAAGTAAAAACAACAACGGGCATATGGAAAACCTACCAAATTCATTCATATTCTATTGATACGTTATTAAAACGATCCATAGGTCCTTTGTGACGTGTACGAGTCAACCTTGCCTCAATATGAGGCACGTTGTGGCCAGTACCACTCAAAATGTCTTACATTTATTTGAAATGGAAAAAATTTTAAGTGGAAACAAAAAAATTCATATGTAAAGCCTACCAAACGCATTCTTATTCTATTGAAAGATTAGAAAAATGATCCATGGGTCATTTGTGATGTGTAAGAGTCAACCTTGCATCAATCTGAGGCCCAGTGTGGCTGGTACCACCCAAAATATCTCACTTTTATTTGAAATGAACTGTATTTTAAGTGAAAACAACAAGTTGAATATGGAAAACCGATAAAACCCTTTCTTATTATATTGATACTTCAGGAAAACGATCCATGGGTCATTTTTAACATGTACAAGTCAAACCTAACTCAATCTGAGGAAATGTGGGGCTTGTATCGGTCAAAGTCTCACTCTTTTGTTTAAAATGGACATTGTTTTATGTAAAAACAATAGACATTCATAAAACTGGACAAACATATTCTAATTGTGTTGATACTTTAGAAAAAGGATCCATGGGTCATTTTTTATGTGTATGAGTCAACCCCATTTAATTTTGAGGGATGGTGTGGCCATTACCACTCAAAGTGCCTCACCTTTATTTGAAATGGAAAATATTTTAAGTGAATACATCAACTTGCATCTGTAAAACCTACCAAATGCATTGGGATTATTTTGGTACTTTATTAAAATTATCAATGGGATATTTGTTCCATGTACCAGTCAACGCCGCCTGAATCTGATGGACAATGTGGCCAGTATAACTCAAATTGTCTCACTTTTATTTGAAATAGATAGGATTTTAAGTGAAAACTACAACTTGAATATGGAAAACCAACCAAACTCTTTATGAATGTATTAATAAATCAAGATAACGATCCATGGGTAATATTTGATGAGTAAGAGTCAACACCGACTCAATCCGAGGCACGGTGTGGCCGTTACAACTCATAGTGTCTCACTTTTTTTGAATTGGACAACATTTTAAGTGAAAACAACAACTGGCATAATGGAAACTAACCAAATACATTCAGTTCTATTGATACTTTAGGAAAATGATCCATGGTTCATTTTTGACATTTACGAGTCAACCCCACCTCAATATGAGGCACAGTGTGGCATGTACCACACAAACTGTCTCACATTTATTTGAAATGGACATGATTTTAATTGAAAAAAACAACTTGCATTCAGATTACCAACCAAACGCATTCTGATTCTATTGATTATGTAGGTTAACGATCCATTGGTCATTTGTGACATTAAGTGTCAACCCCGCTTAAATCCAAGGCATTATATGTCCAGTACCACTCAAATTGTCTCACTTTTATATGAAATGGACATGATTTTAAGTGACAACAACAACTTTCATACAGAAAACTGACGAAAATCTTTTTTTATTGTAATGATACTTTAGGAAAACAATCCATGGGTCATTTTAGATTTTTACGAGTCAACCCAAACTCATTCCAAGGCACGGTGTGGCAGATATCACCTTATGTAAATCTATTTTGTTTAAAATTGACACTATTTTAAGTAGAAACAACATACTTTCTGAAAACCTACCAATGGAATTCTGATTGTGTTGGTACTTTATAAAAAGGATAAATGGGTTATTTTTGACGTGTAATAGTCATCCCTATCTCAATATGAGAGACGTTGTGGCCGTTACCACTTCAAGTGTCTCTCTTTTATTTGAAATGGACAACATTTTAAGTGAAACCAACAAATTTCATACAGAATACTCACCAAACACATTCAGATTCTATTGATACATTATGAAATTGATCCATGGGTCATTTTTTACATGTATGAGCCAACACAGCCTCAACCTGCAGAACAGTGTCTTCGGTACCACTCAAACTGTCTCACTTTTATTTTAAATGGATTGGATTTTAATTGAAAACATCAACATGCATACAAAAAACCGACAAAATGCTTTTTGATTGTATTCATACTTTAGTAAAATGATCCATGGGTGATTTTTGATGTGTATGAGTCAACAACACCTCAATCTAAGACATAGTGTGGACTGTATCACTCGAAGTGTATCTCTTTTGTTTGAAATGGACACTTTTTAAGTAAAAAAAATATAAATTTGGAAAACTTACCAATCATATTCTGATTGTGTTGATAATTTAGCACAAAGATACATGGTTCATTTTTGATGATTAGGAGTCATCCTCATCTAAATCTGAAGGATGGTGTGGTAGGTACCACTCAAAGTTTCTAACTTTTATTTGAAATTAACAACATTTTACATGAAAAAAACAACTGACAAACAAAAAACAGACCAAACACTTTCAGATTCATTTGATACTTTAGGACAACGATCCATGGGTCATCTTTGACGTGTACGAGTCTACCTGCCTCAATCTAAGGCATGGTGTGGCTAGTAGCACTCAAACTATCTCACTTTTATTTGAAATGGATATGATTTTATGTGAAATCAACAACTTGCATATGGAAAACCGACCAATCATATTCGGAATGTGTTAACACCTTAGAACAAGGATCCATGGTCTATCCTCACACAATCCACTTCTCATGTGAGGAAAACCAACCTCTATTATAAAACACATGACATTTAATACGCCAATCCCATCCTCAATTAGTGTGTTCTTGGACCAAACCAAAGTCCCTTTGGGAACCCAATACCAAAGACAAAATTGAATATTCATATCCACTTCCCAAAATGGGGATTCATCTCACATCACACCCATTAGACCAAATTAAAATTAGCCACATACCCCCTTATTCCAATTGAAATGTCTATGAAAAAATTGTAGGCTATTCTGGTAACCCACCTCATATGTTGAGATTGGCCAATGTTTCCCACTAACACATTAGGAACCATTTATACATGGATACATAGTCATTAGAGGAATATAAAAATCCCATGTGCTTACAATAACTCATCTTAGGTCTAAGTACATGACCACTAAAATTTCCTATATTAGGGGTATCATGATCCTTGTCCACTCTAACCATGTTTTTTGTTGGTTTTATTATAGCCAACCAAAGACAGTTAGTAAACATCCCATGTGCTTCTTATATCATGTAGTATTTTTCTCTTGTGTGTATTGTTGTTGTGGTTTGAGTTAGGAGTGAATTCTAAATTTTTTATATTTTTATGGGTGTTATTTCTTTTCAATTCTAAATTTCTAAATTCTGGATGTATGGGATTCTATTTGTATAGGAAATGAATTATAAATTTTGAATAATGTTATGTGAATTGGATTCTGGATGTATTAGATTTTATTTTTGTATTGGTGTTATGGGTGTTATTAAATTTCAATTCTGGATTTATTGAATTGTGGATTAATTAGATTCTAGATTTTTCTCTTTTGTTTTGTTTTGAGTGAGTAATGAATTTAAAATTTCTAATTTTTTGAATTCTGGATGAATATTTAACATCCCATGTAGGCTTTTGGATTCCGGTTGTGTATGTTTTCTTGTAGGTCATGGAGAATTGCAGGTTGGATGGGGCTGCTGGCTGCTGGCTGCTGTGGAGCTGCATCATATGGATACCAATGTTTTTTAAAACCATTGGTATAGCCTTTTGATATATATTATACCAACAGTTTTTTTATAACAGTTGGTATAAACATGAACCAATACTTTTGAAAACCATTGATATATGATTTGGATGTATACTGAAAACTATATACAAATGGTTTAGAATCATTGGTATAAGGGTACCCTATACCAATGGTTTGTGAGACAGTTGTTATATCTCATACCTTAACACATATACCAACAGTTTATAAAGAACCGTTGGTATATGCCTTTACCGACAGCTTACATGGCCACTATTTTTGAAACCATTGGTATATAATATTCCAAAGGTTTCCAAGATATTACCAATGGTTCAGAATAGTTGGTAATGGGTAGAATTCGAATATTGTAGGGTATTTTATCCACCTTCATGGGGTATTCACATCATATTATTGTGCACCACAGGATGCACCCATGGGAATCTATATGTCATATTAATGAATTGAGGGTGTTTTTCATAAAAATATCACTATGTAATTATTAACTATTTTAAATATTATATCCTATGTAATTTTCTATTTATATTATATAAGAATATTCATTTCATATATATTATTCCATTTTTAGGACAATAATGGATTTTTTTCACATATGCTTCTAGAAGTGAAAAATTTAGATTTATAATGATAGTTAAATCATTTTTAGGATCCTGTATTCTATAATTAGATAGGGTTAGTATCTCACATGCATACTCATGTCATATAATCCAATACCTTTAGTTATGATATGGTCGATGTCCACCATTATATTTAGAGTAATATATACTATATCTAGAGAGTTTGTAAACCCTGCCATCTCATCCTCTAAAATAATTCTATGTTGGGACTAGATAACCATATTTAAAGAATTTACATCCTCTATTACCATCCTGGTTTATGAATCCACCACTTTACTTTAATAGAATTCATATGTATTCTTAGATTTAGGTAGTTTTGATTTTTGGACCAGTGCGTAGATTCCTCCACTTCCGGGAAACAAATAATGATACTTCTTCATATATTCTGAGTTCATGTCTAAACTCATATCTTGGATCATTTTTACAAGGATACTTTTATCTTCATGTTTTTCATAATCTGATCTCACTTATTTAGTATATTCTATATTTTTTAGGGATTTCTATTTATTATATATATACTAATATATTCATGGGAATCTTTCTATATATATTTAATATCAACAGAAAACAATACTCAATTTATTGTTGATCATTGTAGACATGATATTAGAATATCACAATGGTTATTAAATTTGGTTATAGTAGTTGGTTTTCATGTATAGATCTTGGATTCAGAGGTATAGGGACCCAATAATTTTACACATAACATTATATTATTTTTATGCATAAGTTACCGAAAAATAAAACCCCAAAGATCATTAGTCCTTGCACCTTTGGATGACTTTGTTCACATTATATTTAAAAGATCATAAAACAGAAAATTTATTATATACTCCATAGTGAGCTCATAAATTAAATCATTCTCCAATAATTTAATGGTCTACCAAAGGGAATATATGAAAGAAATGGGTGATCATGAAATCTGGGAAGGTGAATTAACATTAAAAAGAGGGGTAACATGTGACTCAATGGTGTAAAATGTAATCATAAAAGTAAATGAACCTGAGTACTCAACTGGATTAATGATATAAATTACATGGTATATTAATTTCATATATAAACTATAATTGTTGTAGAAACAAAAAAACATGATATAAACATAAGTCAACATTATCTATCGAGACAACATCTCAAGGTGGATATAGTATCATAATAGCTTTTGTTATCCCCAAATCTCGTACATGATGTATCTTGAGACTAAAACACTACCCAATAAATTGGAGGGCTATAAAAGATTAGTCCCACCCTTTATATTCATTTCATTCATAGTCATATGTGTTCCACAGAAGGAAATCAATTAAAACTTATAAATAAAAGAATTACCCAAGGAATGAAATTGGGTTAAATAATCATGGATTAAAAGATAATCCAATGAAATTTAATAATGAAGGAATTTGAGAAATTATAATAAGACACATATTATCTCATCAATGAAATGGAGGGTCAGAATGTAATATTTGTAATAGTTGTTTTTTATTAATTTAATTTAATTTTTTAGTAATTAAAAATCATTCTTGGGGAAAATAACCATGATGTATTAAAAATAACCACTGAAAAACAAAAATTCAAAAACTATTATGGGAACACATTTATTTGGAAATATTTTTGAAACATATAATTGAATATTCTAACAAAATTATTTTTGGTAATTACGTTCATGTGGTATAAGATAAAAATAAATTTCCATCACATATTATATGTTATGTGAAAACTTTACTCAGTAAAAAAAGGAATGTTTACTTCTAAAAAATATTTTTTTTTGTAAAACTAGGATAAAATATTATTTAATTAGTGATTTTATAATATTAAAAATTTTATTTTAAAAATTTCTATAAAATATAATTTTTTCGGAAAAGCGTTATCAACAGAATAGAGAAATGAATTCAGATATTTTTAGAAAAAATTACCATTAATTATAAGTTCCTAGGAGAGGACAATGTTATCATTAAATGAAAGATTCATGAATTAATAAATGAGAATAAAAATAAATACTTTCATCATAAAAGTATAAAATAACTTCCTAAAATATAAATTCAATAATAAAAAATCTAGATTAGAATGTGATTGAAGCATAAACACATACCGATTTTGTAATTTTTGAATGATAACCCCCATTAATGATGTTGGTAAATTATAACAAAAAAACCATGAATGATTTTGTATTATTGATATAATATATAACATCGTATTATATACTTTATATTAAATAAATTTTTTGTATAAAATAACATGCGCCTCAAATTAAAATTTTTGGAAATGAAAAAACATACCCCAAGTCCAAGATTGGATTACCTTTATTTTATCATATGAAAAATAAACATATATAGTTTATCAATTTTTTCGGAACCTTTATTTTTCAATTATATTATACTTAATCCAAGAATTAATTTTATTTTTATTATGTTTTTATTTAATTTTTTTTATGTTTAGGTTGGGTGTTTCGAAGAAGATGTTTTCATAAATTGAAAATTGAATTAGTTTTTGAACATGGTCAAAGGGGGTTTTATTATATACTCCAAAAAATAATAATAATTACATAACTATATTTTTAAACATGAATTAAAATTTTAAAAATAATTAAGAGTATCAGTTATGAATAACAAACTATATAACAATCTTGTAGATAGTTGGTCGCAAGTATTCATGAGTAATGCTTCCATTTTCCATTATCATGATTCAAATAAGATAAGTGTTATATTATATTTACACAATGATAATGATATAATAAATACCATATTATTTTTTACATACACACACATACCCCCATTCATGTGATACGGTAAAAAATAATGGGATCACATTGCTTCACATGGTGGTAGTTTACAATGTATGTGAATGACGATAACTTTTTTAATAAATGGTATTGAATAGAATACCACGTTTTCATTAAATAAAATTTTCATTACATTGTACAATAAAAAATATATTTTAATGTTTAGTTTTATGGAAACAAGGGACAAAATAAATGATAATAAAAAAACTTATAAAAACATGAAAGGATTCTTCATGATTCATCAAGTGTACTTTTACTACATCTCATATATTGGGGATATACATCAAATTAATTGTTGAGAATAAGGCCTAGTATGATAGAGAATGGAATATAGATTAATTTTTATCTTGATGAATAAGAATGAGAACATGAATCATCATGATAAGAAAAGGGAAAGAGGAAAACATTTATATTTATAACATGAATCATAACATGGAAATGTGGCTACATCATTTAAATGAGAAATTTATAAGTATATCAAAAATTCTTTTCACAGATGTGTAATAAAAATTACCATGGTTATTCACCAAGGTATCATAAAATATGTCATCTCTAGAGATTAACTTCTTTACAAAATGAATTGGAGTTATATCAGGTAACACATTTAATAAGTAATAATTAATGTGAACCAAATACATCATAGAAATAAATCTCATAAATAATAATTTCATAGTAGAAAAAATGAGTTTCATATATAACATAATGTATTTTAAGAAGTGATTCAAGAGAAGATATTTACTTCATTTATATTCCATAGAAATAGAATGATGGATTTATAAATTATAAATTCATGAATAAAATAAATCGTTTACATCTTTTTGAATACCCTATGAAAATAAAGATGTGTTTGCATTTACATAAGGAAAATAAATGGTAATTTCATTAAGAGAAGAGAGGCATTTTGAGAGGTATAATAGATAGTATAATAGGGGTAAAACATGGTTTTTGAAAAGGGAAAAAAATAGATAATACAATGGTAACCAATTAATAAAACGAAATTATTATAGAAAATTGGTAAAATTAATTGTACAGATGAATATTATAAGAAATTTTAAATAAATTCAACAGAAAAAGGTAACTTCATTGGTACAGAGAAGTTGAGATATCTCTTACTATGGTGTGTAGTTTGTAAAACATGAGGATCGACCCATTGCGGGTTTGAGGAAAACATGGGAGGACTCTGTGGAAAATAAAACTATAATATATTACTAGAGGAAAAATTATGAGTGAATTTAAATCATGAAATATTGGGTTATTTATAGTAAAAGAGTAGGATTTGTTTATTAATTTCCTTGGACACCATCATAGTTGTAATTGAAAAACCATGTACATGCCCATGTTTTTTTCCAATGTTATTAAAAACATGGGAAAAATATTATGTTATTGTAATCCAAAAGATTATAACATCATATTATTTACATATTACATCATTATTAAATAATTATTATCTCGTTAAACATACTAGAAAACCCAGTCAATATTTTTACTATTCATGAAAAAATATATTATTTTAGAAAATAAACATAAATTCACCCTAACATAATTTCTATTTGGGGATTTCAAAAATGATATTTATTTTATCATAATAATTATCTATATAAGATAATTTTATATTTTAACAATAAAAATCATTATTTATTAAAAATAAAAGCGGATGGAAAATGCGTGGTGATATTTCTAACACTTGAGAAAATAGAATTTTCATTTATATTAAAATAGAATAATTTTAACTGCACTATTTCATTAAAATAATAATTAATTATAATAACATAATTTATTATAATAATTATATATTTTATGGAAACTAAAATTTTTATATGATAACCCAACTAAACAATTTCTTATAATTTTTTTGAAAAAAAATATTCTCAAAATGGAATTGATGGAAATTTTTCTCATTTATACAATAAAATTAAACATTAATTAACTGTGGTATTGAAAAATAAACCACTATAACACCTAAATAATACATATGGTTATGATTCATGATGGTGATAGATTTATAGGGAGGCTTCGATAATATCGCTCGATTGGTAATTCAAACTAACATGAACTTCTCATGTAAGTGATTTCGTTCAAACCTCACTATATGAAGCTTGACTTGGGCTTGATCCATATAGATGCATAGTGATGCCACCTCCCACCCATGTTTTGAATATTGGGCATTGTATGACATGAATCTACTAGTTGAGGCCATCATTTCTCATTTCTATATTAATTATCCTTTGTTGATTCTACTTAAAAGCATCAATTATAACATTAAAATTATTATAAAGAGTATAGTCTCCATCATTTGTGTTGTCAAATGGTCATAATTGGAAAACGATCATAAAATGGTTAAAACCTGATGGTTGAATTTCTATTTGTACTCACTTAATTGTTATATGGTTATAGTTTTTTTGATTATAATTAAATATAACAAACATTTTTAGGAAATAATTATCATTCAAAAAAATTTGGGCTGTTACATTTTTCATCCATATGAAATTTCATCCCTTAAATTTCAACTCATTATCTTAGTTGAGAAATGGTGTGAATAATTTTTCACCATTGTCTCCTCCATTTACCTTGTAACTTCTTCATATTTATGTTTGCTTCAATAGTATTTGATGATGTGGGTAATTTTTTTTAGTAGAACTTTTTCTATACGGTCAATGATCTCTAACAATTGATCCTTACTAGAGAGGTCATGATGTTGATGTACTTCCTCTGGATTCAGTACATGTGAAAGGTTATATAGGTACTTCCTCATGAAAAATATGTAAAATAGATCAAGACCATGAGAAATATTTTTTTTAATAGAAAGTCAATTGGACACTGTTCCTATGAGATCAATTATCTCATAAGGGATGAGGTACTTGGGGATAAACTTTACATTATTCCTAAACCGCATGACTCCCATACAAGGTGAAATTAGAAGGAACACTTATTCACCAACGTAAAACTCTAAGACCCTTTTATGGTTGCCATCATAGCACTTCGGTCAACTCAATGTAGCCTTTATGTGTTGTTATATGAAATGAACCCTTTCTTCCATCACATTCATAAGATCATTCCAAATAATCATTCTCGCACTAACTTCAACACAAAAAGTACGAGTTCTACATCGCTACCCATATATAGCTTCAAATTTTGCATTTGAAAACTAGAATAGAATCTGTTGTAGTATGAGAACTCAACAAATGGAATATGTTGATCTGATACACCATTTAATTCCATTGAGCATGTTTGCCACATGTCCAAAAATATATAAATAGTCATTTCAGATTCGCCATCTGTTTGGTTGTTATTTGTCATACGTAAATTCAAATCAGTACTCAGATCATGTTGAATACTTCTCTTGAATTTTTATGTGAACCTTGTATCATGAAAAAAAATAGAATGTTTCACTCCATAAAACAATACAACATATTTTATATAAATCGTTTCATGTTGGTCATGAGTTAAATATTCCAAAAAATATATTAAATGGAATGTCCTTGTGAGATGGTCCACTATAACCCATATTACAATGTTTCTTTTGTATGTTTTTTGGAAATGAATGAATATTTCAATAGTTATATTATCCTACTTCCATGATGCTATGGGTAGTGGGTTTAATACCCCTTAAGAATGTTATCTCTCTTCATTCAGTTGTAGACTCTCCAAACACCTTTTTTATTCATTAATCCCCCAATTCATGTTATCCAACCAATAATGATCAAGAAGGACCCTATACATTGTAGTCCTTCCAAGATTCATAGATAATGTAGAGCATTGGGAATCATCCACAGATCTTTGTTCATTTCAATAATAGGTGGAGAAAATAAACAATTATGAAATCTTAGTACACCATCCTGATCAATATTGAACTCAAGAAACTTCCCAATATTCATATCCTCTATAATTTTTTGGAAAAACAAAAGATAATCTCATTGATATTTCCTAATATTCACTATTAATGTTGGTTCAGAAATAATTTTTTATATGGTAAATTATATCTCTTCCCATACGATTCACATGTCCCTTTTTACATGGTCTTTGATCAGATGATCTCCTTGAATCCTCTTCATTTTCAGAACAATATAGCATTGCAATTTTAATGAATCAATGAAATTGTTTTCACTTCCTATTTGATAATTAGTTGAATGATAATAGTATTTCAGAAGTTCAAAACATAACCTCTATCTCGTGTTCAATTACTTTTTTCTAAAAATATATTTAGAATAATTATTTTCTATGAATATATCACATATATCCTTGTAAAAATATCTCCTCCATGTATTTTGAGAAAAAACAAACACATCCAACTCAATGTTATGTGTTGGATAATTTTTCTCATTAGGCTTCAACTATTGTGATTCATAATAAATCGCTTTTAAATTTTTTATGAGGACAAACCCAGTCCCTTTCAAATATGCATCACTAAAAAGAAAAAATAATGCTAAGATAGATGGTATAATTAACACTGGTGTATTAACAAATATATTAATCGTCTCTTAGAAACTTTATTCACACTTTTATGTCTAGATTATGTTAGACCATTTTTTATGGTAACATTGTTAGTGGATAATTGTGTCATTAATTCTTTTCTAAAACCTCCTATAATATATTTTTTTCCCGAAAGAAAAAAAAATATATTTTTTTTATTGAGGATGAGGCCAATCCTCCACAACCTTTATCTAGACAGCGTCAACTAATACTCCTTCATAGGTTTCAAGGATCACCAAGAAAAAAATTTGTTGTAAACAATATTATCATTTTCAAAACATTTTAAATACTGTATCATTCCCCAAAATATTCCAATATAATCCTTATATGATCCTGATTCTTCTCAAAACATTAAAAATATTATAGAATATAATAAAAGAAAAATACAAAAAGTCATAATGGTATTCCATAACGCCTCTATTCATCAATTTACTAAATATAGAAGGAGTATTTTTCAAGATAATAGTTATCACAACACACCCGTATTGTCTATACCTTGACCGGGTAGAAGCCATTGTAATATCATCTTTCTTCACCCTCAATTAATGATATCCATATTGAAGATCCACATTGGAAAAGAATTGAGACCCGCAAAGATGGTCAAATAAATCAAAAATTCATGGACCATGGTGCTTTTTTTTAAATTTGATCACTTTATGTTCTCTATAAGCAGGGTATACCCACACATATCCATCCTTCTTATTCACAATGAGAATATTCCCCCCTAGGAAACAATTATGGTTGGATATACCCCTTTATCAAAAGATTGTGACCATTATTATTTAATTCCCCAATCTCCATATTCTCCATTTTATATGGTTTAACTGATATGGGCTTTGATCTAGGAATGACTTCAATAGAGAACTCTACCTCTCCTTCTTGGAAGGACTAGGTATCTCATCAAGAAATATTCAATTTATTCCTGAAGGATGATGACATTTTCAAATCTTACACTTTAATTTCCTTATTTACCTTCCCTGATAAACTCCATAATGAAGTCTACAGGAGGTACTTATATAAAGAGATCATGACATGATATATTTAATTAGAAAAAAATAGGTTTCCAATTCAAGGCTATGGATATTTCTTTTCTTCTAAATTTTCTATTAGTATTATAGTTTGAGATTCAGTCTACCCTTAGTATAGCATTTAATTTCAGCATGGAAATGACTACAAAATTTTTAATGATATTTTTCCCAACATGGTGAATACTAGAGTTTCTATATATTTTTTATGATTGAATAATCCCTCAATTACTGTCCACTAATCAATGTTTTTTTAGAATATCAGTTATTGATTCAATATTAATTTGAACGTGGAGTAAATAATGGAATGAGGAGAATCAGAATCAAATGATGTACTTAATATCTTTTATTGAATAGCAAGAGTTCCTGATACAACATTCATTTGATCTTTAACATCATTGGTCATGATAGAAAATTCCTGATCTAGATCCTTTTTCTTATGTTGAGGATGATTGTTATCCCCCCCACAAGATTCAGATTTGAATTGTGATTGTAAAAGTTCAAATGTTATCAACACTTCAATCATTAAACATTAGGCTGGGCCTACCCCATATTTAATTTTTGGTTAGTATTGGGAAGTAGAGGCTTCTCCTCACTCTGATAATTACCCAAAATATGGTCATCTCTTCAACAACTTTAATATTTCCCTCTCTCTATCATGAAGTTATCTAAATGATTTATAATATATTTATTTCATGTGGAATGTTTCACTTTCATTACTCATATTCCGTGATCAATGTTACTCCGTATGTTGTGCTTCATTAATATCTTCTTTTCATTCAATAGATGGGACCACTTAATCTCAATGAACTCCATTTTAACCATTATAACACATCTCAATATCTCCTCATAGCTAACATAGTTAGAATTGGAAAGATTATTCTATAGATTTTTTCTTAGTCAATTGATGAATCTATCACCACTTCAATTGTGGTCCACGAAAAAGAGAGAGTGTTGTTGAGAAATCCTTGTTTATTTCATCTCATATATTTCCATAGATTTATTTTCTTACTTCTTTAACTCCACCAATATTTTCCCTATTTTCATTCGAATCGAGGAAGAGAAATAATTTATTGAAAACAGTTCCCCTAAACTCGTTCCCCTATATAACATCAGTCTCCATTCTTGGATTGGCGTTTTTAATCATTTTACACCACTAATTAGTTTATCCATCTATGCAGTACACATCTAGGGTGACATTTTGTTTTTCCAAATAGTGGAGTACAAAACATATCATCTCTTTTAACAGTATAAATTGTTCATAAATTAGTGGGCTATTATATCCACTTAAATAAGGAGTTCCTTAACACATAATTGACACAATAGAATGCTTTTCAGTTCAAAGAAAATCTTGTCTCTTAGCATGAATCTAGTTGTTGTTATAACTTTCTTAAGTTGATTTGTCATGCTAATGATTTCTTCTATTCCAGCTTCCATCGTAATGTCCTTATCACATGGTTTGTTGTTCTCACAATTTACATAGTGCCTCATATTTCCCCCCATTTTTTAATAGAATAAATAATTAATGAAAAAATTGTTTCATATAAAAATACTATAACTCTAAAATATTATTATGTAATAAAAAATCATTCTTAAATATGTTATTCATTAACAACAATTACATTTCTATAAATCCTTCTTAACAGTTCATAAAAAGATTTTGATTAAATGTACATATCCACTAAGAGTTTCAAAACATGTTATATATAAGGTTATAGGTCGTGTACAATGTTAAACCAAGTCAAGCACAATGAAAATTTTTGGAGTTCTTACCCCTAATTACTTCTTTGCAAGAACCACATCCACATCTTCGTATCTAGGTATAAATTTATTTTCTCAAAAATCACAAAATTAATACTTTTTAAAAGTAACATGATGTTTTCCTTTATTTTAAATCTTCAATAAGGTTCTTCCCAATATTTCCAAATCCTAATTTCGATAAAAAACTAAAATATCCTTTGAAACTAACTACAAAATTATTCTTTTATTTACATAAACATTTCCTTTCATAGTACAAAATATGGGAAATTTTAATGTTTAGTTTATTTGAAACAAGGTACATAATACATGAAATCACAAAACATACTTATAAAAAACATGAAAGATGTATCCATTGGACAACCTATGTATTAGTACTTTATCTCACAACATGGGTAAGTACATCAATGGAAATAGCGGACATAAGTCACAATAAGGGAAAACAAGGAAAACAATTTACTTTTGATCTTCAGAAACATTAATAAGAACATAAGTCATAATGATAAGGCATGAGAAAGAGACATATCATAATAATAATAACATATATCATTAATTGTAAATATTTCTACCTCATTTAAATGAGACATTCATTAACATATCACCAAGGATTTTCACCAAGGTTAAAAAATGATTTCCAAGGTTTTTCACCAAGGTATAATTCAACATGTGATCTCTATAGAATAAATTCATTACCTATTGCATTAGACTGATATAATGGTGTAATATTCATATGTATTAATTGATTTTAAACAAATATTTCATAATAAAATTTTCAAAAATAACGCATAGAGGATAGAAGAAATAGGATTCATAGGAAAATCATTGCATTTTGAACAGTTCATAAAGACATGATCTTGAGTCAATTTATATTCTATGTAATGGAAATGAGGGTTTTTTGTATGTAAAATCTAGATTCGGATAAAAATGTACAAATTTTTTTATTAAAAATGGATATGAAGGAGGTTTCGTTATTCACATAACCAAAATAAAAAGAATTTTCTTGAGGAGAAGTGGAAAAATTTGGGAATTAAAATAGGCATCATAACATGTATAAAATTTGGTGTTAGAAAAGGGTAAAATGTGAAGGTAAAAGGGTATCCCATTCATAAAATACTATTAATATAGTAAATAGATAAAAACAATTGTAAATAAATATATTTTTAAAAAAAATTTAACATACAACATAAATAGGGAATATGAATGGAAAATAGAAGTTGATATTTCCATTACCTGGAATAGTGGTTCCTAAAACATGAGGATCAAGAACATGGGGTCTTGAGTAAAATTAGGGAGGACTCCATGGAATGTTAAAAATATCATATGTTCATGGAAGAATATGTTGGGGTGAATGAAAACTTTGAAATTGGTGGTATTTATAGAAATATAGGTGTATTTGTTTATTAATTTCCTTCAAAGACTAGGTAGTCCTAAATGAAAACCAATGCGATTTCCCACGGTCTTTCTCCAGGGTATTGGATACCTAAGAAACTTATTATGTTATTATACTCAAAAATAGTTCAGCAATACTTTATAATACTTATTACATAAATTTAAAATATTTATGATGTTATTAAACAAACCGAAAACCCCAAACTCTATTTTAACTATTCATGAAAAATTAATGTATTTTAGAAAACTATCATAGATTCAACCAAACATATTTTTGATCTATTGATTTAAAAAATGATAATAAATTTATCATAAAAATTATCTATATTTGATAAAATTTTCATTTAACCATAAAAATCCTTATTTATTAAAAAAATGTGGAAAGAAAATGCATAGTGAAATAAATGACACTTAAAAAATTAATGTTTCATTTATATTTAAATATGCGTGTATTAATCATAAAAATTCATTAAATTAATCATTACTAAAAATAACATAGTTTATTATAATAATTATATTTTTTATTTACAGTTTCTGCACAAAAAATCAATTTTAATATTCATTGTATTTTTTAGAAAACCTATTCTCAAAACGGTATTGATGGAATAAAAATTTTATTTATAAAAAAGGATTACAGATTTTCTAAATAATTTCTCATCACATAAAACCTTATAAAAACTTCAAATAACCAATGGTTAAGGTGTGTGAAGGTGATAGATTCGTGGGGTGTCTTGGCTAATGTCACTCGAGTGGTACCTCATCTTTTATCAAAAGTGATTTTATTCACGACAAAATTGTTTAAAGATTGTATTTGACTACTTCAAGAGTAAATCAAAATGATTTTACCTCTATATCATGTTATGAATCAAGGGAATCATACAAAATTACTCTACTAGTTGAGGGCATCTTTTATACTTTCTATATTTACCATCCTTTTTTATTTCATCATATGAACACTATTTATAATGTTAACATTATTAACAAAAGTATAGTTTCAAATTTTCATATTAACCAATCATCATAATTGAACAACCATCATATAAAGTTTAAAACATGGTGGTCTCATTTAATTTTTTACTCACTTCATTATTAATGATATATAGTTCTGTTTTGTATAATATAATATTACACAAATGTTTTTGGAAATAATTATAATTCAAAAATTTTGAGTTTTTTTCATTCTCCCCACATATGAAATTTCATCCTCAGAATTTTAACTCATTATATTAGTTGAAAATGGTTTGTGTACTTTTTCCTCACTATCCCCTATCATTCCAATGTCACATCATCACATTTATATTTCCTCTACAACACTATTCATGGTGGATAGACATGTTGCAATGAACCTTGTCTCTAATGACCAAGATCTCTATCAGATGATCCTCATTGGAGGCGTCATGTTTCATTTGTAAAATATCAAGATTTATTACATGTGAACTGTCATGTATGTACATTTTCAAGATAGATATAAGGCATAAATCACGATCATTATGAATATTTTGTGGATGATAAATTCAATAGGTCACATATTTTATACTATCAATGATTTTATAGGGAACAACGTACTGGGGGATAAGCTTTCCATTCTTCCCAAACTTAATTCCTCACATAATAGGTGAAAATAAAAGGATCACTTTATTACCACCATCAAACTTTAAGTTCCTTTGACAATTTTCATTTAATCTATTCTCCCGACTCTAGGTAGATGTAATGTGTTTTTTGATGAAATGATCCTTTTATTTAATCACTTTCAGAAAATAATTCCCAAGAAACATTACCTCCACTTATTCAACCCTATAAATGGGAGTTATAATTTTATCCATACAGATATTCACTAGGATCCATTTGAAAACTCTAATGAAATCTTTTGTTGTGTGAGAACACAATTATTTGGATATTTTTATCCCATATATCATTAAATTCTATTGACCATGTTCTCAGCATTTCATCATGTCTATAAATAGTCATTTCAAACTAAACATCAGATTGCGTGTGATTGGATGTATTGAAATTCAATTCAGAACAAAGATTATGTTGAATGATTTTGCAAAATTTTGATGTGAATGATGGATAATGATTAAAAATGATAGAAATTTTCACCCCATTCAACCTCACCAAATATTTTACATTAATATTTACTTTTTCTTCAAGAGATAAATATTCCCAAGTAGAGATAAAATGGGATTTTATGGTGCGACAATCTACTATAACCCATATCACATTGTTTACTTTGGATATTTTCCAGAGACCAGTGAAAATGTAAATAGTGATATATTCCCACCTCCTTGTTTGTATGGGAAGTGGTTATAATATTCCTTTAGGATGTTGTCTCTATTCATTCACCTATTTACACAATAAGAACCTTGTAGTAGAGTTAGGAATCTACCTTTTCATGTTGTCCCACAAATTATGATCATGTAGGTCTCTAGACATTTTAGTTCTTCTAGGATGTATAGAAAATTTAGAGCAATGAGCATCATCCATCATCTACTTCATTATTTCTGGAATAGTTTAACACAACGCTTGGTATAAAAGATTTAGTACAACTTCCTTGTTATTATTCAACTCAAAAAAAATTCCATTCATCATAATCTCTATCTATTTCTATAACAAATGACATTCTCTTTGATATTCCATGATCTTCTCTAATAATTATGGTTGAGAAATTATTTTGAATAGAGTTGATTATATCACTTACCTTACGTTTACCATGTCATTTTTTACTATGTAGTTTATTAAAGGATATCATTAAATCTGCATAATTTACAGAACAATATATTATTTCTTACTTAATGAAACAATGACTTTGTTTTATCTCGTGGTTTGATAATGAACTGAACAATTATTATCTTTAAAAATGTAAAAACTCTCCACCATCTCATGTTAAATTAATTTTTCATGATAATATATTTCAAACTTTTTTGATATATATATATATATATGTCAATTTTCTTCCCATAAAGATAGAACCTCAATAAATTTAGAGAAAAAGTAAATGTAGCCAGCTCTAGGTCATTCTTTGATAATTCTTCTCAAGGGGTTTCAACTATCGGTATGGATAAGAAATCACCTTTAAAAGTTTCATGAGGAATAACCCAAGACCTTTAAAATATGCATCACTAAAATAAAAGATACTTATATGATATAGGTTAGAGGTATAACATGTTTAGTAACCAATATATTCTTCAACTCTTTGAAACATTCTTCGTATGCCTTTATCCAGTTTAGCTTAGCCCCTTTCCAAAATAACATAGTTAATGGATTATAATGTCATGATATATTTTTTCACAAACATCTTATAATATCATTCTGGTCCATGGATACTAAGAATCTCAGTTACTATTTAAGGATAATTTCACTCCACTCCATCCCTTTGCATAGAAGGGTCAACTGATATTCCTTCATAAGTTATAATTTTTCCCATAAAAGCATCTTTTTGTTACCAAAAATCACATTATATGAACTATGAAAATAGCATCTCATTCCATAGAGTATCTAATATAACCATTTGTTGATCCTCATTCTATTCACAATATTTATAATATGTTATCATATCATTAATAAAAACAAACTTAATGTTATCAAGTTAGTCCTTAAGGTCTATAATCACCGATTCAATAAATATATAAGGAGAATTTATCAAGGTGAAGGGGATTACAACAAACACATAATTCTCATTTCATGATCAGAATTCAGTAATTGTAATACCTTCTTTATTCTCCCTCAAATTATAATAACCACAATGAAGATAAATAATGGAGGATAATTAATCCCTAAAAAGAAGTCCCAATAAATAGTCAATCAAGGGAACAAGGTCCTTGTTCATCACTATAATCTATTAATGTTCTCTATAATAAATTCATATAATTATTTATCCATCCTTATTTTTATCAAAAGAGGTTATGCTATCCTGAAGGAGACACACATTGTTGGAAATAACCCATATTTAAAATATCATGATGTTGTTTCTTTTTTTCCTCTATCTACACATTTTACATTCTCTATGGGGTCGTTGATATCAGATTCGATCCAAAAAATGGGTTCTATGGAGAATTCTACCTCTCTTTCTGGGGAAGGATAGGTAGATCATCATGATATATTAAAAATTATTCTTGAATGATGGGGGTATTTTAAATTATCATAGTTTCATTTACTTCTTTATCTTCACTAATAATCTCTATAAAAAGGCTACGAGAGCTGATTCTAGATAGAGGATAGGATGATATATCATTCCATTGAAAAAAAATTGGTTTTCCATTGATGAAAACAATGAGTTCCTTACTTCTATGGTTTCTCATAGTATTAAACATTGAGATCCATTCCATCCCTTGTATAGTGTTGAATTCTATCATGGAAACGACTACAATATTTTCGATGAGATTGTGCACAACAATGCAAATACACCAATTTCATTACACTATTGATTCATGGAAAATTACTCTAAAAGTATCGACTGATAACTATACTTCTAGTATTTCAGGGATAGATTATATATTCATTGTGAACATGGAGGAAATAATGTATGTGTAGAACAATAATTAGACAAACTACTTACAAGATTTGTTAGAACATTGATATTACCTAAAAAAACATCATTTGGATATTCAACATTAGTTGTTAATGTAGGGATGGCCTGACCTAGCTCCCTTACCCTTTGTTGAGGTTGATGGTTATTTCCATCCATTATCTTAATATTTGGTCAATGATTGGAAAAGTTCATAAGCAACACATACATGAAGCATTTGACCACAACATCTTCCACTTTTTATTACTATTAAAAAGATAAGGCTTAATCTCACTTCGATGTTTCCAATAAATATGTTCATCTCTTCCATACATATAAAATTTATTGTTACCGATCAACAAATTCCTTAAGATCATATTCTTACATTTTTTTATGTGTAAATATTCACGTTTCCCCTCATCATCCTTGACATATGATTCTCCTTAATATTTTCTCCATTGATATCTTAATTTTATTCAATCTATGGGACCATAAAATTTGTCCAAACTCTAGTTTGACCTTCATATCACATATCACTATATCCTCATAGCATTTATAGTCCAGATTGTTTATATTCATATATAGTTGTGGTTGTATTTCTATAACGAATCTATCAAACATTACATTAAGTCCCATGATAATGTAAAAGGGGTAGGGTGAAAGCCTTTTAATGTTCATATCATTACATCCCATAGATTCAATACCCGTATCCATAAGCTCTATTAATTGTTTCTCCATTTTCATTTACATCAAAACTTTGGAAATACTTTTTGAAAAAGGTTCCCCTGATCTTGTACCACTACAAATAATCAATCTACCTTATTAGATTAGTGTTTTTAAATTATTACCCATAATTAATTATATTATCCCTCTTATTAAAACACATATAGGGTGAATTTATGTTGGTTTGAACAATAGAGTACAAAAAATATGATTTTTATAGAGCTTATCAATTCTTTAGAAATTAGTGGGCTGGTACATCAACTGAAAGAAGGTGGACATTGAAGGAAAATGACTCAATAGAATGATATTTCATTAGTGGTAAATCTTGTATCTTGGCTTGATTCAATTTTTTGGTTATAACACAAGTAATTTGATTCTTGGTTCTCATGATGTTTTCCATTCTGGTTGCCATCATAGGGTCATCAGTACAAGGTGTAATGCATAAAACATTTACATGGTTCCTCATATTTCAAATCATTTTATAAAAGAAGAATCCTATAGTTTTAATCTTATTTCTTTTAATTATCATATTAATCTAATGTAATTTTATGTCTTCAAACATAATTCTTAAAAACATTTACATTAACAAAAATTACATTTTATATAAATCCTTCCTAAAGGTTCATAAAAAACCAGGAATCATTGGGAGAAGAGATAAAAAATAGATCAATGGTTTTTATTGTGTATAAATTATAGAAAAAAAATAAATAATTAAAAATATTGGTTAATATAAATGAAAACAAAATATGTTTTTGTATTAACATATTGAATATAAAACGGAATTTCTTGAGGAGAAGAGAGAAATTTTGATAAGTGAAATCGGCATCATAATATGTTTATTGCATAGTTTCCGAAAAGGGTAAAAATATATGGTAAAAGGGAATAATATTCATAAAATACATATAATATAGTTGTTATATAAAATTAATTTGAGAAATAAATATTATTTTGAAATTTGAAAGACATGCAACATAATATGTGAACTTGAATGGAAAAGAGGAGTTGAGGTTTCCCTTACCATGAAGTGTGGTTCCTAAAACATGATGATCGAGACCATGGGGGATTGAGGAAACCATGGAGGACTACATTATAGGTAATGTTATAAAATATCCATGGTGTAAGTATTTGTATTGAAATGAAATGTAAAATTGGTTTTATTTATAGAAAAAGGGTAGGATTTGTTTAATGATTTCCCTCGAAACCAAGGTAGTGGTAAATGAAATGCCATGGGATTTCCCATGGAATTGGAAACCTTAGATATATATAATTATATAATAATAAGAATTTTTCTAAAAAAATTTTATAATACTTATTACATCATTTTTACATAATTGTGAAGCCATTCAACACACTGACGAACCCAAGCAATATTTTCACAATTTCAAAAAAACTAAATAAATTTACAAAATTATCATAAATTAAATCGAACCATATTTATATAGTTTGATTTAAAAATTGTTATTTATTTTTTCATAATAAATATATATAGATAATAATTTAATCATTTAAATATTATAAACTTTATTTAATAAAAATTATAGCGGAGAGAACATGCATAGTTTAATTTTAGAAGTTAAAAAAATAATTTATCATTTATATGTATGAAGAAGTTTATGATTCATACTATATCATTAAATTAATAATTACTCACAATACCATTTTTTATTATAATATTTATAAATTTTATGTAATGTATACTTTCTCTCTGAAAAATCAATTTATAAAATTCATCATATTTTTTTGAAAAACTAATCTTAAAATTAAATTGATCAGAATAATATTTATTTATAAAAAAGGATTAAACATTAAGTAACTAATGTATTAACTCATAACACCTTATAATACCTTCATATAAACTAATATTAATGTGATTGATGGTGATTGATTCATGGGGCATCTCAGCTAACATCACCAGAGTTGTAATTTCTACTAACATGAACTTCTCTTGTAAGTGATTTCGTTCAATCCTCACATGTTGAGGATTATCTTGGACTGGTTAAAAAATGAATCCTAGTGATGAAAGCTACAATCCATATTGTGAAAAATGGTCTTCCTTCAACATGACTCTTCATGTTGAGTCCATCATTTATCCTTTCCACATTAATTATCCATTGTCACATCTATATATAAACACTATTTATAACATTATCATTATTATCAATAGTAATATTTCCTTTTGTAAGATTTAAAAAATTTCATAATTTAAAAATGAACATTTAATTGTAAAAAATTAATGGTCACATTTGAGTTTATATTCACTTATTTATTAATAATTTATAATTTGGTTTTGTATAAAATATTATAAGGCACATTTTAAAGAAAAAAATTTCCTTTCATAATGTTTGGGTTGTTAAATAAGGTATCAAATTGTATGATTTAAAAATTATAGATAATTTTAAATATTTATATATTTTCATATATAAATATAAAATATATCATTTTGAATATCTTTGAGAGTATTTTATGGAAAATAAATTAAACCGAGTTGTGAAGTTTTTGTCTATTATACACAGGAATTATTATTTTATTTTCTATTTACTAAGTGATGTTATGAATTATTATTATTTCATAAAAAAAATTAAATATAATTATATATTAGATACTTTTTAAATTATATTGAAATTTTTAATCCATATTTGAATGTTGAGAAAGAATCAGTATTAAATAATGAGCTAGCTAAAGTTGATTACCTTATCTTAGAATAATCTTCTTTGCATTTCTTATTGAAGACATTAAGGTCAGTCATTTTCGAAGTAAAGAAGTTGAAAATTGTTGGTAAAGACGTTTTTAAGAGATTTTTGTTGGGTTTTCTCCATCCAAATTTCATTATAGATGTGAATAACTAAAGGTAGGGGTATCCATTTTATAATTGGGTAAGAGTGGAATTCTTGTAACTTCTAAAAATGATTAAATAATCGGATATCACTCTTAGTAAAAGTTCCTTAAAATTTTATAAATAAAGGATAATAGGATATATATGCTTTTGAAACAAATATATCATTATATTTTTTTCTACTATGTTAATATGTTAACCTCTAATTTGTTTCACTTTTAGAAATTAAATATTTTGACATGGTAATTATTTTTTTAATGTACTTCCAATAAAGTATTATAAAAATATAATTTGAACATATTTTTTTAATTTTTTTTATTAAAACACATTAATCCATTTAATAAAATTAAATTTACATAAATCAATTTAATAAATTACAATTAAATACATAAATGTGTTGAAAAAACATGTTTTCTTGAAATGCATTTTCAAGAATAAATTGATATTATAAAAACTATATTAAAGGTAATCATAGTTAAATTACATTTAGATATTTTGTAAATAAATTATAAATATATTTTATTTAAATAAATAATCACTAATGTTTATTTTAATTATTCAAATTGTAAAATCAATTTCAACCGTAAAATAGTATATTAACAAAAAAAAAATATTTCATAAAAATAAATAAATACTAAAATAAAATATAATGGTTCTTTAAATATCTTTAACTGTAAGAAATATATATAAATAAAAATTATTGTGCTTTTTTATAATATTTAAATATTTATTAGAATTTTATATACATTATTTATTAATTATAAATTACAATTTCCCCAAAAATTAGTATTTTTCAGTATTCACATAAAATATAATGTTTCATGAAACTTATATTAACATAACCCTATATTAAAATATATATTTTCAATTAATTATTAATCAAAATTATAAAAATTTACATTTCTAAATTTTTTTAAAAAAATTATAATATTTTTTCATAAAATAATTAATAACCATTTTTTGATGGAAAGCTATGTTTTTGTAGAATAATATATCATTATAATGCTGAGTTCATATTTATTAATAATTTATAAATAAATTTATATTTAGTAAGGCCTCTATATATATTTCATAAAGTATTTAATACTATTCTTACCTTCCAATTTAATGCCTATGTTATAATGATCTTATTTATTTATCATCATTATAATAATATATCACGGTTTGTTTAAAATCGATGATTCATGTTGAATACACTGTAAAAACATTATTATATTAAAATATTTCAATGTTAAATTTTACCACCTCTAAATAAATTTCATCTTTTAAATTTCATCTTCTTCTCTATAATCATTGGTATAAAATTTGAAAATTTCTTTGTTGAAGACCCAAATCAAAAAAGGGGTTACTAAAAAATGTTCTTAAAGGATAGAAATGGAAATAAATTGGTCATATAGAATGAAAAATGCCTAGGTTTCCATATTCAATAACATTATAGGGAAGTGAAAATATTGACATGGAAGAAAAGTGTTAATAATAATGAAGTGTGATATAGATCACTGACCATAATAAAGTGAATAATATATAGAATGTTCACAAACTATAATCTATAAATTTTCTATTAATTTAGAGGTCACGCAATAATCAAATATGATGTTAATATAACAAAATTTTTGTTCAGGATCCTTTTTAGGTTGGGGAATACCTTTCTATCTTGACATAGAACCCCAGAATATATACTTTTATGACATATATAAAATTTATAAACACAATTTCATCAAATTTATATTATTTGATCAATTTCACCATTATATCATAATCTAAACAATGTATAAACAATATGAATTTTTATCCCTGAATTATTAAAATTGACATTTAATGTATCATAAAATCCAAGAAACTGTACCAATTCATTTCTACAATGTTTTATAAAACTAAAAAGGATACCCCAAGTTAATTTAATTCCAAAATTTAATGTGGATATATTTATCTCTAGAATTGAGCTACAAATCCAAATGATTAACTTAAATCATTATTGAAATAAAAAACCCTATGACCCTAATAACATCGATAACCTCAACATAAATGGCGGTTTTAACATGAATGATGTCTCATTATCTTCATAATATGTCTACAAAAACATACATTAATTCATACCAAATAATCCATTACAATAAACCTAAAGATTATATACATCATCCTAATGAATAGTTTCCCAAATTTTTTTTCATCAACATGAATGCCTAAAAACTAAAAATGAATTTATCATATAATGAACTTAATAAAAAAAACTAATATTCATCCACCAGATATTTTATCAAAATATCATACTAAAAAATACATTATATATGATATTTGTAGGTGGTGCAACCTTAGAGTCCTTTTGTTGTGGGTTTATGATCCACATTATTTCCATGTGCAACACATTTTCACCTATCATGTAGATTTTCTTATATATGAAAATATATGACAAATATGTGACAATAATATTTATTATTATCTAAGGTCCTATGAAATTATGAATAATGTAAAGAAAATATTACAAAATTACATTTGAAATAAAATAATTTCATTCTAATATTTAATACTTTATCTCTAGCTCAATATTTTTTGTAAAATAAACTAATTTTAATTATCTATAATTACCTCAACATTAACCATATCTCCATGATTTTATTTTCCTCCATGATTTTATTTTCAATATATTATAACATTACCAATAATTCATTTTTATAGGTCATTAGTACAATTCAATGTATTCTTGGAAAAAATAAAATAAAAACTATTACAAAACAATCCATAGAAGCCCCATTATTCTTATAACCACAATAAAATTGATAAATAACACACTAGGAACATGATTCTAATGGCCCAACCCAACAATGCTTGTGTGGAAATTACCGCATGCCCATATCCATAGGCAAGGTCCCAGGGAGAAGCCCTGGAAGGAATAACTAATAATGAAGGAATTTATATAATGTACCAATATTCACACACCAAATAATATTCATGAAATATAGCATAATAAAATGAAAAAAATTTAAAATATTGATAAAAGGAAATGAATTAAAACCCCAAGAATTATTAAGATCAAGATAGCATAATCTGAAATGTAAACGGGGTAAAATAAATTAACATCCAGAAAGATGATCTAACCTGAAAAAACTAGAAACATAATGTACTGAGATAGACAACATATAAATTTCGAATATTTGACCATTATACGTAGTCAAATGTGCCAAGGTATTCCTATGATCATATTTGTTCAATGATTCCATGCCTATCATCTCCATAAAACAAGAAATGATCGATAATATACTAGGTAGTTGTTATTATAGAAATACCAAGTTGAACACCAAAAAAATATTGGGGTGGGGTATTATAATACATGATAAGAAGAGAAATATCACTCCATATAAATAGTTTAAAAAATCCAACATCATATATATGTATATATATATATATTATTTTTAAAAACTCCAAATGAGAATGAAACATGACCTCCATCTTACATCCTTTCTAAGAATGACTTCCAAAAGTCTAATGGGTTTCATCATTGATTCCCAAAAACACACACATCTACTCGAAGAGACATCCAAGTAAATACAAACCACTCCACTATTAAACTAATTTTAGGTGAAAAATATATAGTTAGTGAACCCATTTCCTTGTAATATAGGTGGGTTTCACATAGATGGTTGATAGAGCGCATATTCCATGTCCCGAAAAGAGGGTGAATATCTAAAAATTGATCGAGGACTCATACCATAACATTTTATTTGGGCTAAATTATTATAATATTTAGAGGATCCATTACCTATTTCATTATTAGGGTTCCACTCTAATTTTCAATGACCCATACCCTAACACCATAACAGGGTACCAGTCTTGTAGTCAATAGAGTACCAATGAACTATTCCATCAGATGGGTGACACTCTATTATTTTAAGACCAATGAAATGTCACAACAAGAGGGTGAAACTCAAAGTCAAGAGGAATAATTTCATGTAACATTAATAGGTTTCTACTCTGATTGTTGATATAATACCCATTTCCTACCCATTATAAGGTTACAATTCTAATCTCTCTCATGATCTGTCATAACTACTAAAATATTCGAGTGACACCTAAATAGGCATTAAATTGTAACCATATTGCATAAAGACTCAAAATATAAAAGCATGGATACAATTGTGTTCTTAGTGTGAAAATTGTTAGGATTGGGTACTTAGACGACAAAATCCGAGTCAAAATAAAGTATATAAAATAGGTATATGTTTCGTCAAAATGAAAGGTAGAATGTGTGTAAGGGGAAGCTTACGACTTTATGTCCCTCCCTTATACCATTCCATAACCCATCCAGTATACAATTCACATCCCCTGTATCCCTAGACATCATCTAAATGGACTGCATGACATGTTTCTACTACATAGGGTCCATCTTGTGTTCCTGACCAATTCTGTGCAATCTTGGTCATGACTGTGTACTTCAATACATATTTTTTCATCCCTCCAGGGGTAATACATGTTCCCTTAATTATTTTCCCATGTACCCTAGAAACATGTATGTACATACACTTTACCAATCTATGTACAATTCAGTTTACTCCAAGATTACACTTTTTTCACCATCACCGAGTCAAACGGTGTGTGAAAGTGAACTAATGTGAAGACCCTAGACACCAAAACTGGGGCCCTAAAAACATTTTGTTAATAAAAAACATATCATTTAGTTTGGGGTTTCATGTATTTCTAGATATACTATCATGTAACAAATCCGTCTCCAACAGATCAAATCACTCCTTTATGGCCCTTGAATAGGATGCATATGGCCTCATTTATCATTTTCATCTATATGGTGGCTAGAAATATGATATTTTTATCTATGGGGGTTAATCATATTTTTGGTGTGCCTTCTATCATCATCGGCTTGTACAGGATCCCAGATCCAGGGAAACCATCTCTCAAATATAATAACACATCTTGATCCATCACCAAATCATTATTCTATTCACTTATTGGGAATTTTCTGCATATCTAGGCATCTGATCGTTCTTAGTTCCTCTTTCCAATAATCAAATCATGACCTCAAGGTCACATGATGATTAACAAGAAGAATGGTGGGGAGAAATTAAATAAAATTGACTGAAACAATGGTTGGACAACCAATCATGGAAAATTTAAATAAATTGAGAATATTTAGGGTGTAAAACATGAAAAAACCTGAATTAGATGCATATAATTAATAAAGAAAATATATTGGTATATGAGATGGATCAAAATGAATGTCAATTAAGGTAATTTGAATGATAATTCCCAATAACTTGATCATAAGGGATAGAATGAACATATGAAGAGTCATACCTCAATATATGGATGTTTATTGATGAAGAACATGATCCACAATAATGGAGTAATATTTGTTGAGATATTTCTATCAATAGTTTCTTTGACATGAGAGCTCATCATCGATTGATCTTAATTCTCTAGTTCAAGGTGTCATAACACTCCTCTCAATAATTTCAGGGTTGTACCAAAAAACATTAATGATTCTTCATAGCATCATATATATAGGGTTTTAGGATTAATTCATTGAAATTAAAAAAATTAAATTAATTAATATAATTTAAACGCACCCACCAATGGTCACTATATCTGAAATCCCCACAGCGACCAACATTATATACCTAATATGGTAAACCTTGTGTTTTGGATTCAATCGTTCACATAGATTATTCAATAGTACACTTAATTTAAGAGATGTCCTATTAGTTCTAAAAAAATTATACAAATGATGTAAAATATATTTGATATTTTTATGAAATTAATTTTTTGTACACTAGGATTTATAATTACACACCTCTGTAGCAGCTGTCTCAAAAAATATTTCATAAAATTTTTCAATGTCTAAAAAAATAGCGCCCTTGAATAATTTTCTCCTTTCCTATTTTTAATCCTTGAAAATAATGAAGTAAAAAAATTGGTATGTACACTAATACATCGTTTGTCTCTCGTAATCAAAGGATCTATCATGCATTCTATTATGCTTCCACAACCGATGAACCCAGTGGATTGTTCATCAACACAGGTTCCTCTCATTCCAATACTTGATCACCACTAGTTGATTTGAAAATGTGGATCTATCCTTGACTTATAACATCCTTGAGAAAATATTGTGTCTGGGGTCTTGCATCTATCTCATCAATTAAAACACATAGAATGAAATCTTATAGTTGCTTCAAAATTTGTAGATGGACGATGAGTTAAGTACAATCACCAAACCTATGCATGATCTCAAATGGCTTGATTAATCTCAGGGGTAGCTAACCTCCCTGGAAGAAAATCCTAAATACTCATCATCGGTAGATGTTGATGAAAATTTTGTCTTCTTAAATTTACTCAATGGGACAATGATGTTAATTTGCAATAGACTTTTTCCTACTTCGGGATGCCTTTATCCTCTAAAGGATCACATAGACCTTTTCATCATTACCTACACCATTGTTGTCACAACGAATATTCAACACTGAGGTCAGTCCATCATAAGGGTATCATTAAAGGTCCCTTGTATAGCTCATCAAAAGGTTTCATGCTGATTGTATAGTAGTGAATACTTTTTTATTCAAAATATACAATTGGAACGTGACCCTCTCACCTCTGGTCAATGATTAACATGAATATCCCTAAGTATATCCTCTATCAACTTGGTAGTGCACTGAGTATTACCATATTTCTAGGGGGTTAAAGGTTATACTCATCCCCTTCTTGGCCTTCACTTCCTCTTGTAGATCTATCCATACCCATGCAATGTGGGATAGAGACTATCATATAGGGAACCCCATTAAAGATAGTGATCTCCCATACATACAACTATCCTGAAATCTTTTCTATACTCTATCCATTGTAAGAAAGGATGGGCATTGACTTTGTAAGCCATTCATCTATCAACTAGATGGTATCATGGCCTCTTAGTATCCATATAATCCTAGTAAAAAATTATATGGATATTCTACCCCATTTCCACTTTAAAATGTCTATAGGTTGCAACAAACCTTCCAAACTCCAGTGCTTAGCCGCTACCAGTTGATAGGAGAAACCCCAAGAGATGAACTTTTCCACACTCTATCTCAAACCATCCCAAATAAATCACTAAAATTCATCATACATCATCCAAAAATGTAGATGTACATCCAGATAATATGTTTTAAATTCTCTCATCACTCTTCCCACATTGTGATTGGGAAAACAATCTCTCTTTAGAAACTAATGTTGTGATTCCCTCTTTTAATAAATATATTGGGTAAATCTATTTAGGATACAAGATCATATAATACATCATAGTTGATACCAACAAAATGTGAATCTCTCACACCTTCTAGTATTGGATGATTCAACACCATTTACTAATAATATTTTCCATCATTCTCCTCAAAAAGGTCTAGCTTCAAATAATCTAACTACTTAGACACCTCCTCCACCAAGTAGGCTAGGGAATTCTTTTTCTGTGAATCTACCACCACATTCCCCTTCCCAAGAGTAAATGTTATCTCAATGTCATAGTCCTATGTGAAATAAAACTAGAAACTTTTTCTCATGTTCAAGTATCATTGAGTGAATACATAACTATGACTACAGTGTTATGAGTAAAAAAAGCAGCATTATCCCATAAGATAGCTCCTCCACATCCTCTAAGTGAGGAATAATTCTTCTAACTTCAGGTTGTTAGTTTATTAGTTCTTGTCATGGGGTCTAAATTTCCTCATCCCATATTAAAAAACTATTCAATGATTAATTAATACACAACCAATACCAACTCCATAAAAATCAATATACACAAAATAATCTACTCACAACTATATAAGTATAAAAAATATCACTAATCGTCCACAACCAATACTCCTTGAAGGCCCTATATTATGTCTCAGTCTAAGTTAGGGATTACCCTTTAAGCATCATTATGATAAAAATGGATTAAATTATAGAGAAGTCTTACACAAACCTCTTGTAGTTCCCCACCATGCTATAAAAAATCTTCACCTCCAATATGATATTTTTTCAATCCCAAGAAAGAATTAAATTAATCTTTATGGGGTCTATAGATAATCCCTATTCATTGATGACATTAATTAGAAAGTGATCCAAATGAATCTAAAACTAGATCTTTGGGATCATTACATAATGATAGTTCTCCCAAATAAATTCTAGGATCATCCATAAGAGATTTTCATGACCCTCCTCTAATGAAATGTATAAGATCATCTTTTCAATGTAGACATGAATAAAATTTTCTATGTATTGCTAGAATATATGCTATGGTTGGATGATCTAGTTCATCTTTTCCATCAAAATAGTAGGTGAATTCAAAACATCAAAAGGAATCATTTGGAAAAAATATCATCAGTAGATACATAAGAATTATAGTTTCGATATAAAATCATTGAAGACACTCAAATGGTGGTTTTTGGTCCTGAGGTTTATCTCTCATAATCCTCTCATTCTTGGAAAATAATCAATGGGGTCATAAATAAATAGAAAGGTTAACATGTTCTTTATCATGGAATAGTTCAGAATATGATAATTCAAAATAAATCCACAACATTTCTTCCTTATTTTTATTGAACATCACTATTGTTACTTTGGGGGTCACATTAGGTATGATAAAATTCTTCTCTCTATGGTCCTCCATCTACATCCTTAACTCCTAGAACTTTTTTGGTGCTATATGATATGAAGAATAATGTATCAAAGGGGTCTCAAGTAGAAAGATTCTATGAAGATTCATCTCCTACCTTGAAGGTATTTCTAAAAAACCACAAAAAAGTTCATACAGTCCTCCCTCACTAATGGAATCACGATTCATAAGGATACATCCACAAAAATTGCTACAATCACCAACTGGTCGGTGATGGGTTGTATCCGCATACTCAAAAAATCAACTCATTCCACCATGATATATCTCTCACCCAAAAAGTAAAGTATTTTCTCACAAGATAAAATGAATATGAATATTAAATAGTGGATTTTTTAAATAATTTTCCATATTTTATTGAATTTAAATCACATTTTTGAACATTTTTTGTTTCAAAATTTTCCTCAGAAGTGTTTTTGGGAATAAATGATAAAAATTTGGACATAGATAATGACCATAGACAACCAATGCATTCCAAATATTGCATCATGAGGAATCATCATTCCGACCAAAAGTTCACATGAGAAATACATTCCAATAGGCCATATAACTCACAATTTATTGATGGCTGATATCAATGAATCATTCCCAATAGAATCCTCAATGAAAAGTTACTATGATAATTTCTAAACTGGGAGCTCTAAATCTCACACTAAGAGTGATATAATGAAGGAATAAATCACATGTATGTTTACTAGTACTGAAGAAATACTATAATAAGACCATATCATACCTATAGTCATCTCATATTCTATTGGATCAAACACCTCCCTCACAAGAAACATCCCGCATCGACAACCTCAATTTCCATGAGCTAGATGTGGGCTGTAAGATTGTGGTGGTTAAAGGAGATCATAATATTTTCCACCATCCATAAATCCTTATTCGGGATCCCCAACTACTTCTTTTATCTCTACCTCTAATGGCCACCAACATCCCCTCATTTGGGTGGTCCATGATCACAATTCAACATATACTATGGTGGTCCATCAACTATCAGTCTTCCCTCCTCAATATTTTAGGTTGGGAAATCATGTTTCATGTAACATCATCCATTATATTCGTTGAACCACCAATCACTACTCGTATTTGGTTCACTACACATTCCTTTTCCTACATGGACACATTCTCTTGTCTGATCCTAGGAATATTGTCTGGGGCGAGATTACGCCAACTAGCAACTGAAGGAAATTGTAAATGACTCTTCATAGAAATGACTAATTCCAGCCTCATCTACCCCAAATCCCTTTTATAGGAATCTCTATATCACTATCACCCAAAACAACACTCTATAATTTTTGGGAATGCATAGGGTTACCACATTTCCATTGATGTATCTATGAAGACCTTTCTCAGACATTTGTTCTTATAAGTATCCATCTAGAATCATATAAATGGTTTATTTAATATGGTTTTCTAAACTCAAAGTATACAAATAACTATATTTCTTCCATGTTTATTCTCTATAAAATTCTGAATCCAAATTGAGTGCATGAATTAGGTGAATTTATCCACATACACAAAAAAGATTTTGGAATTCAAACCATGGGAGTTTTTCATCATCATCAATCTATTCAATTAGAATCCAATGTCACCCAAATACTCATTAGAAAATAATATAAACTAGCACAACCACCAGATTTTCCAATGTAAGGATATTCTTGAATACTCATATAGCTGACTGTAGATAATCCTCTTCTGCCAAGGGATCTAGCTAACCCCGAAATAGTAGCAGCCTCTAGGACTAGAATTCATAGATTGTGCTAAGACAATGTGCAAACTAAACATGATCTGTTGGTATGATCTTCTTTATGAGTGGTGTGGGTTCTACTGCCTATCCACCTAGTGTATGAATGTCACATGTTGGCCTTGAGACTTAGGGATCATCACCCATCATATCATCATCCGGATATCGAATCAGAAACATAGATGAATGTCTTCATAGAGATATATAAAAAATTTAATGAAGATGTGACATGGTCAAAAGAGAATATATATATATATATAGTAATCTGACTGAATATGTACATTCTATAGACACCATACTATATTATTAAAGTATGATTTTACATGCAACCAATAACATGGTATTCTGTGTTGGCGAGCGTACAGTTAGACTCTGGGTGAATGGATACATTAGCCATTACAAATAAAATAGTATTTGTAGCGTAATATATTTGGTTGAAACACATTAATATTTATTTTATATATCCCACCAAAATCCCCATTATTTTACAAATCCAAAAACCATCCAATGGAATGAACTAGATCTCATACCAATCAGTCACGAATCGATCAAATAGGGTTCCATACTGAACTACACCAAGCATTCCTCTATAGTCCATGTGATGGGGACAAGAATAAAATGTAATGACTAATATGGGAGGCCTCTTACTATTTTATCTATATCACACATACAGATATATCCAAACATAAGTGAAGATGAATATCAAAAGGGTGAGATATCTAGAGAATTAACCGTGAATGTAAAACCTCAACTAAGAATAATATTATAAAAGCATAATATGAAATGTTAAAGGAGATAAATACACATCCAATTCTAAATATTTCTAATCCTAAAAATAGTCAAAAATTAATTTTATTAGAAAACCGTCTCTAAATTAACATGATGTACCACCATACGTGGTCAAATGAAACATGGTATCCACATGCTCCCCTATGATCACTACTAACATATCTTTTATATGCATAAGAAACAAGAAATGTAGAGAAACCCAAAGAAGCGGTGGGTTTATACATACCCCATAGCACACCCCAAATGATTAAGGGGAAGATATAAGAGAAATGATAGTAATGGAATTCTCAACCCACCCAAAGATAGTAAAACAATATAACAATATATATACAAATATATATATATATATATATATATATGTACGTAAAAGAAGAAAAGATTAGAGAGAAATGAGATCTTCATGTCACAATCAATCAGGAAGGAGTTCCTATAGTTCCAAATTGTAAAGAAATGACACCGAGCATATTTTTTTTCTATCCTTAGAAATAAACACATTGATCCATGCATTAACACCATACCTCACGATCAATGGGAACAATTTCTTGGTGGAGAACCCACTCCCAGTTACAATAGTAGGGTGCCACTCAGAAATTTTATAGAGCACCCATTACCACTATATTAAGGATATTTCCACTATAATAATTGATAATGGACATATGCCCTGATAACCCCATGAGGGTGCCACTCTAAAAGTAGTTAGATTTCCCATGCATTATCATAGTTTGAGGGTGCTACTATGATGGTCAAGGACCCATACCCAAAAATCATTGGAGGGTGCCACACCTATTGTTGATAGAGTACTCATGCCCATTCCGAGTAGGAGGGTTACACTATAGTAGTCAGGAACCCATTCAAGGTCACTGTATGATGGTAACACTCACATAGTATAATTTTAATTCATTGAAAATGAATGAGGCATCCAATCCATTGGTCCATAGAATAACCTTTCCCCTTCAAATATGAGGGTGCCACTCTGATCGATATGATGATCCAAAATGAACATTATTATCATGGGGAAATTCTAAAAGATGAATTACACACGGAGTATCTTTCATCATATCTCAAAATAGAACATGAATTCGATAATAATATTCTTCTTGGGAAACACTTTGTATAGCCTACTCACATGCCTAAATTGAAATCCAAATTAAGATTACATAAGAGGTATATGTTTCCTATAATATAAGGGTAAACAATTGGTATGTTGATTCACACAACATAGTGTCCCACCATACTGTAAGGGTGTGTCCCTATAGTAAATAGTTCACATCCCATGTAAACATAAATAGTTTGTAAAGGGACAGCGTAGAATGTATCAACTACCTGGGGTTATTTCAATGATCCTAGCTATGTCTATATAATCATTCATATGCATGTGTACTCAGATACATGGTGTTACCTCCCGCATAGGATCGTTACCATGTCCATCCAGTTGTGCCTAAGTACGATGGTCATGTTTCAGTACAGGACATGATCCTAGTCATTCACATGGTCATGAACTCCCAGAGTACAAAAGTTGTATCCAGAACTGAGTTACATATCATGTGGGGTTCCCAAAAAGGGTTTTATATTTAACAAACATGGAAACATAATATTCTATACTAAGGGTTTAACATATAATTTGTTCATCAGACTAAAGGATGTGTAGTCAAGTTATTATTATTATTTTATATCTTCTAACACTATCCAAATATGTTTTAAGAACTCAAATCACACCTCTAGTCCACCTAAAATTTATGGGGAGGAATTTTTCATCATTTATGATTACCAAATAAATGAAAATGTGATTATTATAATCCATGGTGGTTTGTAATATGCCCCTCCTACCTCGTGTCATCATATATTGGTCCTAAACCCTCAATCCATGAAAATATTAACAAAAATCTCAAAACACATATTTAAATGTCCTAAAATTATATATATATATATATTCCCTTACCCTGAATCTATAGTGTACTTGTGGATCCAATTATGATTGGTCTTTACTGAAAATTGTCGGATTGGGAAACCTTTTTCAAATGAATAAGAAAGAGAGGAATAGTGGGGGAGTGAATAAACAAGGATTAAATAATAAATTCCAATGAATTTTTTGTTTAGTGAATATAAATTTGGCATATATAGGGTGAGAAACAAGTAACAACTAGAATTAATCAATTAGAATAAATTTTTTTGATACATGGTAGCATGAAAAGACTCAAAATGACCATAGTTCAAAAGAATATGAATGATCATGCTAAATTATCTAATGATAAGTATGAAAATAGACATATGACGAGTTCTACATCAATATTGAATTGTTCTTTGATGAAAAAATCACTCACAAATGATGGTGGAAGATCTATTGCATTTTTTCTATCTTAATTCACCATGATCCAATATATTGTCATCGATCGATCTCAATTCACCAGTGATAGATGGAGTAAATCTCATCTAAATGATCACAATGTTCTGTAGATGACCTCAGATATTCCGTATAGAAGAATCTTTATGTATGTTTCAGTATTGTACCATCAAAATAAAATAATTAAATTAATAAATAAAATTAATTCAGATGCACCTTCCAGTGATTGCTATATCTAAACTCCCCCACTCTGACCAATTTTAGATCACACCTTTGGTAATCCACACTTTATGGATTCAAAATTTGTCTCTTATTTCCTATCTGAGACTCCATTTAAGAGTTATCCCACTACTTGAGAAAAAAATATATATGTCATATAAAAGATATTTAATATTTTTTATAAAAATAATTATTGGCACATGGGGACTCCGAATCGCACATCATGTCAGCACCTAGAGCCAACAATATTTCAAAATTTATATCATTATTTTACACGGGAAAAAATATTCTACCAAATCATTCAAAATATCCATCTCCTAAACACTATAATCATTCTACTTATACTACTTTCATATCATAGGGCCATACTAGTTAATCATTGGCTTGGGGAATTAAGTTTGATAAGGACCATGCTCCCTAAATCCACAACAATTAACAATCAGGTGTGCCTTTTATTAAAGTTTATTTCCATCCTTATTTTTATAAACACTTTTCATTTCTTTATATATATTAACTCCTTTTCCCCATCCTTTTCTCACATAAAAGTTATTGCGCTCCCATTATGTCATTTTCTATTATGCATCAAGCCAAATTTTTTACATGTAAGAAATTTAATATTATTTTATTTGTCATCTATATTTCATTAACTACCATGATATAACATAATTCACTTGTATTTTTTATATAAATAAACAAAATACATATTTCTAATCAAAATTTTATAATTCACATTTTTCATGATCACAATTTTCTTATATTCTATTCCCGTAACATTAGAAATATTTGTTGGGAAATGATTAAATTTTCCATCACATTGGATGGTGGAATTATTATCATATATCCCACTATTAAAAAATTTAAAAATAAAATGATATTACATTAATATATAAAAATGGATACTCGTAAACATCATATTATTAATTGAAAATGGATAATAATATCCTAACTTATATGTTTCTAGATTTCAATATATTTTGTTCATGATAAAAAATCCCATTAGGTTTTATGCCCTAAAAATTTGATCATGTACCTCATTATGGTTGGTATGTAGTTCTTGAATTTCCAAAAGATATCTCCTATGAGTGTAAATCTTTTTTTGTTGTAAGGTCCTTATCATGTACTAGGTGAAACTCTGTTTATATACGATGTGACCTTTTCAGAGGTAATACCCCAATAAAAAACATTATTCTTACCATGGAAACATTTTTTGTCCCATAGGGGATGTAATTTCTCAATACCCAAGCCTGTTGTAGATATCAATGCATTATTTTAAGCATAGTTATCTTGTAAGAATAACCCAAAATATCATGGGGCCTAGTGACTTTGTAACAATAAGTTTATATAAAATCAATTGAAATATAGAACATAGAATTGTTCTTTTAATACTCCATATTGATCTTAGAAACCCAATTGATATCATAAAACTACATGGGATAACATGAAAAATATAAAAAGAAATGGTTTGAGCAAAAAATACTAGAATGTGAATAAACATGAAAAATATGCATATCACGTAAGTCAAATGTGTAACATGATATCATAAAAGGGAAGGTAAATGAGTAATAAAATAGAAGCATGATATAATAGACATGGAATAAAAATATTATAGCCTAATATTATATTTGGAATCAATATTAAACATGATATTAAAATAATATACAGATAACTACCGAAACAACATTACATGGTGGATAGAGTCCAATAATTGGTTTGGTTCACTATATAATCCCATATATGACTTTAAAAGAGATACAAACATTAAACAATGAATTGGAGTTCTATATAAATATAAACAAACCCATCACATTCATTTAATGTAAAGGAATATTTATTTGACACCAACAATAATTTGAAAACATAATTATTACTGATTGAATGAAACTAGGTTTCTTAATCATTCCTCGTATAATAATAAAATAAATTCATAATGGAAGAAATTTAAAGAATGATAATAAGGAACGTATTACCCCATAAAAGAATGAGATCTAATAAATGTATATAGATAAGATACATATATAATTATTATAAAATCCTTCTATAATATTAATGGTTATCATCGTTACTGATTCAAAAAAACATTAAAATGGATTTAAAAATATTTTTCGAAAAAACATTCCCATTGAAATTTAGTTATAAACAAATAAAATAAAAAACATATGGAAATAACATTCTATAAAAATAATATTGGTTATAAATAATAAAATAATCAACACAAATTATGTTTTATAATTCCATTCATAACTGATATGTTTACAAATTCCTTTCACATTTTTGAAGAAAAGTAAAAAAGTACCTAGTTCAAAAAATGACGGGACGATTCCATTTAATAAATTTTTTTAAAAAATTAATATAAGGGTTAACTTTTATTTAATATATCATTTAAAAAAATTTAAAAATTATTGGACACAATTTTAGAATACATGTATTTGGATTGAAATTGATTTTAGACTGAAGATGGAAATGGAGTTGGATTTTCTTAAAAAATATTTAAAACATTTTCAGTACCTAAGGGAGGAGAATGGAATAATTAATTTATAATATAATCAATAAATATTTGAGAATAAATATTTTTTTAATGACAATATAATTTATATTAATGGAAATTTAAGGATAAATAGTCAGAAAGAAATTTAGATTGAAGCGCAAACCCTTGCCACTTTGGTAACTTTTAAATAATTTCCCTCATAAATGAATTGTGAAAATTATAAAATTAAATACCATAAATTATTAAGTCCTAATGATATAATTTATTAGGTTTTATTATATAATATATATAAATGAATTTATGTGTACAAAATAATATGCATTGAAAAGAAGGATGTTTTGAGGCAGAAAACCTTACATCGAGTCAAAGATTTTTGTGTATGTATTTTATATCATGAAAAATAAAAAAAAATATTTTTTACTATGGAAACAATATTTTATTAAATCATTATATTTAATCAATTTTTTTCATTTATTTATATTATATATAAAATTACATAGTATGTTATATCCACGTTGGGTGTTTTGTGGATGCTCAGATAAAAATATCATAACATCATTGGTGTGTTAAGCATTGTCAACGGATAAAATGTTCAATAATATATATAATGATAATAATTATATAAATATTATATTTTTAAATCACTTAATTTTTATAATGAAATTATGTTGGATGGTTTGAGGAAATAAACAATGTTGTAATCATGGAGTGGGTTGGTCGTACATACGCTTGACTAACTTTTCCATATATAAATTGTCTAGGGAAAAAGAAAATAGGTTTAATTTTCCAATTCATAAATAATTCTAATATTATAATTATTATTTTAATTTACTAAATAAACATACATATACAGTCCATGTAATGTGGTAAAAAATAAATGAATCACATAGGTTCATGAGCCAGTAGTCCGTAACACATAAGAATGGTCAAATAATTTTATATTAGTTGTATGCTAAGATTATAAATGATATAATAAATTTTATAAATAGTTAATATTACATTATTATAGTATATAAATTTCAAATCCATCATTATGAATATCCATGATAGGTATTGATGGAGAATGAATTACATTAGTTTACAATGTGGTAGTCTATCGTACACATGAACGATGGTTTCATTTCTCATTTGTTGGAAGAGAAGATAAATGAAGATTTAGAAATTAAAATAATAGAAAATATTTTTTTTATATAGTTGTTATTATATTTTAATTTTCATCACATATATGAAGTAGGAAGAATAAGAAATAAAAAAGAAGAACCTCAGTGAATATGACTACCTTTAGAAAGCAGTACATCATTTTTACCACTTATTAAGGACCCCATGGTTGGTCTTTTGAGATTAGTTTAATATCCAGAATGTGGATAACGAATTTGTAAATATAATTTGGTATTTTTTTTCATGACCCGTCCCCCAGGGCATGTACCGTGACTACCCCAAGCCCGCCTCTCATAGGTCAGGAGCAGGCAACTTGCACTGAAGCCGTATACCCTAAAACTAAGAAGGCTTCGCCTTTATAACCTAGAAACATACACAAAAAAAGCTCACATCAAATTTTGAACATGAGTAAACTATATAGTGTATGTTTGTGTACAGTGAAGAAAAGGGGCCAGAATACAAGCCCAACTATAAAGTACAAGAAAACTGAAAAGTACACGTAAACTCGAACAAATCCTTTGAAAACCCTCCAAGGATCCCACCTGAAGGGTAAGTACAGTTCTCGAACAGTTGCCTCTATATTACACCTCTTCTAATGTCCACCCCAATCTACCTTCAGTCCTGGTACCCACGTCCTCAGTCAACACTATCTGTCGTCTTCTCTAAACACAACCAAGATCGTGCATAGCTCGTGTAGGGGTGAGTATAATGATTCTTAGTAGGGACCCTGAGACCCTCAGCGTCTCACAAAATCCACAAAGGATAAACCAAAAATCATGAAATCCATATACAACCCTACTTAGGTATATGCCCATACATATACCTATGTTATCAATTAGGCTCATCTCAATCCGGAGGAAACACATAGTCCAACTCAAAATCCCAAGCTCAATTATTCCACAATGGAAGGAGTACCATGAAGGTAAGTACCACACAGGTAAGCCACACAGAAGAATACCACCAAGGTATTACTATAAATTAAAGTACCACAGAAGTAAAAAATTATCTCACACAAGGTATAACATAGGTACAATAGTAGAGAATATTAGCTGTAATTACTAAATCATCTTACTCTGTTAAGAGGAAAACCCACGAATGATCCCAAATCATCATCAGACCCACAAAGGATTGTAGTACATCATCAGAATGACATAGGATCCTAGTGCCTCATCAAACCCAAAAAGGTCCTAGTACATCCTCTGACCCATACCATATCCTAGAACCTCTTTAGACCCACATAGGATACTAGTACATCGTTGGATCCACCCATGATCTGAGTACCTTTTTAGACCCAGAAAGGATCCTACTACATCATCATACCCACACAGGATCCTCGTACCTTGTCAGTACATCATCAGACCCACAAAATATCCCAGTACATCGTCAGTACATCGTCAGAAAAACATAGAATCCTAGTTTTTCGTGAGTACATCGTTGTCTAATACATCCCAAATTGGAGGTTGACATGATCTTTATTTGATAATATGACACGTTCTCCATTAAATAAGATCTTAGTTGGTTGGTTCTCTCCATGGGATAAGAATAATCCTCCCAAAATCTCTTTCCATCTCCTTTGCCAATGGTTTCTCCCAGAAAAAACAAATGTGGATCCAACACAAATTAAAATAAGTCTATCAATTTAATATTTTTGGAAAAATTAATTGGCATCATTAATTAAAATTTAGTGGCACAATTCAGGAGGAGGAAGTTCAAGAGACATCACCACATTAAAGAGGGAGTTTTTATTTTGGGTGGTTCCTACCATTTAAATTCCAAATGGGGGGTTTTAGTTCGTGTGGTACACACCTCAAAAACCCATGCAGAGGGGTTTCAGGAATGAATATTAAATGTTAAATAATTTTATTTTTATTTTTCCACGAAAAAGATAAAGAATAACATTCACCCTTGACCTACAGTGTTCAAGGTGAAGGCCTCCTTAAAATAATGTCGGTGTTGCGAGTTCAACGGTGTCCCTGGATTTAAATTCCTAGCACCGGTTCAAATGTCACAAAAATAGGGATGCACGTTTACTAAACATAACCTAAAATAATGTTTAGAAATTCATTCCTAGCACACCAGGCCACAGAATCATGCGTCGTTAGTTTTCACGGTCTCATAATATTCCATATAATTAAAAAAAATCACATGGAATTTATGAGTCTTTACATTCTCCCCACCTCAGGGCCTTGTTTTCTTGTAATCCACAACTCAAAACTAGGAAAACAAGTGGGGGTACTGAGCACAAATTTGAGCCTCCCACTCCCGTGTGCTCTCCTGGAGATTCTCATACTGCCATCAAATGCACCCTAGAGGTATCAACCACCAACAAATTCCCTACACCTATCGATCCTCAATATCTACTGGATCCTCCATAAATTTCACACCATCTTTGATGTCCACCTCGTCATGGTCGATGATGTGAGATGGGTTGTGCACGTATCTCCTCAGTTGTGATACGTGGAAGACGTCATGCACCCTGTGCAACTGAGGTGGAAGAGCTAGGCGGTAAGCCACCTTTACAACTCTGCTGAGGACCTAGAAGGGTCCAATTAACCTCATATATGACTTGGCACCCCGTCCAAATCTCAACAAACCTCATCGAGGGGAGGCCCATTGAAAGAGGTGGTCTCCATCCTCTTACTTGAGAAGTCTCTATATCCTGTCGATATAAGACTTCTCTCTACTCTGTGCAGTCTTCATCCACTCCTGGATGATCTGCACTTTCTCTATGGTATCCTATACCATCTCTGGTACCATGAGTGTTGTATCCCCTAGATCTATCCAACAAAAAGGTTATCAGCAAGGTCACCCGTACAATGCCTCAAAAGGTGTCATCCCAATAGTGTAGTTATAACTGTTGTTGTTTGAAAACTCCACAAATCTCAAGTGATCTTACTAGCTATGAATGAAGTCGAGGACGCAAGCACGCAATATGTATTCGAGGTACTGAATGGTCCGCTCAGTCTAGCCATCAGTCTGAGGGTGGAAGGCGATGCTCAAAGGAATCTGCGTCCTTATTTCCTCTTGCAACCCCTTCCATAACTGGGGAGTAAAAAATTTATCGTGATCAGAGACATTCTTTGATCGTACTCCATCTAGCTGGACAATCTCATGCACATAGAGGGATCCTAGGATATCTACTGAACCTTACTCTCTGATCGGTTCGAAGTGGGATGACTGGGTTGTTCTGTAGACGATCACATAGATAGAGTCATGACCTCCAGATTTAAATTTATGTCCTATCACAAAGTCCATTGATATCCTATCCCACTTCCACTCTAGGAATTCTAAAGGACGAACCATGCCTACTGGTACTTGATTTTCTACCTTCACATGCTGACAAGTGAGGCACCGAGAGAAGAACTAGGTTACTGATTTCTTCATTCCCGACCACTAGTGACATCTTCGAAGGTCCTAGTACATCTTCTATACTATTTAATGTACCTATATAGGGGATGTGTGGAAATCCCTCAAAAATTCCTCTCAAAGTGACACGGGTACCATGGTACATCCTCTGAAGAGAATGACATGCTCCCCACAATCAGAAAATCTATTAGGTTCCTGTCCTGTGGATATCTGAGCACATCAATCCTTGCAATCATTATCCTCATGAAACGCCTCCCTAACTCACTGATAAATTGGGATAGTGACTATAAGAGACTAAAGAAATGATGGCCAATCTTGATTCACAATGGATATCAACAAATCGGCCAACTGCTCCATCTTCTTTCCCTGCAGCTGTATACCAGATCTCTTGATGAGAGCATCTCCTTCAAAATTCCCCTTCCCAGGAGTATTTAATATCTTGATGTCATAGTCCTGGAGGAACTCAAGACAACATATTTTCCTCAAGTTTTGGTCCTTCTATGAAAAGACATACCTTAGACTCTTTTGATCTGAGTATGCTGTAAAACAATCTCACATCAAGTAATGCCGCTATATCTTCATGGTTAAGACCACTACTGCTAACTCCACGTCATTGGAAGCATAGTTCTAAAAATTTTGTATCTACTATTGGGAACCATATGCGATCACTTCTTACTCCTACATCATGACACATCTGAGTCTGTTCCCTGATGTGTCACAGTAGACTATGTTCTCTACACCCTCCTCTAGCAGAATCCAGATGGGGGCACTAGTGAGTCTCTACCTCGGTTCATGAAAACTCTGCTGGCATCACTCCGACCAAATGAATGGTTTCCCCTTCGTTATCAATGCGGATAAATGTAATGAATCTCTGGAGAAAATATGGTACAATCCTCTGGTAGTATCTATCCAAATCCAGAAAACTACGTACATCTGTCAAACTCCTGGGTGGCTCCAAAGAAAGTACTACCTCAATCATTGCTGGAACCACTACAACTCCAGCCTCCAATATGACATGTCCCAGAATGTGATCCTATCAGATCTAGAACTGCTACGTTAAGATCTTAGCATAATGTTGGATCTCATAGAGTGTGTCTATAACTACTTAAAAGTGATATGCATGCTCCTCTTTAGTAGACGAGTAGATCAGAATGTCTTCGATGAAGACTACTACAAAGAGATCATGGTATGGATGAAAGATCATGTTCATGAGTCCCATGAACATTGCTGGGGTATTGGTCATGCCTAAATGCATAATCAAGAACTCATAATGTCCATGCTGACATCTGAAAGAAGTATTCTACACATCCTTGCCTCTCACTCGGAGCTGGTGATAGCCTGATTCGAGGACTATCTTCGAGGACCATTGTTCTTCCTTCAGCTGATCAAAGAGGTATTCAATCATCTTGGGTGGGTACTTGTTCATCACAGTCACCTGGTTCATGCGCCGATAGTTGACACAATGTCTCAATATCCCATCTTCCCTCTTGGAAAACATTATCCGGGATACCCATGGAAAAACACTAGGCCGAATGAATCCCTTCGCCTGAAAGTCATCCAGCTGTACCTATAGAACACGAAGCTCCGTAAGAGCCATCTGATACACTGGTTTATATATAGGTGCAGTCACATGGTACAAGTCAATGTAAAATTCCACCTCTCTACGAAGAGGTATACTTGAAACATCATCTGGGAAAACAACTGTGTACTGGTCCACCACTACAGGATAGCTCGGAAGTTCAACATCTAACGCTCTGAGGGTAAGGATAGCCAACTAATGAGTGATCAGTTGTACTATACTTTGAGTAAGTTTATCTTGTTCCGAAAAGGCTCCCTTCTCGCCAGTGAAGGTATACCTGGTTCCATCTATACAGACACACCGCACATTGCATCTAATACTGTCTATCTGATCATGGACTGTATAAAACCATTCCATACCCAAGATGACTTCATAAGGCCTTGAAATTTTTACAAGGCGATCCCATCCGAAGCTCTCGCCCCTCAGAGAAAGCTAACACTTCTAGAACTAGTGCTTAATCGTTGAATCCTCTTCTGCAGGTGTCCCTAGCTATAAAATTGAGCCAATGGTTCTGTCGGAATCTATGAGCTCTGAACGAGGGCAGTGGCAATAAAATAATGACTAGAACCTATTTCTATAAGTACTGTATCTAAGGTTGAGTAGATCCAGATCATACCTTATATCATCTTCAGAGCTTCATTGTTGTAGGCATAAACTACCTAGAGTGAGCTCTCCCCTGTCCACTAGCTCCCTGTAGACAGGGTGGACCACCTGGTGGTGGTGGTAGTGACATCTGAAATCATCACCCATCTCCAGCTGCACGGCCAACTCTTCTGCCACATCTGCCTGCTCCCTACAGACCTCCTTTGTTGAACTGTTGTTTCTGTCTAAGCGGTCCTTGGACTATCTGATGATCATCTGTAAAGAGGTTCAAGCAGTCAAAAGAAATGTGACCCTGCCAACTGAATGTGAAACACTTCCTATTCCTCGCATGACTAAATCTGTCTCGTGTGCCCTGCACAACCGATCATCAGTGATGCATGCATACACATGTAGGTATTGTCCTCATAGACCTCGGTGATGTCTGTCTAATTCCAAATGCAGAAGATTCTGCTACGCGACGTCGGGTTGTGGGTCTCTCGGCTTGTGACTGCTCCGCAAGAAAACTCTCCACTAAGAGGGCTCACTCTAACACATCCTCCTATGTCAGGATGCTGAGATAAATCATCAAATCCTTGATCTCCCGCTTGATTCCATGTTCGATGGTCAGGGCCCTGAAGAACGGATCCCGTACCATATTAGTAGAGTTGTGTGAGAGGTCGGTGAACCTCATTGAGTACTAATCCAAACTCAAGCTTCCCAACTTCAGATGCAGATGGTCATGTATGCACACTGCGCAAAGAGTTTCTGGGACAAACAATTCCTAAAACAGGCTCTCGAAGTCTTCCCAGAGAAGCGTTACCTCATCGTGAATCTGTAGAATCAAGCTCCTCAATCTCTTTACTTCTGCATGTAAAAGACTAGTGGCATAGAACACCATACGATGAGCTGGTGTCCCTACTAGTCGGAAGACTCTCACCATGGCCTCCAGCCAATCCTCAGCCACCTGTGGGTATGTCTCTCCCCTCAACCTATGTGGCCTCTAGCACTAGAACTCGTGAAATTCCCTCAAGAGGTGTGCACCCATTGATTCAAGATGTGGTGGCATCATTGGCCCAATGGGTAATGGTACCACTGGTACCTCTACGGGAATATGGCCCTGCATCAAGGCATCATCGTTCGATGGGCTATCAGTGGGTACTATACCCAAAACCCTAGCTAGCTCTTTATGTGGATACATCCTGTAAAGAAACAGGTGCACCATGGTCAATATGTTATACCTGGTGAGATGACTCAGAGAGATCACAAAGAAAACTCTTGAAATCACACACACAATTAGTGTTTTTCCTGCACTAAGTCGGAAATATGGTGTTAGGGTCCTGGTGTATAGATACGTCAACAACCACACATACACTGGATTCCCTAAACTGATAACCACACACACTACACATAACACTACTTCCATTAAAAATAAGATCAGAATCCAATGTTATATATTATAATCGACTCCTTGGATGCCAATTTGTCACGACCCGTCCCCCAGGGCCCTTGTCGTGATGACCCCATGCCCGCCTCCCATAGGCCAGGGGTTGGCGACTTAAACCAAATGCGTATTCCCTAAAACTAGAAAGGAATTTCCTTTATATCCTGGAATCATAAGAAACCAACTACATAGAAAATTACGAACACGATTAAACTCTTTAGTAAAAGTATGTATACAGTAATAAAAAGGGACCGGAATAGAAGACCAACTAGAATGTATAGGAAAACTCAAAAGTAAAAGTAAACTGGAATGGCTCCTGTGAACCCCTACCAAGGATCCTACCTGAAGGGTATGTACAACTCTCGAACAATCATCTCTATGGTATGAATCATCTAATATCCACCTCCGAGCTACCTCCTATCCTGGTACCCTCATCCTCAGTTAGCACTGTCCGTCATCTACACCAAACACAATAATGTGTGGGCATAGCTTGTGTAGGGGTGAGTATAATGTTACAATGTATAGACCCTAAGACACTCACGGTCTCACAAAATCCAAAAATGAAATACCACAAAGCATGAAATCAACTGAAAACCCTACATAGGTATATGAAAATACATATGCATAAGTTATCAAGTATGCCTATTTCAATCATGAGGAAACAGAGATTCCAACTCAAAAGCCCAATCTCAAATGTTCCCCAAAGGAAGGAGTACCACGAAGGTATATACTACACATGTATTCCATACAGAAGAATACAACCAAGGTATTACCATAAATAAAGTTACCACACAGGTACAGACTCATCTCACAGCAGGTATAACTTAGGTATAGTAGTAGAGATGATGAGATGTAACTACCGAATCATCTTACTCTATTAAGAGGTAGACCCATGAATGATATGAAATCATCATCAGACCCACAGTGGATCACAGTACATCCTCAGAACCACACAAGATCCCAGTACCTCGTCAGAACCACACAGGATCCGAAAACATCGTCAGACCCAGACAAGATCCTAGTACCTCGTCAGACCCACACAAGATCCTAGTACGTCGGCAGACACACACATGATCCATTTACCTCGTCAGACCCACACAATATCCTAGTACATTGTCAGACCAACATCGGATCCCAGTACCTCGTCAGTACATTGTCAGACCCACACATGATCCTTGTACATCGTTAGACCCACACAGGATCCTTGTACATTGTCAGTACATCATCGTTGAAGATGTCCCATGTTGGAGGATGACATGTTCATTTCTAGAGGATATGATGCATTATCCATTGATGAAGATCTTCGTTGGGAGGTGTTCTTCGTCTGAGAATAATAATCCTCCCAAAAGCTACCCCCTCCCCTTTGCCAACGGTTTCTCCCATCAAAAATAAGTGTTGAGCCAATACTAAACTAAATTAAGTCTATCAATTTAATATTGTTGGCACAATTAATTGGCATTATTAATTAAAGTTTTGTGGCACAATTAAGGTGGAGGAAGTTCAAGAGGGTTATCCACATTACGGAGGGAATTTTGAGTTTAGGTGGTCCCCACCATTTATGTTCAAAATGGGGGGGTTTAGTTCGGGTGGTCTCAACCTCCATAACCCATATTGAGGGGTTTCTAGAATAATAATAAAGTGTTAAATAATTTTATTTTTATTTTTACAAGATAATGTGAAAAACTAACTCTCACCCTCGACCTACTATGGTCAAGGTGATGGTCTCCTTATGTGAATATGTGATGTGAGTTCAACGGTGTCCATGGATTTCAATTACGAGCACCGGTTCAAACGTTACAATAACTCAGGTGCACGTTTGCTGAACATACCCGAAAATAATGTTCATAAATTCATTCTGGGCACAACGGGCCTCGTAATCACACACCATCAATTTTCACTGACTCGTAATATTCAATATAAATTAAATAAAATTACATAATTTTTTTTTGGTTTTTACAATTTTTCATTTATCAAATTTTTTAGAGTTGTGAATAAGTGAAGGGAGGGTTCACATTATTAATTTAGGAGGAGTTGAATTATTTAAATACCCAAAACTAGTCAATAATAGGATGTCTCTCTCTTTTTATGTTCGTCTAAAATAGAAAAAAAAAATTGATGAGAGATATCTCCAATACATACCTATTTTATTCAAAAGAAACATTAATTAAACATTTTATCCTCATCACCTCTATGCCTACTTTTACACTTTTAATTTTTCACAAAAATGCCAATTTGTATTACTGTATTTATTATTCATTTTCCAAAAATATTTGAGATTAACTTATTATATAAAATTATTATGATTATAATGGAATTATTTTTATCAATTTCATTTGAAAAGTTTTAATAATTTATTATAAAATTAAACCCACATCCATGTCAAATAATGTTTTTTTAAAGAAATCCATTTGTAAGGAAAAACATGTTATTAGAATAATAATATTCCAAATAGTCATAATAAAATTATTTAAAATTAAAATTAATATATTTATAATATATAAATTTAATTTAAATCATACCCCATTTTATTTTATTTTAATTAGTTAAATATAGAAACATTATTAACATTAAAATGGTTTTCATAAAAATAATTTTTTTAAATACTAAAAAAATTATTATAATATATTTCAACGTATATTTAAATGTAATTTATTAGATTAATTATAACTACGAAATATTTTTTTGTTTAAATCATATTTAAATAATAATGGAACTTTTATATTAGTAATTTTATTAAAAATAGATTAAAGATTTACAAAAATATCAGTATTTTCATTATTTAATTAATGGTCTAAAATTTCCAGAACAATTATTGATTTTTACTCAGAGTTAATATAAATTTACTAATTTCAATATTTATTATAACTTCAAAATAAAAATATAAAAAATAATGAAAAATTACTTATCCAATTTTCTCATAAATGGAATAAAAAATATTTTTTGAGGAAACATTATTTTATTGAATAATATATCATTAATGATGTAGAGTGATTTTTTATTAATAATTTTTATATAAATTCATATTGAGTATCAAATAAATATATATATACCATATTCTATTAAATTTTATTAATACATTCCAAATTATTTTCTAGGTGGCAAGGATGAAATTCTATTAATGGAAATTTAATATTATATTGAGGTCCATTTCGAATACATGTTGTAGTATGAATATCATATTGAGCATATTATTATTTTAAAATCACAAGGAGTTACAATGGGTAATTAATTACTAATTCTAATTTGGATATTTGTTTAAGTATTTCTCCGTTTTTAGTCTTAAGTTATCCAATTTTATGTTTTCCACAATTATGTCTTTGTAAACATTTCTGGTTGTCACATGAATTTTTTTTATAATTATAGTTGTAGAATTTTATTCTTCTCTATTATTAAATCTTATATGGTTGTGTACATTTTCTATATCTTTATTAATATTTGGTTTTTCATCATGTTATATTTTCCTACTCATTGATAGTCATCATCTTGCTGCCTAATAGAGATAGGATTTCACAAGAGCTCTCAGTCTACCAACACCCAAGAAGGGGTCTTGGTGGATCTGTTCATTTAAAAGCTTATTCTATATTATTCAGTTGGGGTAATGTTTAGTTTTTAAATAAATATGATTTTATTTTTTCTATTTAGAATAAGATACCATGGTCTAGGTTTATTCCGAATTTAGTAGGGTTCATATAGCAAGATTGTTAGGATTTTTTTAGATGAATTGATAGTAGTGTTTGATATAAAATATCATATAAATAATGAAATAAAATATCATATTTGAATTTATTATTTTGATAATATATAATTTTTTTGATGAATGGATTTAATGTTTATAATGGCCTCTTAAAATAACTGCATTCTATGAAATTGGGTAGTTGATTTTATAGATTCCATGAATATAAATTATGTTTTTGATACGGTTAATTACTCAAAAGTATTTGAATTTTTGGTATTATTTCACGATAGTATGATATATATATTTTATTTTTTGATTTTCTCCATAGTAATACTATATATGTTATTCTATATGAGAATCAAAAAAAGTGATGGTGGTGGTCAAAATAATATTGTTATGTTTGTTAGTGTCAGAAAAGTTATTAGTATTCATATGGATGTGGTACTAATTAATAAGATTGATACTAGTGAGGATTATTTGGATGATGAAGTGTATTATATGGATAATCATAGTGGAATTTTTATTTTATAGATGTGATATACAATTTAAATAGGGGATATAACTTCAGGTTGGATAGTAAGTAATCTAAAGGAATCCCTCAATTGTGAAAAATAGCATAGTTGATAAAAGTTATTGTGTGGAGATTCCAAAGGGGTGGAAAGTGTATAACTAAGTATAGTTCATTTATGATTACAATATCATATCTAATATATTAAGTTATTTATAAGAATTTCTCTAATAGTATATTGCAATATGGTGATATTTTTGTAATTATAAGTACCCTTTTTTTGCATAGCTTTATGTTTGTGGAGAACGTATAAAGAGTTAATTGATTGAGTAGAACTAAAAATAAATATTACATAGATGTCCCTATTTGTGAATTTTTACATAAAAATAGATTAGTATTTTATTTTTTTATTTTTAGTCTCAATGATGGCATGCGATTGTGAATATGATGTGGTTTTGAAAGATAGATAATTTTGTTTCATAAAATAGGAGTTGATTGGTGGTTGAACATTGGTAGATTATTGGTTATTTATTATTTTTCTTCATATATTAGAGTCATAAATTAATTACCATTCTATATTCATATAGAAACATTAGATTTATAGGGGTAAATTTATTGGGTATATTTAAGTGCTCACCTATTACTTATATAAAATAATTATTTCTTATTTTGATACAATTGGTGGTCGTGTTGTCATGAAATCTTATAAAAGGACACATGACAATTTTTTGTGGATGTTATTATGTTATAAATTCATATATGTATTCAAGAGAGAGTATACTTTTGATTAGTTTTTCCTTTATGTTATGTATTTATATGTCAATAGATACATTTATATTCATTAATCATGTATATTTTATACATAAATATATATATTGATAATTTAAAATTAGACTTTTATTTTATAGAGTTTAATACCATCCATATATGTTTGATGATACAACCACTGATCATGTTCAATCATATGTCCTGTTAAAGGCGGGTATTGAGGATTCACATTATAACATGTTATCATCTTATGTGGAGTCATGATGAGGGTTGGTCAGAATAACATGTTATCGATGTGATAATTTTTGGTTTGTTTTTACTTTTGAGTAGGTGGCGATTTCATCTGTTTTAAGAAAATAATATCACATGTTCATTGTATTTTATGTAGACTAAAGTCATCAGAATGACAAAAAATATTTCATTCTTATGGAATATATGACTTTGTAAACTATGGATCAATAATTATGGAATAGTATAATGAATGTAGGGTATCATTATTAATGTGTATTAATGCCTCATATTAAATTACATCATGACTATTTTGTATTTGTTTTTTTATTTTATAGTCTATGTGATTGTGATTTTTTGTTACGGTTATAAAAATATCTATTCAAAATTCATAGGAAAAGGTAGGTTTATCTATTTTTTAATAATTATTGTGTAATTTTTCTAAGAGTTTTAGTAATAGGAGATGTAGAAAAAAACTACAGTTTTGTGTTGTGGATTATAAATCGAGTCATGATATTCTGAAATGTTAAACATGATTTACTTATAGTAGTAAACATTATGAAAATTTTAGAGATTCATTTTTTTGAGGTATTTCATGTCACTATTAATTTGTTAGACTTTAGATATAATAAATATTATATGATAATACCATTTGGCTTTTATAATATGTATTTAAGTGGATTTTTATTGAATGATATTATGGTTTAATTATAGTAAAATATTTTCGGGATATAATTTGATGTTATTATCTTTAGGATTCTCAATTGTTTTTATGGAATTAATGTGATATTCTAATGATTTTATGACTAATTATAATCTAAAAGCATTTCACATTATATAGATTTAACGGTTGTGATATAGAAAAAATTTGGGGTTATTTTCATTGTGTTCTATTAACGTTACACTAGAAATGGTAGAGATTGTGTTTAATTTATTAATTGTTAAAAGATACTATAGAGGGTGTACTGAAAATTTTATTTCTCATAGAAGATCCTTCTGTATAGATCAAAATTTTTTAGAATAAATTTTGGTTTTTTGAGGACATTGGAGTAAACTATTTACATGACCTCATTTAATATTATTGGTAGTACACTACCATCTTTTGGGATACGATATTTCAATGTTTCTCTTATGGTGATATCAGTCATCACCATTCTGTTCAACCTTATTTTCATGTTCATAAAAGGATGTGTGAGATGAGTGTGGTTGTTGGTAGAAAAAAATGATTCATCAACCACCTTAGTAATAGATTTTATATAAATTATATGGTAAATTTCCTTTGGGACTACTTGTATTGGTATGTTCTAGAATAGAACCGCATGGTCATGCTTAGTATAAATCTGATTATAATTGAGGAAAAGTTCATAAACATGTATGATTAGAAGGGGGAGTAGGTTGAGGGTTATTTTAAGACAGTGTATTTATAGATGTTTAGAGAACAATGGTGGTCAATATTTTTACATTCATTTACTCTCCTCTAGTTTTTTTGGAATTATTTTAGTTCATTACTTTTATATAACACAAATTTTCAATATTATGACTTAAATCATTGAGTTGGGATGAACCTGGGACAATTAGAGTATAGTTCATCATTCTTAGATTGTTTTATGTTTTATTTCCTGTGTATTTAATTTCAAGGAATTTGGTGAGGTCCACTATGTAACAACATGATCATTTATAAATTAAACCCCCTTTCTAATGAATAAAGGAATTATCATTTTATTTTTTTATAGATAAATCTTTCAACACATTAGATATTTTGTAAAGAAATTTATTATATCCTATCATATTTAATGGACCATTAGGTATCATAATAATTGTTAATATATACATTATATATTTTCCATTATAATTATTATATATATTGTTTTGATAAATAAATTTGACATAGAAAAATTGCTTGATGGCTAAAAATAATAATAATACACCCAATGATGATCAATTATTAGATATTTATATGAATATAACATCATTGGTCTTTTTTCGTGACCAAGACAAAGCCAATATTCAACAACTAATGAACTAATGAAAAAAATATGTGAATTTCAAGCTCATCAAGAACGTGGCACACAAATCATGTACACTAAAACAAACACTAAAAATATTACCATCATAATCCTCACTGTTTAGGAATTCAATACTGTAATAAAGTTATTTGTGCATACTAATATAAATATAAATATTTAATTATTAATATAAAATTATTATATTTATCCATTTTCAATATTACTCTTTTTAATGATTAATTATAGTGTTTCTAAAATAATATATCATAATATGATGAGAGAAAAATTGAATTTTATAGAAATGTAAAGATCTAATAAAGATACTATTTTTAAATATTCCATGATATTTTTAAATAATATATATTTTAATAAAATTTTATTTTTAAATAATATATAATTTTTTTATGTTTTAATATAATTTTTAAATTTCAACTAAACTTTTTATAAGGTTAACATAAATATTATTAAAAAAATATTATATAAATTTGGATTATTTATTTAACTGAGTATGATCTCAAAAAAAGAATCTTTAAAAAAAAATACCATATTCAAAATTCATCATGTTGGAATTATGAAACTGTGATTTTCTCATAATGTTTATAGATAGTCATATATCGGGGTAAAAATTTGTTTCATTATAAAATTAAATATGTTGTGCATGGTAACATCACAATGATCCAAAAGTGATGTAATCTATTCCATACAATGTATCCATAACCAAATATATATTTCCACATTCTGAAAATATATATTTAATGTTATTAAAATTATTTTATAATCCCTTAATGAATCCATAAAAACATATATTTAATTTTAAGGATTTAAAATCATTTCCTATTAAACATAGATGTTTAATCCTAGCCATGTTTATTATTTCAATTATATAAATTATTATGATATTAAAATAATGAAAATAACACCATTTTTGTTGAAACAATGAATATAAACCATTGTAATGTTTCTAGTTCGATTATATTATCATATATAGTCCAAAAACTAATTTTTGAAATTATTAAATAACTCTAATATATTTTTCTATACAAAACCACCCCACATCCCATTATTCATCACTATAAACAAATAATGTTTGAAACATATATTCCTTTATATCTCTAGATATCTCTCAGGGTTTTCTTAGGCTCTTAAGATGCCCCTCCAAATTTTTTAGAGGTTCCCTTTCAAGATAATGTATTCTTTCACACTTCCCATTATCAAACAACCATTAATATGTCATAGAAATTGATTTTACATTTTTCAATTTGTGATATGATTTTATTAATCCATCATACATTCCTTATTATTCAAATGGAATGTAACATCCCTCTATCACTCAGTTACCCCCTCTATAAAATTTTATACACACCTGTTATCCAATAAGAATTGTCCAGCAATTTTTCAGGCCATCTATTTTTTGTAGTGGATACTTCATTCCATTTCCACTCAAGGGTATTGACTAAGATGTACCAATCCTTAATTTATTTTTAATGTATACTTATTTATCCATAAATCATTACTTGTGGTGTTAATATTGATTAAATTAATTGTATTGTTATTATATGTTTTGGTACACTAATTCATGTACGTGATCATAATGTAATGGATGGGATCATAGTTATATAGATCCTTCTAATGAATTGGGCTTCATTTTTATCTAATTATATTCCACGTATACTGAAAATTATTTTTTCCTAAGAATACTAAGTTATGTGGTCTCTATGGTTATCCTCGAATCATTTTTTATGTTTTCAATTTTTATATTGTTGAAACATTACGACGTTCCCTTTATGTTATAATGTTATATAATTCATCATTGTTCAATATTATAATTCACGCCATTTTTATGTGACCTTTATATGTCTTTTTCACTCAATTTTTCTACTTTAAATTATAATATTTTAAGTTTGTTCCCTTAATGAATGCTATAGATTTCCCTTTTTAATATATGTACCCATTTTATATTATACCATTATAGAAGACCCATATTAAATAAGGGCATGATTTATATTTTTTAATAAATGATTTTTTATTTCATTTTAATGTTTTTATTACATGTACCTAATAACCCAATTACAATAGGCCCCAATATCATCAATAGTTTTATTAGGTGTTACTTTATTAAATAAATCATGTAATAAGTTGTACTGAAAAATTGGCTTATCATAGATAGTATAATAGGGGTGTGCATTTATGTCAGGTAATTATTATTTTAAAACTATAGTGAAATCCATAAGGATAATAATCAATCAATGGAAAACATCCCTATTTTATTCTAAATTTTATAAAAATAGTATTCCAAAAAATACATACATTTTTGGATAATAAAAGTCAATGGGGATATGAAATAGGTGTACATAGTTGTAATAAACCAAAAAGTGAGCACTAAGCTAGAATCAATCATCGTCTGGTTCCAGAAAATGTGTGTTACTACACACATAGTTTAAAAATATAGTGGGAAATTAATTATAAAATTTTTAAGATAATTTTAAACCATTATTAAGGGAAAAAATCAGGCAAGACAATATGTTTGGAAATTGAAACTGGGAAATTAAATCTGGAACATAGAAATTCATAGTTTAAGGAATAAATATAGTTTTGAGTTATCCATTATATGTTCAACATTTATCGTTCATGATTTTTGTTATTGAAAATCATTAAAACCTAATTTCATCCATATTTTTAGTCAATTTTTATATATAATAGAAATCCAATCAATAAAAAATGTATGCGGCAAAGTGATGACTTCCAAATGACAAGTAAAACAAGATGGGTGATGGAGTTATTAACTGAATGAAAATAAATTCCCAATTAATTAATGTCTTGAATTAATACATGAATACGGAGGAATTCAAACTTTTCTATACATAAGATATTTTATGAATTAGAAAAATTGTTCAAAAACGGACTTTGACTTTTAGAACATATTGTGATCCATTAATAACATTGAAAAAGATTAATTACATTGAAAATATATTACCCATCATTAAAGTCATTATTTATGCGAATCACATTGTAGTTTTTCATAATATGCATAGTGATGTTTATAAATAGTTGATGTTATTAAAAAATACTAAAATTGATGAGGAGGACAAAGCAGTATTGTGGATAGATTCTAAAAAATATTTTCCATAAAATATTTCACTTGAAATCATCAAACAAAAATGGATAATTTTTTCTATAGCCTAATGAAATGGATAAATAATCCAGCATGGCATAATTGTAAAACTTCTTTAGAATTTCAGGATATGTCTCTAGATTTTTTATTTCTCGTAGATGTAAATTTACTGACTCCATTAGTGGGATAAATACAATTATATTAATACCATTGTAAATTTGAGATGATGAAATATAAGAGTAAATTTTCCTATATGACATTACAAACAATATAATGGTTAATGGATCATAGGGGTGTCATGATTCCAAATATAGGAAGCCAAAAATTGAATTTTATTCTGGTTGTGCGGTATAGAAAAATTATATGGTAAAGAATGTCCAACATCCCACTTGTCAAAAGTTTTGGAAGAATAATCCTATAAATTTCATAAGGGGTTATGTAAATTATTTAGGTATAATAATAAATGAAACCTAATTTTTGAATGTTAACGAGATAATCACACCAACATTATGGTTGAAATGAATTAATCGGTAAGCCCTCAGCCTATTGTCCAAGGTTTCAACTATTAGGAATAATGAAACTATGTAAATAAATTCCCAAAGGAATTTTTTTAAACTAAACCTAAATAAACAACTTATAAGGACAAATGCGAAAGGGGAGCTTATTCCATCACAACCATTAATGTTGATCTCAACAATTAAGTGGTCACATGTACAAAAATTATTAATTCATGAATAGAAAATGTAATTTTTTATTTTTTCATCAAAATTACATCATATCATGGAATTTTAGTATACTTTTTAAAGCACTACCTAAAAAAATTGAACACGATTTAGCATTGAATATAGGGAATGGGTAAATCATTGCATTCCAAATATGTAATCCATACCCTATAACAATATGTGGACAAAATTTCTTTGAATACATTTTAAAAGTTATCTTAGTATTATTTTATTGCAATATGTGTATCGATTATCTTTCTATATTGAGAATAAAAATTAATTTCAGGGATAAGTAAATCATTTGTAGTATTGGGAATCTTATCAATATTATATACAGATGAGTGGAGGAAAATAAATCTCCCTTAGTATCATCATTGCATCCCTTGATATTATTTCACTATGAGAATATGTATCTTTCAAAAATGATTTATACAAAGGGGAATACAACATATAAGTAAAATATTATATTAAGGGTATATTATAAATGGTGTTCCGAATAATTCCATGAGCCCCTTCCTAGTTGAGATATAGATTTCTTAATCAATATTATTCCCAAATAATTTTTAATATCCTATAATTCATGTAGATTGGTCATTTTTTACACTAGGAGATAAACAAATAATTATTGTAGAATTATGATGTTGGGTTTATAGATCCAGGTTCCTTACCATGGGGTGAAATAGTTCTCATGATCCTAAATATGGATAGGTTAATGCTCTTTTAGATCAATTATCATGAGATCAACAATATGATGTTAAATTACATGTATCCACTTCTATGAATTAAAGAATTATTTAATCATGTATGTGGATCCCAATAATTCTCCAAGGTGGATCATTGGTCAGGATATTAATATGATAACACAAATAAGGATGATATCTTGAAGACTACATTACATACTAGGTAAGACCACTATGAGTTCATAATGATTCAATTTAGACTCCTTAATTATATTGAAATATTCATAGACATTATGAATATATTCCTTAGGGGTTACCTACAAAAATAATTACATACATTATATAGGATATTATCATATAATCTAATATAAAGTAAGAACAAGAGGATCATTTTAATATTCTACTAAAGGCATTGAAAAAAGAATATTTATTTTTCATGTATAGTATATGAATATTTATCATTGAAAATTTTACATTCATTCAGATATCATCAATAAGAAATACATAATTGTGGATCCTTAAAAAATTGAGGTAACAGAACAATGAATAATACCATCATTTATGATGAAAATTTGTGCATCATTAGATTAGTTAGGTACAATATTCAATTTTTGAGAAACATCTAACAATTTTCAATCCCAATACATAAGATACATTTTGGGTGGTGTCATGTTTATCTATAAATAAAACTGATAATAATGAGTTATTATATTTAATAAGAGGATTATCACTGTACCTATTCTCGTATTACCCACTGGTGGGGATGGATTTATGATCTATAATGATGCCTTTGGTTTCCAATGCTTTTTTCAAGGCCCACCTACCCACATTTCCACCTTTCCAAAATAGGTATTTTTAACACATTAATTGAAAATGTATAATCCTTACTCAAGATGGGTTGATAGGATATTTGTTCCTCCTTCCATGGATTCCAGGAAGATCATTTTCTACTCCATGACTCCCTAATTTATTAATGTCATGTTCATAGAACTCATCACTGGTTCTACCACTATGTATACAATGGTATATTACACTTCCTATGTCTTGATAAATATGAAACCATGTGTTAGAAGATTATTCACATTGGGAATCACATGGAATGTCCGGACATTGGGTGTATTGGTCACCTGTACACCACCACTAGGGAGGGAATATCAGATTCAGGATATTAGGCTTGGAAACCAACAAATCATGTGTCAATCATAAGGGAACAATTCCATTGGTCTAAATCTTATAATTAATTTTTCTCTAGAATCCCATACATATGTGTGGGGTATGTAATTATGGTTGGGTCTCAAGATTGACATCATTCAAAGATAGATCAAAGCACTTGTATGAGATGAACCAGTTGTTGATTTTACTGTATTATGGAGACAGATCAGAATACCTACTTGAGATGAATTGGATCAAGGTTCTAATATCTTATTTTTGTGGATATAAATTTTTTTTTGGATAGATCGACACACATGATAATTTTATTGTGGATATAAGATTGGTTTATCAGAACACCTAGTGAAGTAATATCATGGATGTGTCTCTCTATGATGGAATATGTAATAACAAGATATGTTACTAATCATTAAAAAGTCCTTGTTAAGGTAGATCGGGTAGGCGAGTCCCTAGAAGAGAACACCATGATAGTTTACCATTCTCTTCTTTGATCCTCAGGGAGGAATCTTGTGTACCTTGTTTATAAGAAAGTGATAAAAACCAACATAGTATGATTCCTTGATTTATGGTGGTGTTATAGAACTGATCCATGTAGTTTATTATTAGGTGGTAAAGATTCTCATGTCACTAATAGTGAATCAATGAGGGATGGTTTGTGGCTTACACATTGAAGCATCCCAGGTGTGGTACTCTATGGCCCGATAGTGAATCCGTGTGGCCCAAAGGGGGAGAGGGTCATATACCATGATGATAACAAAAGGGGCATCCTATTATCGTCAAATATGGTAGGGAAACTATTTTATGTCTTGTGGTGAGGATGATGTCATTCATTTTAAATTCATATAACCTGGATGTGGAGCTAGGAATTTTTACATCATGTAACTTGAATGTAGGGGGACTCAATTCTTAGCACTAGTGATTATGTTACCACTAATGATGCCCATTTGGATAGGGTATGAAATTGTAACATAGGTAGATTAGGGGTCAATAATGACACTAAGTTAGAATCCACATTCTTAGAAGATATATAGGAGAGAGTTATCATTCATTGAATCAATAGGTTGTATAATAGTTTCACTAGAGGCATAGAACACATTATTTAGGTGACCAAAAGTTAGTTCATGCAACTAGGTTGGGTTGCGTGAAATTTTTTCATGAGTAGAGATCTATTTAACAATAAAAACTAATAGATCAATGAATCTTGGTCTCCTGAAAGTTTGGGGGGTTTTCCCAGATCAGAGTTGTGTGCAGGCATGTTCTCTTTATGCGTGACTAATTTTCCTTAAGGATTGTTGCACAGAGATCACTCTAATGAGGCCAAGTAATAAATGGGAACATAGGATTTTTTATTAAATAATATCTATTAATGGTACATGATTTCCTTTTTTGATGATTTCACAGAATAATAAGATTTTGATGTATCATAACATTGCTATGTCTTCTGGATAACATCCCCAATGGAGGGGGAAACCTTTTAGTTATAGCCAAAAAAATTGGATGTTGGCACACAAATTTAGGGCCATGAAACTAGAGTTTTTCAAGTTTATACACCTGTTTATGTAGTTTGGACACATAAAAATTAACAATTAACATATCCATTGATGTTAAAAACAGGTGTTCAAATGGGGGTTACGTAAAAGGCTACAAAATTATGAACACTAAGGATAGCTTTCTCATAAAAAACTTTTGGAATGTCATATTGCACTGGGGAATCCATGGTAATATAGTTCTCACGTGTCCTGAAATTCCATTGTACACAGATTTTTACTTTTTTTTCACATTCCAAATGTTTCATGTAACCTCTTCATCATCTATGAAATGGTCCATTTTAGTGGGTTGTAGACCTAGTTCATTGAAATGTTTCCTTTTGAGGCCTCAAATGTGATTCCAAAAGCGTCAATTCTAAAAAGGTCATGGTTTTTGTACTCATGAAAGATGAAAAGTTTATCATCAATGCCTCCAAAAACATTAGGGCAAAAGGGAAGAACTACCCAACATGTGATCTAGAATTAGCTACAGTAATATTAATGCAGAATATTTTGGGAATTTCTACTTATAATTAAAATTACGAAATATTAAAGTATAATAATAGACTAATGTATATATTTACATATATTTGGATAATTATGTTCCAATGGGGGTCATAATATTTGATCAATTATCAAGATTATCAATCCATTACAGTCCTAGGAAGAAAACTAGTAGATGTTCTGAGTACAATGGACCCCACAACATTAATCCATGATGATGAATTCATAGGATCTAATCATATTTGACTTGTAAATGATTGATATGGTAATAATAAAATTATATTTATAATAACTTTCTCAAATAAATTATCAACCATCCATTCTTAATATGATCATGAAGGTTAGGTATGATGATGAGGTGCTACAAAACAGGGTAGAAAATATTTTGAAGATCAGCATTGATGGAGATGTAGTTATAAGGATTATAACCCTAATATGTATCTCATAAACACTATTTTAAGAGGTAAAATTATGATGATGTTTGTATATTATATTTCCCTAATAATCCAAATAACACTATGATATATGGAGATTTGACTCAACTCTTATGATGGGGTAACATCATCATAGAGATTACAAAGTTTTTATCTCGATGCATGGTATGATAATAAGGTAAGGTTGAACGACAGAAGTCTAATGGTGTTAGGAAATAATACCCCATAATTTTAATGATATTGGAAGACATAACCATGTATTTCATCTTGTAATTCCACACGATTCCTAAAGGTAATAATACCATTTGGGTGGTAGTCGATCTCTTTAAAAAGTTATCACATTTCATTGCAATTAATAAGGAATTGTCATTTGAAAAATGTCACTATGATATACATAAGAGGTTTTGTATGACAATATGTAGTTAAGCTTTTTTACTACATATGAATGAGATCTATGTTTTACCTTAAGCATTTTGAGAAACCATCTGCAATCATTTGATATATAATTAATTTTTATCCCTTATTATCTCCCATAAACATAAGTTTAGTATGAAAGAACCACTAAAAAACTATTTGATGCAATGAGATCAAATTTATTGTATTTAATAGGATATTGGAATCATCAACTTCTCATATTGGAGTCCTCATGTAAGAAAATATTCCATTATATATTTTAGTTGGAACCAAACGAATCTCTTTATGGGAAAAGGTGTTGAGATCCATCATAATGAAATGAAGTTTGAGGGAGAAAGTCAGTTAAACCTGATCCTATAAAATATATGATAGAGAATGATCAAACCATTTAGTTTCATATAAAATATGAAAAATATATAGAAAATATACACATACATTTTTTTTTGGACCTGGAGTTTGAGGTCTCAGATAAACTGTTCCAACATATATCTCCATGGATGAAAATCATGTGGTTTGGAAATATGGTAATTCGTAATCCATGATAAATTTTCCCTATATATATCATCGATCACATCAAAATGTTTGATTATCCACTATAACTCAAAGCTAACTAATCTCATATGTTTTATTTGTTCCATGTATCCATCATGAGAAGTTCATACCTGAACTCTCACATGTAATGAATCAAGATGTGCTTCCATTGGAATAAAATATATCTTATGAGTAGTATCCGATGAAGATAATAGATAGTATAGATAATATTATATGAAACAAGATGACAAACCTAGTAAAATTTTTAGGTCATAAAATAATTTTCTATGAAGATACATCGGAATTGAATGATGTGTTGTAATGGACGTATCGCCATCTATTTTATTTTCTGAACTGAAACTTGTGATGGTGAAATTTCTAATATGGGTATAATTTTATAACCTAAACTAATGTACCACCCCGAACCCAGTAGTCATGACCTGGAGTGTTATTTCATTAAATTGGCATGATAAATCGAAAACCAATCCTAAAGGAATGAGTAGTTTATTAGTTTTTGAAAATCATATACATACATGTGTTTAACATTACAACATGAAATAAAAAACAACATATATGATTTATTGGGAACATTCACAACACCATGTTTATCCCAGTAGGTCAATTGTAATACACCACTTCACATCTTGGTAAAATACATAACATAAGAAAATGGTGAGATCAACTACTCATTAAGGGTATGAAATGCTGTAGAGAATATCATAAACATAAACATTAGGCATGGTGAATAACTAAAAACATATACCTTTAAAAATAATAAACATGAACCTAATATAAAAAGAATTTGAGATGAGTAAATATTCCATAATAAAGCACTATCATGGGTATTCTATAAGTACAGTAACCACCTGAACCTTCAATTACTAGTCTCATAATGAGGAAAATACATTTTTCTAACATCATAACCATACCTTCAAGGCCTCGTTCCAAAACCGTAAATAACTATTTTGTCATGGCCTCATTCCAATACCATTGTTTTACTCATGAGACCCACCGATGAGTCAAAGGGATATAGAATGCCCCACCAATCTCATAATAATTCCATTGAATTCCTTTTATGAGTAGGTTTAAACATAAACAACATATACATTCATATTCAAATTAATATATGAAATGTAAATAAGTTCCCCCAGTCATTAAACATTTACACTAACCATTTCAAGTAATATGGTGAATGGTGTAAAGATAGAACATCCACATTATTACAAATCTGAAGAACGTAAAAAAATATATTTTTTTGATGATATCATAGGTTATAATCCTCGATGAAATAAATGACTCATCAATGGTTGTTAACATAAATAAATATACTTTTAAATGATACCATTTAAAAATTAATGTGGAAATAATCCTTAAACATTCTAATGTGTCTCGTACCACCTTGAAAAATTTTAAACATAATAAAATAGAATATCATTATAACACGGGGACTCCTTATATGATATACCTAGGGTTATTAAATACACAATATGAAAGGAATAAGTGGTGAACATGTCATATATCTCATAAAAGATAAAGTGAGGTGAGAGAAATTGACATTACATTGAAAATAAGAGTTCATTTAGAATGTCATTTTAATTTTTCATAAATCTGGTTTTAAGCATGTATATCACAGAAACAAAAAGTTAAGTACATTGATATTACAATTGAGGCATAAATGATGTCCCACTGAAGTGAAATCATGTAAAAATTGTTTTTAAAGAATCTTTAGAATTAAATCATTTTAGTGCGGTTTAAGAAATTCATTAAAGAAATTTTTAAGCGCATGTCCATGGTTTCTTTAATAAAAACAAAAAATGAACCAAAATAGATTTTTAATTTTAAAATGTGAGATTTTAAAATGAAAATGTAAATTTTTTTATATTATAGAGTGATCTTCATAATAGTTAATAATCTGTGACGTTCAGTGAATCGAGCTTGAATTTCGGGACTAATTTTTGAAAGATCATTTTAAAAATCTAACTCCTCATAAATGAAAATAGGATTTTGGTTGGTAAAAAAATATATAACATTCACATAGAGTTTATGAAGAGTAAATATGAATAAATAATAATATCATTTAGGGGAGTAGAAAAAAAGATCACACAGAATGAAATAGATGTTCAGGTAGAAAATACTTACAACATTGTAATCTATTAAATAAAATGTACAAAAATTAATAATAATTAAATGATACATTTAATATAATGAAAATAAATTGATTTGTGACTTGAAAAATCAATGGGAAGTAAAAAAGTCACTATACACTAGTAATATTAGTGAGTATGGAATATCTCACCAAAATGGTAGTGAGATAAATAATCCCCTGATGTTAAGTATGAAGGTGTTCAACACATGATCATAATAAACTAAATAATCAAATTTATGTCCATTAATTAATAATTAAATATTTTTATCTTCAAGAAATTTATTTATTATAAACATATTAAGTTCATTCATGGCCTTTTTTATGGGTTAGTAGGTTCAATTTCATTGTTCATGTCCTTTTTCTCATGATCGATGTACTTATATACATGAACAGAGAATCTTGTAAAATGAGGTTGGTTGTCCAGAATTGATGTTATATGTTATTATTGAACATATATATGGTTATATGGTTGTAAATTTAATTCTAAAACTTTGAGTGAAGATGAATTATTTTATAAATTATTTAATGATAACTCTTTGGGTTAATTGGCGATTTTTTAAAACAACAAACTCATTTTTATTTAAAGTCAAAAAAATGTCTACAAAAGATTACAACACCATGGATGAGATATAATACAAATATTATAGTCTTGTTAAACCATAATAATGGTTCCATGACCATAATTGAATATGGTAATAGTTATTTAAATACTATTGTCCTTGAATGTGTGTAAATTAGCACATCATAGACTGTGTTTTTTTCTACTAGAATAAAATAAGGACAAGAGAGAGATGAAAATAACTTATTCCATATTCATATCAAGATTAAATTACATGTAAGGTATGGTAGTTTTAATACAAAATTTATGTGGATATGTGGGGATTGAAATGAAATTTAAGGATTTAGAAAAGAAATTAAATGAATTGAAAAGATGAAATTACTTCTTGAATTAATCTTACGTGAGAGCCTTTTTATGGGAGATGATTTTGTCTTTTTTTGTGAACAAGGTATTTTGAAATTGGGTGTGATAGTTGGAGATCAATTTAGTATAATTTAGACTAGGATAATGTCTTGAGAGAAGTGAAGATAAGAGGTAGTGAGGCAAGTTTTATAGTGGAGGAGTAGAGTTATTTTTGAATATATAAATCATTATATTATTATTTTTCTCAAGGCCAGAAATAATAATGATTATTGTTAACATGATTAGTAATATGCGCATGTGAGATTAAAATAGGTGGTCTTACATTATCTTTAAATCATCTATTACTCAATAAATCATGTATTTAGTATTTATCGTAAATTACTGTATTTTACTATTCACCTAAAATTGAAGTATTTGTGAAAAATACCAAAAAACCCACCCTACCAATTTTTTGACTAGTATAATCCAAAAAATGGACTGCTTTTTATCAATATAAAATTTTAAATATTTGAAATTTAATTTTTAAATAAAATCATTTTTTACATGAAAAATAAATTTTTATTTAAAACTAATTTTATAATACTTGCAAAAATTAACTACGCTCTAAAAAAATTATCCTAAAATAAAAGGACAAATAAAATATTTGTTTAGTAACCCTTTTTCTGGAAATGAATTAATTTAATAATTTATAATTGTAATTAAATATTTGTCACCCACAAAAACACAAATACTTAATTAATAATTTATACAATATTCTACTTCATTTCTAAGGTGCATAAATTTAATTTACACTTTAATGTGCGAGGTTACTATTTATAATGGTCATATTACTATTATTAAAGGTAAAATTACTATTCAAATGGGTATATTACTATTAATAAGTTTATGTTACAATTAATATGTGTGGGTTACTATTCACAAAAATTATGTTTTTTCTATCGGACTCCAGAAATCACCCTGAACGTAACCATGTATATCATATTTTCAAAATTCAAATCAAAGATGTGGAAGAATTATGTTTATTAGCCCAGCTATAAAAAACCTTTGTTTCATAGAGACTCATTGTTTCATGAAATAAATATTAAATTTATTTCTAAATCCTTGGTGTGTTACATTATCCCCTCCTAACACAAATTTCATCCTCGAAATTCTAAAAATGAATTTTGAATGTTAATGGTTGATACTTGAAAATTCTCTTAAGGAAAACCCACATCATAAATTTGGTTAAAATTTACTCTTAATAATTAGGAAAGGTAAATGAATCAGTTACTACAAAACTACATATTCTAAATATGTAACATGGTCAGCAAAGAATAATCAAACATCATGTTCTGATTGAAAGTGATAGAGAACATGTTCAGATGAAAGATCATTTCCACAAAACCAAAAACTATAGTTATAAATAAATCAAAGTAAGAAAACATTTTTTTAACAATATGTTTCTATATTTGATGAATTATTACAGTATATAAAAGTATAAATATAGGTTTCTATTTCATAAACAGAATATTATCTGTTTTCTTGTGCCTTGACCAATCTATAATTCAACTCTTAGCACAAGTTGAATCATGGGGTAACATTATACTCTAAATCATCATACAATGATCAACATAAACAATTTCATTAATGGTTTATCCTTCCAAAAAATCATGATACAACACATAATAGTCATTCCCACATCCATCCTCAGTATATCCATATACATAGAGTCCTCGTAAATCCTCATTTTTTAGAACACATTGATCCATCCTACATAATGCATCTGCTACTTTATCTTACTTTAATCAACATGATGCAACCCTTAATTTTCACATTCTAAACATGTGAATATCAACATCATGTATCCTCTTAAAATATGGTAATAACTCAAATTACCATAAAACCTTTTTGAAAAAAAGCACTCATCCTTACAAATTCTATTGGATATATTCTATATATCCATACATGTTGTAAACTCCATCAATGATTGCATGGACTACTTGTAGACACGTCAATAATCAGTTTTGAGGTACTGAGTTCTTATCCAAATCAATAGTTTCTTCATCACTATATTAATCATCAACAATATATTTACGGTATTCTATCCCTTATCCATATACAATCCCAAGATATTATCTTTATACTAAGTCGTTTATCCTTGTTAAAATTCATCATATGACATCAAATTCTAAATGAAATTTTACTATAGAACAATCCTAATATTTTCCATAATTCTTATAACCAGTAATTTTTTGATAAAATTTAGAAATAAAATTATTCTTAAAGAGTTAGATTAATCATTCCACATCATTTGCGGTAGTATCGAGACTTGATCATTATCAAGTAACATCATTTGAGGCACATTACATTGTCACTTTAGACATTGATTCTCATATTGTTCCATCTCCTTATAGTTGAAGCGCTTTACATTAAAATCATTTTTCATTCCCCTGTAATTGCAGAATTCATGTCATTTTTTCTACAATTATAACAAACCCCAATTAACATCATGAATTTATCAGGGTGATTCTTTCCCCAATTATCAAATGTGGTAAAATCCTTCATTCCATTTTTTAATTTATCTATTTTTTTCTCTTCTATCCTCTTCTTTTCTTGATTCCCATCAAATCCATTAGACTCAGAAAATTATTCATATATCTGGTTAAACCATTATACTATTTACTCATATGATGAGGATACATGGGAGACTATATTACTTTTAAAATATGGCTTGTGACCATTAGAGATATGATCCTTCGTACTCATTTCATGATGTGCATTAGTGAAGTTCTTGTTCCTTGTACTAGGCACCAATTCTAATAAAATCCAGAATATATATTATCTCTATAAATTATGAACACTATATAAATCCAATAATTGTAAATAACATCACATAAATTTATGAAAAAAAATTCTACAACCATATATATTGGATAATTTAGGTTCAAAAATCATTCATATTGGATTCTAATGAAAATTTTAATTATCCTAAGAAATCCCCTAGAAGTCTCAAACCAGGTGTGTAGTAAGGCCCGTTATCTTATACCAATATTCCCCAAGTGAAGCCCGAATCACATTTTATGATTTTTTTCTTATAGGTACATCTTTTACAAAGCCACATCTAATTGTAGTATCTATATAGTGATTTAATTACTAGAAAGATCCAAATAATAAATTCCTTGAAATAATTTTAGGATATTCCAGAATGTGTATCATCAGTTATATCAGAGGTTTTTTTTACCTATTATACAATTTCTAAATCTAGTTTCCAAGTTTTCTACTAAGTTTCCTCTGATACCAAATGTAACACCCCGACCCCATATGTATGGAGCTAGTGCATTAATTCATTACATTGGAATCATTATAAGGAATCAAATCTCGATGGACCAAGTAGTATAGTAGTTTTGGAAAACCAAATACATACATGGGTTCATCATTACAACATGAAATATAAAAAAACATATATGTTTTATCGGGAACATCAGCAACTCTAAGTTTGTCCCTTCGAGTCATTCATATTGGACCTCTTCACATCCTCGGTAAAAACATAAGAAAAGGTTGATCTCAGATGCTATGTAAGGGTAAAAACAATAGCATAATATATCATAAACATATATAATAGGGATGGTGAATAAAAAAACATTATTTCAAAAATAATAAATTGGAACATAATATGACAAGAATACGAGGTGAGTAAATATGCCATAATAGAGCACTAGCATAAGTTTATTAATAGTCGAATAAACACATGAATTTTCAATTTCTAGTCTTCTAATTAGTGAACTGAATATTTCAGACATCATAATCATACCATTATGGCCTCATGCCAATACCATAAATAACCATTTTGTCAAGGACTCATTCCAATACTATAGTTTGTCTCATGAGCCCTACTGATGCATCGCGGGGATATAATGGGCCCCACCATTCACATAATAAGTCCAATGTATTCCCATGAATAATTGGGATAAATATAATCAACATATACATTTATATTAAAAATAACATATGAAATGTGGGTAACTTTCACCTACCATTAAACATAAACCCTCACCATTTAGAGTAATACGGTGAATGATGTCAATATAAAATATATACATTCAAACTAATCATAAACATTTAAACAACATATTTTTATGATTATATAATAGGAGATAAGCCTCTATGATATAAAATATTAATCCAAGTATGTCAACCTAAAAAAATATATTTTTTAATGAGACTAAGAAAAAATATAGAGGAAATAATCCTTAAACATGCTAAAGTGTCCCATTCCAACTTTATATTTTTTAATCATAATGTATTATAATATTATTAGAATAATGTGAATCTTGTTATGATATAACAAGAAAAATTAAATACACCACATGAATGGAATATGATGTTAACAAAGCATATATCTCATAAAATTTAATGTGAGATGAGAAAAATCCACATTACATTAGAAAAAATAGTTTTTTTTGGAAAATTATTTTAATATTTCATAAATTTGATTTTAAACATTTATATACCATAAATGAAATGGGAATGACATTGATATTAAATTTTAGGCACAAATGATGTCTCTATACGATGAAATCATGTAATGATTGTTTCTAAATAAGCATTATAATTAATATAGTTTAGTGCGGTTTATGGAATTCATTAAAGTTATTTCAATGAAGAAAGGAATGTTTTCTTTCATAAAACCAAAAATTAACCAAATTAGATTTTTCGTTTTAAAATCTTTGATTTCATAAGGATAAAAATTGCATGAAACATATTATATATTGAACTTCAAAATAGGTAATAAGGAGAGAAGTTCCTTGAATCGAGCTTCTATTCCGGGAAGAATTTTTGAAAGATACATTCAAAAATACAAATCCCCATAAATGAAAGTAGGATAAATCTAAGTACAAATATATATAATATATAAAGAGAATTTATGAGGATTACATAAGAATAAATAATAATATCATTGATGGGAGTAGAGAATAGGAGCAACCCTAATGAAAATGGAGGTTCAGGTAGAAAATATATACACAAGTGTAATCAATTGAATCATATGCCAAAAAATTTATAATCTTTATGTTCTACATAGAATACCATCAAAATAAAGGGATTCATGATCTAAAAAATAAATGGGTTGTATACATACACCACAGACAAGTAATAGTAGTGAATACAGAATATCTCAAAAAAAATCGAAGTGAGATGGAGAAACCACTTACCTTATGTCTGAAAGTGATCTACACATGATATTAACGAACTAAATAAAAACATTTAGGTTCATTAATTAACAATGAAAGAACAATATATTCATTTAATATATTTATTATAACCTCCTTAAGTTCATTCATATTTTTTCGATTGTTTAATAGGTTCAATTACATTGTCTGGGTCGGTGTGTTTCATGACCGGTATACATATATACATGAATAAAGAATCTTGTAAAATGAGGTTACCTATCAAAAATTGATGTTTTATATTATTAGTGAACATCCAAAAGCTTATATGGTTGTATATTTTATTTGGTAACTTGTAGTGAAGTTTAATTATTGTATAAATTATTTATTGATAATTGTTTGGGATAATTGGACATTTTTTGAATACAAAAAACTTATATTGCTTTATAATTCAAAACCATGTATAAAAAAATATTCCTGAACCATAGATGAGATATAATACATGTATTATTTTCTGATTAATCCATAATTATGGTTACATGACCATAATTGAAGATGGAAATATAAACTGAAAACCCATTGTCTATGATTGTGGTAAATTAGTACATTACGAATTGTGATTGTTACTACTATCATAAAAGAAGAATAAAAGAGAGATGATAATAAATAATTCAATAATAAATAAAATATTAAATTATATGTTATGTACTATAGTTTTCATAATAATTTTATTAGGAGAATATTTTATAGAAAATAAAACAATGGATCTTGAAAAGAAAGTAAAAGAATTGAAAAGAGGAATATATCTCTCGAATTAATTTTCCTTGAGAGCCTCTTTAGTGGAGATGATTTGGTCTTTTTATGAGACCAAGGTATATTGGACGTGGATGATTATATTGGGAGATTAATTTTGTAGAATTTAGTCAAGGAACAAGTCTTGATACTAGTGAAGATGTGAGGAAATGAGGGGGTGTGGGTTTATAGTGGACGAGAGGAGTCATTTTTGAATATCTCAATCGTTATTTTATTGTTTTTCTTAAAGACCAGAAATAGTAATAATTATTGTGACCAATAATAGAAATATGTATATTTGAGTTCTAACTATGTGGTATTACATCATCCTTACATCACCTATGACTAAAAAATTCATGTATTTAGTATTTATCGTAAATAATAGAATTTTACAATTTAGCTAATATAGAAGTATTTATGAAAAATCCCAAAATTTCACCATAACTATATTTTGAAATGTTGAATCAATAAATGGACTCCATTTTATTAATATAATTTTTAAATATGCGAAATTTTATTTTAAAATAAAATAATTATTTACACGAAAATACATATTTTATATTTAAAACAAGATTGATAATACATTAAAAAATTAACTATGGTCTAATAAAACAATCCACAAGTCATAAGACAAATTAAATATTTAAATAAGAACATTTTTTATGAAAATGAATTAATTTATTATTTTAATATTTTAATTAAATATCTTTCACTCACAATAATACAAATACTTAATTAATAATTTATAAAATATTCTACTTCATTTTTAAGGTACCTAAATTATATTAATAGTTTCAAGGGTGAGGAAACAATTCCTATTGGTGATATTATTAGTAATAAGGGTAAAATAACTATTATTAATGGTAAATTACTATTAATAAGGGTTGGTTACTATTCATAAGTGTAGTTTAATGTTCACTAAAAATAAAGATTGTTCTATCAGACTCCAAAATTCATCCTGAATGCTACCATGTATGTCAGATTTTCGAAATTCAAATATTGGAAGTCAGATAACAATATTTATTGGCTTGACTATAACAAATTGTTGTCTTTTAGAGACTATATGTTTAAGGGATTCAATTTTAACTTTATTTGCGAATACTTGGGGTGTTACAACTTATATAATTGAAACCTTCTTTTTCAATGATTATGTACCATAAAATGTAAATCAATTTTATAAAACTCAGGTACAAATTTTCATAATTTGGAAAATTATATTTTATATCATGAAGGATTTAAAAGAACATTATGAATCATATCCATTGATAATATATTTTTTAATATTTACTATCATTATTATTATATTAATATATAGGGTTATTGTAAATCAAATAGACACTAAAAAATTGAGAGATGACCTCAACCTATATGAGCGTACCTTATAGAGCCCATTGATTGGAGCTTCCAAAGGAAATACCATCACTAAAAATATCCCTTTTCTCATACCAAGACATTATTAAACAACTAAATCTAGAAAAAAAACATTTATTAGATATGAGCAAGAACATAAAAATCATGAACCGAAACTTATATGTTGAACCACTATAATAAAATATCACTATTGCACGCCATACCCTTAAAGAATTATTTAGTGTACGAAACAAATATTTATCGAGGAAATGATATTATGAATTGGTGATTTTTATTTCTAATAAAGTAATTATTATTTTTATATCTTTTTAATATTACACTATTAAATTCTTAAATAATTATTTAAAAATATAAATTTTGATATGATGAAAGAAAAAATTTTAGTTTTTAAAATATGTAGTTTTAATAAAGAAACTCATTTTTTAAATTCATGAATATGTAAATAAATTATATTTTAACAATATTATATTATTAAATAATATTTATTTAATATAAATGATAATATTATTTGATGATGTAAAAACATTAATAAGGGTTAAAATACTATTATTTTAAGAAAATAACAATTTGTTTTCAACAAAGATTTATTATTTATTTAAATGTGTAAATTCTCATACAATAAAAATAATTTTCAAAAATAATTATTGTTTTTTGAAATTTTGATTTAAAATTATCCAATGGAGAGTTTTTTTATAATTTTTGTATACATTATAATTGTTGTTTCAAAAGTAACTTTATTTTAAATATACTTTGTCTATTATGACACCATAATGAATGAAAAGGAATATAATATATTCCATAAATGGTACTCATGACCATATATATATTTACACTTTGATATAATGTGTTTATTAGGTTATTTGATTAATTATATAAACCCTTAATATATCATACAATACCAATCTTATATTTTAATGTTTTAAAATATATTCATTATAAACATGATGAAATTACACATAAAAAAAGTATTATTTTAAATTTATTGAATCACAGTCGTATTAAAAAATAAAAAAACCCCAATATGGAATAAATCATACAAACAACCATGGGATTTTTTGTATTTTTCATTACAATAACATTTATATTCCAAAACCTATGTTTCAAAATTAATAAAGGACCCTTGTCTCTTTTAATTTATAAACCAAACCATCCTAAAATTAATCTTCACAAATAATAACCATCGAAGGATGAATTTACCCAACCATTATCTCTGTAAATCCCTCCCCTGGTTCCCCCAATATCTTGGGAAGCCTCTCTAAATTTTTTATATGTTACCCTTAATGTATTAGGTCCTCTAATTCTTCAACTTATTTAAACACATTATTTTATTCATACCTCCTAATTTCTAATTACTCATGATGGGATAAGATTTAAAATTTTCCACTTACTATTTTTACAATTCTCGTGAATCTAGATACGCCATTATCTCCTAATGAAATATTAAATAAATTAGGCTGTACACTTGTTATGTTTCTCAAATTATCTTCTGATTGTCCAAGAAAAACTTTTCCTATGTAAATAATTGTCACCTTTTTCACTCAAGAGTACTCACTAGAATGTAGTTATCCCTCGTTGATTTGGTATTTACATGTATGTAACACACATTCCATAATTTTTCTATCAAGTTTTAATATATTCAAACTTATATTGGATGATCTCTATGGAACAATTATTCATGTGCATGATATTAAAGTGAAAGTGGGGTTAATATTATGTAGTTATCCATTATATTAAGTATTGGTTTTATCACCTAATACTATATATGAGGAGAATGATATGTTATCCTTAGGAAACAATGTTTTTTTAGTGGTTAGGAATGAATCATGTTTATGTTGTCATGTTTTATGTTCTGCCCATATTCTCATTTTTCATTTATGCTATCATTTTACATCAAACCGAATAACTTATGATTATCATTCAAAAAACTCCTTTGAAAAAATGGTATGACTTTTGGTGCACATGTAATGATTTACCTTTTTATAAATAATTTTATTCCCTTATTTGGCATTATAGGTCACCACGTTCTTATGATCGTCCTAAGGATATCCCAGGCCATTCGTGATGATCTGATGAAAATAAATGTTTTTTTTGTTTTTTTGAATATTTATGTTTTATTTATTTTTTTATGTTTTTATGTCATGTATATAATTTATTTAATACACATGGCCTAATAATATTTTTGAGTTGTATTACATGTATATTTATGAAATAATTCATCAAATAATTTTTTATAATTTATGTGTTATCCTATATTTCCTCAGAGTATAATTTTGTTTTATATATATCTTTATGATGTAATAAACTTATTTGATTTATTATTATAAAACTTAATATTAAATTATTATCAACATTGTGTATTTATATATGATTTTTAGTAAGATCATATTGTTTTTTAGAAAAATATATATTAATTTGAAACAATATGGATTGATCTCTAATTTATTACATCCCAGTTTGGGATATTAATTCATTCTACATCATATGTGAAGATTAAAAACACTTACCATGTTATGTGGTATTACACAAAACATATTACTAGAAGTGGTTAAAATATTATCTATAAGGACATTAATTATGATTAGGATTGATCTATATTAAGGTGTTTATCTTATTCCCAATGAATTTTATAGTATAATTCCATCTAGGATTCATGAGTTGAATATTTATTCAAAGGAGTTATCATGATAGAGATTTATTTGGAATAGTGTGTCCTTATAGTTTTACCAATATTTAAAATGAATAGTGAGCGAAATTCATGGTTGTGTTTAGATTGTTATTGGTTTAATTAACAGACTATTCATAATTTCATCCCTCTTCCATGGATAACGGATTTTTATGATCCATTAAAACTGTGATATATAATTTGTTAAAATATTATACATAGTCATATCCTTATATGATGAATATGAATAAATAAATTATTATTATTTCCTTTTAATCAATATTGTATTCGTTTTTAAATTTTTTAGTGGAGTTTGTTGTTAGAAATTCATGTATATTGTTTATATAGATTATGAATAGGGTTCTTAATCCTTATCAATTTGATTTTTGGGTTTTATTAATTGGTTGTTTTCTTAGATAAATATTTATTAGTATCAGGAAGATATTAATGTTATGTTTATAGATTTTCACTACGATCACCAGATACATGTGAATATTTATATGTGTTAATTTATTCTTTTGATGTAAAACTTTTAGGACATTTTATTACAAATCATGTTAATGGAACTAACCCATTAAATATTTATGTTGATATATGAAATAATTTAGGTAATTCCTCTATTATAAAGAGTTTTTTAAGATAATTTTGTCACTATGGTAGGTTTGTATATATATTTTCTCAGTTTTTCAACACATTATCATCTTGGCTACAAATATTTGTTTTGATAGAGGGGTTACATGATTATATTTAGTTTTTTATATATATTTTTTATAGGAGGATAAACTCATCGATTACTCAATGATTATATTAATGTTGTGCTATAATATTACAGATCTCATAGGAGAATTGGGGGTGTATTTACACAAAAATAGATCATTAATTGGGTATGTATATTTGAATTCACATTCCTAATAATGTAATTATACTACCCATGATTGATGACATACATTTTTGGTATTTGAGGATAATATTTTTACGAATTAATTTATTAAGGAACTATTTAGTGTATATTAAAATAAATAAAGAAATAGATATATCTTTTTTTAAATAATTGGTATTTTATTACGAGAATTTGGGTTGAATTTCAAAAGGTTTATGATTTTGGGATCATATATAACATTGTAATGGGTACTATGGTGGATAATTCTTAGATTCAAAATTCATATGTTGAGGATTCTAGATGGATGATCTATACAAAGAGAGAAATAATTCTATTAGAGTCTCCCTATATTATTTATAATGACATTGAATATAGGGAATGTCATTCTCATATGATAGTAAAATATTAATTGGTTCATTATGTATAGGAGTCTCAAATAAGATATATCATTGTAAGACTATGGATATTTTAGTTATTGAATGGAAAATATATTTATAATTGTGATAAGGCTGAGGACCTCAGGATAAATTATGTGTAATATTATTATATCACAATATTATATTAGAATAATCTTTATATAAGTTACATTCTTCATATATGATTATTTATTTGTCTGATAATAAAATATTTCTCACATTGAGGAGATATTATTGATTCCCATGGGTAATAGTTGTAGTGGTTGTATTAATTTCTTGATTTTATGTTTTCAAAATTGTTAAATTTAAACCACAAGTACTTGAGAGTGTGTTGGTTTCATTGAAAATTACTCTATAGAACCTGTTAAAAAATATTTTTCATCACATTATTTACCTATAAAAACATATGTTCTAGTAGTGTTTGGATAATATAGGATATAATTAAAAAATCATCCCATGTACTACAGATTATAGATTTTAATTTTATAGACATTTCGGTCCAAAATAATATGACGATGGTGGTGAAGCTTCGCTGAATTTTTTATAATGATAGTATAACACCAAGATTATTAGTATACATCTAGGACAAATTAAGGATCTAAAATTGTAATTTTCCCAAGTTATGTATTGAAATTTTATTCAAGCCATTGATTTTTGGTCAAATTTAGGATATGAGCCCCAATTACTTATATTTGGATAAATATTTTTCAAATAATTAAGACAATATATTATGAAACGAGACCCAAAAAATAATTTTAGGAAGGATTAATTTATTGAGTGGGGTTTTCTATTTCATATGAACTTTAAATGATTTTCTTTCTTCTCCTCAACGGTTTTTATAGATCTAATGTGTTCTTTTTTGAAATATCCAATTTTATATTTTATTCAGTTTTATAAAGGGTTCATCCATGTGTTATTGGTACTTTAAGGGTAGAAGTCCCATATTAAGGTGTTTTTATGGATTTTTTATAGTATTCCAATGAATGATTTTTTAGTGGGGGTCTTCAATCCCCCTTGATCGTGTATCCAAATGACGATTTTTCTTTAAGTGTTTTGAAAGTACTATAAAAAAATTTAAACTTTTTATCATAACCATTGGGGAGGGTATGTTATATTACACAACATGTTTTTTTATTTATGATAATTTTGAGTAAGTATATTAGTTAGGTGTTCATTTTGATGAGAATATTTCTTTGAATAATAAGAAAATTTTTAAGATAGATAATATCTCTTTATTTTTAGATCATGTTCCTACTATATCTATCTCTCAAAAGTTATTTTAATGCTTTTTAATCATTAAAAGGGAAAAAATGATCCCTTTCCTTAAAAATAATACATTACATCATAGTTTAGTATTTTTTTGTGATTTCTATCTTTTTTTGTGTCAGAATTCTATTATTTCTATATTACTAATTAGTACATTAATATAGAAGAAAATATGTTCACAGGTTGGAAATAAGTTTTTTACATAAATTAAGGTTTCCATTATATCCACATCCCAACAATTAATAAACAATAAATACCTCAACACTCTATAGTTGGGAAATTCCATAAACCATCTAACTAAAACATTAATAATTTATTTTTTAAAAAATAACCTTAATATTACCCTATTTATAATTTATTGAAAAATAAATATCTACTTGTCCATTTTATTATTATTAAATTGAAAATAATTGTTGACAGAATTTGAAAATTAAAATATATACTCATTAGATGTATTGTATTTTTATATGGTTGGATTTGTATCGACTGTCCTTTTCTTGTGTCCAAATTTGTTTTTTTATTTTTTATATATGTCATGGTCTTTTAAACATTTCCTATAATCAACCTTGAACACAATAAATGAATATTTTTCTTTGAATTATATTTTTTAGTATTATTTTAATTTTAGTGGAAAAACATCCTATAATATTTCAAATTTCAACTAAATTTTGATAAGATATTTTTTTAATTTATCTACATATTTATCATTAAATTGTAATTAATTTAATATTTATTTTTTAAAAAATTGACACTAATTCAACTTTATATAAATTTATATGGAATATTTTTTCATAAGATATCCATTAGTTGTATTTAAACATTAATTTATTTTTCCTTTTTAACAAAACAATGTAGCTTCAAATTTATATTTTTTTTCAAGAAATGATTTAGTATTCCACATTTTTTTATTATAAACACACATTATGAATTTGATTCAATTATTAAACCCTATTATTTGACATAACTTTTTATATATTAAATTATTTTTCTTCTAATTTATTGCTTTTGAATTTTAATTGATTTCTTTGTTTTTTTATAAAAAACTCATTGTTATGTATTTAAATCTCACTATATACCACAGTATTGTCCTAATATTATTTATTAATCATTCCACTCATATTAATAGTTTACATTAACTAAATGTCAAACTCCTGAATAAAACCTTCATGATTAACATCTAAATACATAACTATTTCTTGTTATGTTTTCAATTTCTATTTGTAAAAATAATATTACATTTATTCGACTCATCATTCAATTAAAAATTTATTCCTGCTCAAATTTAAATTTTATATATTTTTATCTATATGATTAATAATCTTCATTATAAAATTTTGTTTATGACATTACCTTCTAATTATTCTCTCTTATAACAAATTAAAACTGTATTTTTTATTATATTTCCCTATAGAGAACATCGTCTATTTTCTTCTTGATAATCATACATATTTTGATTAATTTTCATTAAATTTAGGTTATAATTTAATAAATGGGTTTTTGAAAATTAAAGTAATATAATTCTCAACATCATTGAAATATTTATTTTCCTTATGTGGATAAATTTTCATACAGTGATGTTTACTCATTAATTGTAATATAATTATTATTATGAAAAAGAACCATATAAATTCTTCCAAATAAATATATATTGATCATTCCTACCTGGAAATTCCTTCCATATCAACTCTTATTTTCTATTGGAACACATTTATTTATATATCATCAAATATTTTTTGATTACGGTCCCTCTTTATTTTATTCTAACACATTACTTTTTATAGATATTTAAGTATTCAAAAATTCTAATCTGTATTTATTTTTTATTTTCTCTAAGACCACTCACTAATCAAATCACATCAAAAATATTATTCATTATCTCATAATCTCTCATTGTAAATATATTCAAATCATTAATCTCTTCTATTGAAACAAAAATATTATCCAAATTTTTTCTATATCGTTTTTAAATTTATTTCAAATATTACTATATATCCCTTGAAGATATCTACACCATCACATTTATTAATAGATATTTGAAAGGAATCTAGTTAAAATAATAATTTTAAATTTCATTATCATTATGTGAATTCTATTGTTCATCAGTTTTGGAGGACCTCATTTAATCACTAATTTGAACTCTATTCATCAAAAACAAAATGAATTATAATCTAAAAGATTTAAGTAAAACGTCATATTATCTTCCATAACTAATTATTTGTAATATAAAAAAATTATAATGGATTACATAATAATATTATTTTATTAAATTTATATTATCAAAAATAACAATAATTAAGAAATATATCAATTAAAAGATACAACAGAGGACATTTTTTCCTTTTATATAATTATTTATCACTAAGGTTCTGCATAAGAAAATTCACACTAGGAGTGGCGTGAATCATAGTGAAAATTAATTATAATATTTTTTAATTGACTTAATGTTGATGGTTTTTCCTTATGTAAATGGATTCACATTTTTTTCATGGATAAATAATAAATATTAATATAAAAATTTTAATCCTTTTTGAAAAAATCTATAAATATTACACGGTACACCCTAAAATTTGGATTAAATGATTTATTATATTCTTAAAAATGATGATTTTTTATAAATTACTAACTCAGTAATGTTATTACAATGAATGGGAATTGTTTTAATTTCAATTAATAGGTATATTATATCATGAAAAGTATCATATCCGTATTTTTAGAAGGGGATAAGATATTCGCTGTATTAATTTCATTTTCAACAATAATGTCTACAAAATAAAGGCATTCATAGTATATTTGGTATCAATTTTCTTCATAATTCCATCAATATTTTATTAATATTATATATAAAACACTTATATATAATTAATTCAATAATAATGATAATTTTTATATGAACTCTCATACCACACATTTTCACTCAATTTTTCATCAATGTTTTACAACACCCCTATTTTTTCAATAGTATTTATCATTTTTAAAAATCCATATAGTATGATAACTTCATAGGTTAAATTTAAATATTCAATGACATTACTGATTTAATCATAACATATAATCATTAATGTAATTTCAAACACATATATTTAAGGAAAATGATGACAAATAATTTTTCTTGATACATTCCATAAATATAAAAGATATAGTAAAAAATATTATGTTTATAAACATTAAATGGATATTTGTTTATTAGACCACAATATTGACTATAATATTTAAATCAAATATTTGAATATAATTGATTGAATCCTTGACCTATAAAAAATCAAGGACTATTTCTAAATACAAAATTCAGATAAAAGAGCAGGTTTCCAATCACTATTACAAATCCACCTTACATGAGTGACCCGAAATAATTTAGTATAATATCAATACCATAATTATATTGTATGGTTTTAAGTTCATTTATCCACCAATTTTACATTAATGATGTGTTGGATAACATTGTTCAGTGTTTGGATATTAAATTTTGAAGAAAAGATGAGATTTAGGGGTTTGTATGAAATAAAACAATTATGTTGGGTAAAACATGTCAATATTCTATTGGGTCATTATGGTTTTTATGCTTCAACTGATAAAGTGGTTCTGAATCTTGGAATACGTGCGATTTTTTATTAGTACCCATTAATAATTAATTATTTCACTGATTACTAAACCATGATTTTTTGACTCAAATTCTATTTTTTTCATGTATGCCAATGAGGTTATATTTCATTGGTGTTTTATTTGCTATTATGAAATAAAAAACTTTCCTTATACCCTTTCATTTTTATAAATGGAATGGATGAATGGGTGATTCCTAGTAACATATTTTATTTCGAATGGATTTTGACAAAATCACATCATAACAGTCTCGTCAGCATTATAGTTTTAGACCACAAAATATATTTATAGATGAAAACATATATTGATATATTTGGGTGGTCATGATTAAGACCTTTGAATTTTAAATTAAAATCGGGTGACTAAAAAACATCATGTTTTATGTAAAAACATTTTAATTTTAATTTTTCTTCATAATTATAAATATTTATCTATCATTAAATTATCATATCTTGTTTCCACCTGTCATGTGATTATATTATCTTTAGAGGGATCTAGGACTACACTAAAGTGATTTTGATGATTTCATGTGAATATATATTATATTAACACTTTAAAATGTTGAATAAATTAGGTTCTTATATAAATATTGAGTTTTAGTATATTTTTAATATTTAAAAAATTAAATTTCTAAATATATTTATGGTATGTGATTATGAAATCATATTCCATCAACAAAAATACATAGGATGTAATTAAATTTCAGTGTTCTCATTGAAATGATTATTTAATTTTATTTATGAATTTGTTCCTCTAATAATTTATTAATTGATATCAGGTGATAGAGTCTTCATGGTTAATATATAATATTATATTATTTAGGTTTCGCTAAATTCACATGATTATCCTTGAGATGTTATGAATTATGGTGAGATTATTGAGTGGTGATATATTATTCTATATTTGTTAATAATTTTAAAAAATCATTTTGATTTTCAAAAATTTCATCATTTTATAGAGTAATGGAGCTATTTTAATAATTGATTCATTAATAAATGGTTATATAATGGGGAAAGAAATATTTTGGTCCTTTTATGCTATTGATTATTTTATTTTAGCGGTTTGGGTAAATAATTTATTATTGTTGATTATTTAGACATATTTATCATATTAATAGGTTTTTATTTCATTACTGAAAGAGGGTTGGGTAGTTTGAGACTTCTAAATTTAAAAAATGATTTAATCAATCTTATCACAAGAAAAATGATAGGTTTAAATGTTTAACATTAAAACCATTTGATCGTATATAAGGTTATCATTTTATTTTATATATCATATTTATTAAATTTATTGACATGTGTTGTTCTAAAATAGATTTAAAATATGGTTTATGATTTTGAATAGAATTAGGTGATCGAAGGGAATGAAGTTAATTTGAAAACAGGTTTTTTCTTCTCTTCATGCTACGTTAATGAAATTTTATGTAATAGATCATTTACTATGGAATTTTATTTAAATTTTTTTATTATATATTTTAGTTACCAATTAAATGTTTTATATGTTGTGATTTTTATAAAAATATTCACATTGTTACTCCCATTATATTTAAGGGTATATATTTTTTATAATTTCATTTAAAAAAATGTTTATGTTTATTCTTATAGTTTATTAAAGGATTTTGAATAAGATATCAGTAATTATTTGATGATTCAGTCAATGTTTTAGATAAAAATATGATATATTTTGAGGACCATGCAGAAATATAGAGAATTGTGGTTTATAAAGGGTTTTAATTTATAAAACATATTTTTAGGTTGTTGGTCATATTGTTACATATATTGTTTATCCAATAAATCCTTGAGAAATAGATGGAATTTCCCCATGATGGAAAGTCTAACACTAATGTGTCTATATGTTATTGTTATCGTGATTCTATTTCCACCATAGAGAAATTATTTATAGTATGATCGTAGTGTCCATTACACAATGAGTTCATGGGTATGGGATTTAAACAACAACCCATTGAATCTTTAAATAATATGGATCCTACATATTTATTTTTCATTTTAATTTAGTGGGAAAAAATAAGAAATCATTTCCCTTTATTTCAACAATTAAAAACATGAATGATATCCCCCCTCCTTGGTGTCTCTCCCCTTATCAATTGATTTCTCCTAAAATATGTGATAGAATTCTGCGACCATAAAAAAAGGCATATCGAAACAGGTACAACTATCCTACATTATATAGTATTATATTGTATTTTGATATATTTTTTCAGTATTCTTTTTTCATAAATTTAGGAATTTTTCATTATTTAGTTATTAATCCATATATCCTAATTATTAGAATGATCATTTATGAGATGGGATCAACTAATTCAGGGTATATGTGGCTAAATTTTCTCATTCTTTTATATATTTTTTCAAATCATTTGTGATATATATTGATGATAAGTGATTTTTTTTGTTGAAATCAATTTGATTTTTTTTTTCATCTGACACAAATTATTAGGGTACGTATGTTAAGGGTTAGTATGAGTCCACCATGTGTTTTTATTTTACTCAATTTTCATTGAAATCCACGGTCTTGTGAAAACGTTAGATGAAACATATAATCATTATCCCATGATTGGTTTTTCAAATTAATTCTATGGTATTATATACCATGTTAGTTTCACAATTACATCATTTGATAATGTGATATATTCTTATAATAAATTATTTCTCAGATAAATGTTCTAAATGGATTGTTTTGGTAAATATACAATTTTAATAAATCATTTCATGCAATAACGGGTAAAAATAATCTTCTAAAAAATATATGGTTCCTTTTATTTAATTACATAGAAAAATAAGATTGTAATTGCAGATTATGGGGACCCTCCAAGTTTATCTTTTTAGGGTTCATACATTATATTAAACATAATGATAATTTTAAATAATTAAATATTTTTATATGAATATACCATGTTGTGTTACTATGAATGGTAATGAGATTACATAATAAAATTTGATTATAAAAAAAATATTTTTATCACCTTTTGATTTATATAATATATAAGGATTGTGACAATTATGTTCATTGATCATTATAATAATGGTGTATCTTTTCTAATTGATTATTATAGATATAGAGTGATTGGGATTCCTTAAATATTATTTTTCCTGATATAACTAGCCAAAATTCACCTTTGTATTATTCTTTATACGTATGGGTTGAGGGATCTAATGGATGAGGTAAACATTGAAATTGAAATCATTTTTCAATGTGTCTTATTATTATATCTAGGGGTGGTTGGGCATGAGGATTGATATCAATATTTATATGTGTCACCATACAATTGGTATTAAATGATGCTGAGATGGGATTGATATGCTTTAAATATATTTAATTATATATAGGGGAATCATTTCCCCATTAACATTAAAAAATTATATGATATTCAATATTTTTTAAGGATAAGATCATTATATATAGGGGTAATTTTTCAAAATAAAATTTATATCATTTTGTTTTAATAGAGATTCCATGTAGATGAGACTGAAATGTATAATATGAATCCAATCCCATCAATTTTACATTGTTATTAGTTGTGGTAAATTTTATTTTCCGTAATGATCCTATATTAATGGGAATATACTATGAAATAGTACCTATATATCTATTCTCGCGTGTTCATTATTATTCTACCACTTCTCAATGTATGTATGGTCACTCAATTTTTGGAATTTTTAGAACTAAATATTGTGTTGTTTACTATTATTTATAAAGATTATTATTTATATAGGAATATCACTTGATAATATAATTTTACAATACATATTTCGTCAAAAATAATTTTTGGCTTCCTACTATGATAAACCCTCAACATGTATTGTCATCATGGTGCACATGCAGAGTACATAGTTAAAGGAATAGGAATGTTAAATGTGTTTTTTACAAATAGATTATTTTAAATTCCGATTTCAGTTATTAGTGGTAAGATCCAACATGGACTCTAGATAAAAATTTTAGTGACCGGATTCATTTTCATAATTCTAGACTATTATATATATTATCATCCAATGGGTGAAATTGATTATTTAAATATAATTCATGTAACATAATCAGTATTCATTTTGATATATAATATTATATGTTATTTACTTATGGGTGGTACATTGTTGTTTTTAATATATTCTATTATTAAATTACAATTATTCATTATCATTATTACTTATTTTATTATTTACTATTAGTTTTGCATTTGGTATAGTCTCCCCATGATAACATATTTCTCCTCACTAATATTAGATGACCTCTACCATATATAGAGGCCTTTCAAATGTATATGGGTTGTTCTTCTAGAAAAATATGATTTTATAGTGGATATAATAATGTTTTCTCTGATCTATGTTTATTAATAAAACTATTTGGAATAAGACAGATGGATTTATAATGTTATTGGATTGTGGTATGAACCTAATTCATGAATTTAGATTTACCAAGGTAATCCCATTTTACAATGGATGGGGTTTTTATTATCTGTTTTTTAAAATCCTATTATATTATTAATTTTTAATTGTATTTATTTTCAATTAAAATTTACAGGATATGGTATGTTTGTTAGATTTGTTTTATTAGAGATGGATGATGGTGTTTTCTGGTGATTTTAAAATCTATGGAAATTATTTATATAAGCTCATGTTCATGGTTTAGATCCTATAAAAGAAGAATCTAGAATAGTACAACGATATGTATGAAAAATATATAGTTTACATGTTGATAAATTAGACTAACCTTCTCTCGTGTAAATATATCATGGGTGTTCCAAAAGAAATATAATATCGAGCAGATGATAAAAAAACAAATTTAGATCATATGTATAAACAATTTGATGACACATAATATTGCCACTGATATTATTTTATGATCAAATATTTATTTTCAAAGATATGAAAGTGTAATTTTATGATTCTAGCAAATAACTATGAATGTTTTTGGTTCATGTGGATAAATTTTAGGTTATGTTGTAATATCCTAAAATCAAAACATAAGAATAATATATCAATAGATATTACTTAATATTAAACAACTGATACATGATATTAATCAGATGATATTATATATTCTTTATATAATAAGTATTATGATTCTACATTTTCAGTTGTGATTCCTGTTTTAGATTATATTAGTAGTATATGATGATGATTTAACAATTAGAATTATATTTAAAATTTATTAATTGTATTTCAATTTATCACACATATATGAAAATATGGAATGAATACATTTTTATGGATATTAAATTAAAAGTAAGAATCATTAAAATTTAGAATAATTAAATGAGAATACATGTAAATGAAAATTTAGTTGTATAAATATTAATATATTTTTATTTATTCTATGGATCAGAGCTAGAAATTATCATGACTAATACTGGAGTAGTTTTTAATAAAGATCACTATGTGGTTTTTTTAAGGATGCATTAATATTGAAATATGGAAAATTCCAATATAAACCTACATGGGATCTAAAAATAGAATAATATTGTTATTATTAATATAGACATATAAATAGAGTTCAGGAAGAATAAAATAATCTTTTATTATTATTTATTGATTTGTATTCCAATTTTTATAAGGGATTGCGTTTTTATATTCATAATGATGATTCAAATGTATTATAGATAATATATTTTATTAGTGTACTGATTTTGAACATTTGAAAAAGGATGTTTCCTTATAATTTATTTAATATTATTTAGAATCATAAGATCTAGAATAGAAAATAATTGAGAGGCATTTTAAATAGGAAAAATACTTCGGGTAAAGGGTTATATCATACATATTTTACCACTTAATGATATTTTCAATACATTGGTGCCACAAATGTAACCCAAGCACATAAATTTCATAGTCACCAACATTGGATGTAAAATTTATGATGAAAATATTTTTTATAATTATCAATTATCAATTAATCAATGTATGAGAAGAGATTATTATCCCAAAATCCCAATATCTACCATACATGAATCATAAACCCATGTCTATATATAAATGATGATAACTTTTAAGCATTTACTATAGATTTATAAATCCATTTTATTCATTAGTATGTTTAAGGAATATCACTCAATGGATTATAAAGAACTCTTTCTTCAATGATGAATCCACTTATTATAATTAATTACTCGATGATCTCGTGTGCTTCTTCACCTCTCAATAGCAGGCCGTATCTCTTATAAGAAAGGAAGAATAAGTGTCCATATTTTAGTACGGTACTATTTTTATGAGTATCGTAAAACACACCATCAAGTCACAATGGAAATGGTTTCATTATATAACCCTCAACGACAATCCTTTAGTGCACATGAATTTCAGCATATGTTATGAATTCCTTTGGTTACATGCATATGTAACCCTAATCCAATTCATTATCCCAATTTTTTAAATGTATGAAATTATTAATACTATATCATATATAATTTATGAAAAATGTTTACATATAATTCCTATCATTCTTCCACATAAAAAATTATACAATGTTATACTATGCCATACCATATTATTGAACTCCCAACATTTTCATGTGATTTAGCCAATATTTCTAGTAAGATAGGATAATTATATTTCATGATATCTATATTTTTTGAATTATGGTATACCATTATCATCAACTATTATATTGCCAGATGCATCATATATGTAATGGTGTTGGGTAATGGGGTGACCTGAGTACAATATATATAAAATTTATGTCTTCTCTTTTGAATATTAATTGTATCTTTCAATAATTCAAAATTATAACCATTATATTTACTCTCTCAAGATAATGTATAAAAATCATATTATTTAAAAAAACTCCACCATATACATAAACTAATTTTCCCACATAGTCAACTTATATGTATAGGATAAATTATATTTTTTCATAGATGAGGGAATGGAAACAATAGAAATCGTGGGAACAAATGGTCAATTGTGGTTAAAAAGGTAGATAAAAACTAAATTTCATTAGTATATAATTTGTCTAATGACATGAAATTTTATTTTATATTCCACTTTTAACAAATTTTATGTTATATATAGCTTGTTTCAAACACTATATTGATCTTAAACAAAAAATGATATATTATAGAGTTAATAGTACTAAATTTACTGTTATAACATATCCATAGATTTTTTGTGTATTAATTTGTGTAACCATATTTATAAATTTATATTTATTGTAGAATAAATGACATCATAAAGTTTATGTATTATTTAGGACGATCATTTTAAAGATCATGGAAAGGAAAATACATCACTGGGGATTTCTATAGTCTAAGCCCAAGAAAATCTTCAACAAGGATAGATTGAGAAAAATCATCTATAGTAGAAGATCAAGATCATGGAAATAACTTCTAAATCCATGATATGTGACTAAATGTCTAAAACTACCACCTATACTAATTTTACAAATATATATATATTTTTGGATATTGAAGGTGTATTATAATTAGATGTTACGATCATATAAACATGTAATAAATAATATAAGATATTCTATATACATTCCTATGATTTTCAATAGAATTTTGATAAAATTGCAAAATAAATTTAACCAATTTTAATAAATTAAATTTTTAGAATTGATATTTATGAAATAGGTTATCAATTTATTAAATTAATAATTAAAATAGTTAATGTTAAAAGGAAAAGATTTTTAATTATTTCTATTATAGTATGTATTATATATTTTCCCTTAAATAAACATACTGTTTCACTATTAAATATTTAATTTAATGAAACTTAATAAACTTATATATTAATAAAAAATAATATTAATTTAATGATTTTTTCTAGGTATGAGACAATAATATGCTTATTATACGATAAAGCATAAATATTTTTTAAAAAGTAATATGTCTAAATTATTTTTATTTATATTAATAATATATTTAATCATTTACAAAAACATAATCCAATCAAATGGATTTTTTATTCTTAATCTACAAGTGAAAATTATGAAATATTTTCAATTTTATTTTTAGGATGAAAATAACATTTCAAGGTCATTTCTACTTACCTTGATACATGAAAAATATGATCAAAATGTTAAATAATGGGTAAAACATGAAATATTATAAAATGGATCATTAAATTAGTGGGTGGGAGTATTCTATGTGTCAGCACATGTCATCTTCATTATTTTTAAAATTTAGTTCCAAATTACATAACAAATACATAATTACATTTATTAAAGTATAAGTATTTGAAAATAATATACTAATCTCACTTATAAAAGGACCCCTAGATGACACCGTCAAATCTAGGACAATAATTTTAATTCCCACAATAAATTGAAATATTTTAATCAATAAGAATACTCTCTAATGATGGGTAGCCTTTTTCCATATATATTTCCTGAATTCCAACAAAACTGAATAACTTTATAATCATACACATCAATTGATTATACCTTATTTTTTTCTTTGCTAGGTGTAACAACCATTATGAAAGATTCTATAAATTTTTATTTTAGATGGTTATATAAATAATATTAATTTTAAAATATTATATTAAATTGAATATTATTTTAACATTAATTTAAAAAATTAAAATATTAACATTTATATTTTTTATTAATATTCCACATTTTCATTGGGAGAGGATTATTTTTTTGACAAGGAATTATAATAGAAACTATTTTTAAAAAAAATTGAATAGTTAATATTGTTAAAACTGATGATAAATACAATATAAAAATAAATATTTAATATTTAATTATGGAACATAAAATTTAAATATTAATGGTAAAAAACATGTATAACTTTAGGAAATATATAGCTAATTCTTCTATGATTATTATATAATATTTTTGAGAATGTATGACCTAATAGAAATCAAAGGGTATGGTTTTTCTAACTCATTTTCATTTTCATTAGGTTTTAATATTTATTTCATAACTGGAAACATCTAAGATTAGTTTATTTTTTTAATTTATATGTTATATTTGGTATTTTCCGTTTATATATTTTGAAATTAAATACTTACATCAATATCAGTTTTATGGTATTATTTCCCGATTAAAATAATATTTTGTTAAGATCAGCTCTCATCTTTTCAAATGAATTTTTTTCTTCAATGTAATTATTATTTATTAATTAAAATTGTTTCTATTATCATTATAAAATCCATGTAGTTATTATTTTTCATATTCCTTATATTCCTATTATTATCTTGTTAAAAAAGTAAATTTTTCAATTCTTTCATCGATATTATATTTTCCTAAAAACTGCATAGAATCTATAAACTCATTTATTTCCACTCTTTTGTGTTTTTCAATTATATCCCACATTTATTTATATAATAACTCTTTCATTTCATGGTCATAAAATTAGACATTATTTTTGGGTTATTTTTTATAATCTTTTCCGTTCAGATTCATTAAAATTAATTTTTAAACATATTTGTAACATTTAAGTTTATGGAAATGGTAATTTTTATTCTAGAAATATTCATATAATGACAAAAATTTAATTTTACTCTCTACCTAAAAATTATTTACCTCTTATGGAGTAATTTTCATGATCATACATTATCTTTTTTGTTCTTCTTTTTGAGTGATTGTGTTTTTGTATATACTTTTCCACACTTGATCAAATTGTATGTTATACCATTTTGAAATGATATTAAAAATATTTTCTCTAAGTGGGTTTATTGTTATATCATATATGATTTATTTATTTTGGCCCTCATATTTTTGGTTTATAATTATAATATTGGTTGGTTTTTATTTCCCTTAAATGCATTAATTGTGGTTTTATATATCTTTGGATTTGAAAATTATGATTGAAGTATTGTTGGATCAACAATATTAAGTGAAACTGGAAGTGAACCCTAATCTAATATATAAATACATGTAGGTAGTCATTCATTATCCCCTCTAAATGTGAAATTTTTAGTTATATATAATGAATCATGTTATGATTTTTAATTTTATTTTCATGTGACATTACAGTATTATGTTTTATGGTTTATGATTATGTTGAAATGCTACCAAACAGTGGTATATGTTTTAGGATTCCATAATAATCCTTTTACAATACAATGATCTTATTCCACATTTTATATTTTTAATTCATGACGTATGATTACAACTTATGATCCAATTTACCATTAAATAAAATATATGTTTCCTCTGAATTCATTCTTGCGTGTTTAATAAGAAAATTACAATTACATGTCTAATTGATTTTCTTTATAAAAAAACTTTGAGTGTACTTGTTCCTTTTTTAAGTATTTCTAGGTAATTATATAAAAGATTTTGTGTATAAGTTTTCTAAATATAGACTTTTTTCTGGGATAGATTGATGATATAATCTGTAATGTGATGTTTATATATCCAATATCAAATGAAACATAAAATTTGGGTCCTAGATTTTGATATTATCAGTCCAATGTAATGTTTACAATATGTAAATTATGTTAAATATATTCTTGTTTATCTAAAACATATTAGTTGGTATTAGTGTAATGTTTTGTTATATATGTGTATTATTTTATGATTTATAAGGTAACCCAACATAAATCAATCTAGGAGTAACTAAAGTATAATAGCTTAAATGTAGGTTTCATGGGAAAAGACATCATACGATTGAGTTTAAAAAGTCGTATAGTATTTTACTATAGTTCTGTGAATATACCATACATTATTTCCAATTTTGATAATTTTTTATATTTTTTAAATGTACTATTTTAGAATGAATTAATTTGTCAAATTATGTGATGGAAAATGGGGTGATTGTTTCAATGAACATTAAAATAGGATAAGAGATAGCCTTAGAAATCTCATGGCTATACTCACTCGAATGCATAAATATGTGAAAAAAAATCATAGAAACTGATCATGTTACACCTTATAATCATTTTCAGGTATACCTTGCCTAGGGTTTTAACTTTTTTTGATTGGGATTATCATTATATTCTCTATAATTGAGAGCCTTTTCTGAGAAAACTAACATAAAGTTTGTTGATCTATGTTTGGGTGAATTAATGATGTCCAATTTTAATTGTTTAAAATGACATACTACATTCTACCCATGATTAGGTAACAAAAAATTTTTACATTGTATTATTAATATAATCTTCATTTTTTGTTGTCTATTGGATGATTTCATGACGTAAAAGTGTTACACATCGTATATTGTGGATTAGGAACGAGTTATGATTTTGTTCGGGGTTTAATGGTTTACATGATTTCAATTAGGTTCATGGCATGAAAATTTCGATTGGGAATAACTTTAATCTTAGGTGAATCGTTTTAAATTATATCAAAAATTAATGTGATTTAACCCCATGAAAGGGATTGACGATGTGAAATAATAGAAAATATTAGATTGAAACACAATATACCCATGTCCGTGTTTTCATTTAGCAACAACCATCACTCTCAATACTAAGTAGTTTTCCTAGGTGATTTTGGTGAATTACATTCCTTCGAAACCTTTCATTTAAAAGAGTATCATCATAGTTGATGGGGTTCGTCTCACTCGGAATATGGTCTATTAGTATTAGTTTTATTTGAATATATTTACATCTTCAGTTGTGTGTTTTTTCATATGTGTCATTAAATTGTGTTTTCAATTGTTCATTTAATGTTTCTTTTCATTCATTTTCATCCAAATGTCTATCTGTGTTTTCTTAGTCAACATTTTTGAAGGAGGAGATTTTACCATTGTCCATAAGGTATATTGATCTTTAAAATATACTAAGATTCTTGGATTTCAATATATTTTTGTTTATTAAATTGTATTTTTCATTGGAATATATTCTCACCAGTGATAAATGGTTTTCATTATATTTTATATTGGTTTTGGAAATTGTTTTGAACAAAATTAGCACAAAGAGAACTTTGGGTGCCTCAGTATGTAGACATATTTGACCCTAATGTGTTTTCCAAACCACTAGTGTATACCTTTGTGATAAAAATATGTTGTTTAATGAATATAAATCTATTGTAACAAACATTCATTTAGTTTAGTCTACTTGTATATCTAGTATGTATTATTATAGGCCGGATACCAAATGGGTTTCTTTTTCTTTTATACCTGGTTTATCACTTTCTAGATTATTTCATGGATATTTTCTCACATGATAAATTTAAATCTTTTCATTTATGACTTATATATTCCATGTATAAGGAATATCTATTTCATTTATTGAAAATGATGAAAATATTTACAAACTATTTTATTTAGGAAATTATTTATAAATTTTGTTTTGTTCAAAATATAGAACATGTAAATTATTCATGATAGGAATTGTATAGATTATTTTTTGGTGTCATATTAGGAATGGTTATCACATCATACATTTTCAATTGGGTTTTTTTACACTTTTTTATAGTACATGCGTAAAGGGAAGAGAATCATATATCATGAATGGATCTCTGGTCATATGATTCCTTTATAGATAGTATATTTGGAGGTGACAGTTGGTCATATAGAGGCACGCTGTTTTTCTAATCATAATTTTTTGGTTTATAATATTTGAATTTGTTTGTATGGATAATTTTTTTCCATATATCTTCCACATTGTACTCTATTTTTTTTATCATTATTCGATAAACTCAAAGTGTGTTCTTGTAATATTTCTTGTACCTCACCACATGGAAGATTAACTACTGTGACATTTCTAGTTGACCTAGGATGGTTCATTATATATTTTTATCCAAGAACCTCTCAAAATTAATATTTCTATCAGTCCCTATGATTGGTTATGTTTTTATTTAGGCAAGTGTTACAATCTTTTGAATTTTGGTTGTAATTGTGGGAGGGGACCAGACTAGCTCACTTTCATGTTTGAACTCATCTATCCGTGGGTTGTCAAGAATTTTATACTAGGTTTGAGGCATGGTGTTCATTTTCATTCAAATGAATTGTATGTGAAGATTATTCAAATTGATAATTTCTTTCCTTAAGGTTTAATCAGTAATTTATAGAACTCATAAATGCATTAAATAATTATGGTTTTAATGCTTTTTTATATTTTCCTAATGTTTAACTATGATTTTGTAATGTTCTCGTGACAATGTTTTTCTTTTTTGAAATAATCGTTTTCTTTGAATAGGTCTTACATATATTTGAATATAAGATAAGATAAATTTTCTTCATGTTAATCCTCCAGTGGTCCTTTATTTGGATGGAGAGTTTATATATAGTATTTATACTCTGGTGCATGTTGGTGATAGGAATTTAATATTTATGTTGGATCATGGTTCTATATTTACTATGATAAATCCACCTTTCTTAAATAGTAAAAATGGAAACCAATAATGTACGTAATGGATTTATAGGATCTATATTATATTCAAAAAAATTAATTCTTTTGAGGAATATATGGTGGTGTTTCCCATGATATTCTCAAAGGATGTGTAATTAGATGGTAGGGTTCTATTGTGAATTTCACATTTCATGCGGATCTTAAATAGAATTAAATCAAGAAAATATTACACTAAATGTATAATATTGAGGCATTACATATGAAGAATAATAAGGAGTTTATGACATTTTATTAATGGGATAATACAATTCCATAGTATTCCACTCATTTTAATGAGATGGGGCATCTAGAACTAGATATAATCATTCATGAAAACATAATTACTTAAAGCATTGTATTGGGATTGAGTTCTAAAATTCTGTTAATATTGACCATCACGTTCCTTCAGAAATTTGTAGTGGTGGTTGAAATAGAAGATTCAGAAGAGGTCGATATATCTTGAATCTCTTGTTTAGTTGGAGATTAGTTTTCTTTTGTCATTATCTATGGTTTATCATCAGGACAAGAAAATGATTCATAATTATTGAAAAATATCTTCAAGGAAAGTTTTGTTTGAGTTTTATAGGAAAAATTAGAGTGTTTACTAAAACTTTGGGTAGCCTAATCATACCATGCCACACAATGTGGAGAATTTACAGACTTGTCATCGTTGTAGGAAATCTAGAAATATGTAGAGTTTTTCTAATGGTATGTCTTGTGGATGTATCTTTTGATTCACAATAACCAATATATCAAAATATAGTAATGATTCTTACAATGGTGGTGGTTTATATACTATGGATAAGATATATGTTTTTGTGTCATATAATTATCAATGTGTAGTTCAGATCGAGTATCCTTATTCACTAGAGTATACAAAAGATGAATTTTATTTAGGGACAACCATAGTTATAGTTTCAGTGGTTATGTCATATTCTATGGTTCAAGATATTTTTTATACATGTTTAACTAATTATTTTATATCATTAAATGTATTTTATGTGTTGTTCTTTAATTATGATCTTATGATTTGATTGATGGATATTTCCACATAATTTCTGTGATGACCCAGACTCTCTTGGTCCTTCCCTTTACCAAAATCTGTGTTCTAAAGGAGTGGCGTCTCGGTGAGACCGATCGGCGAGATCGATCGGTGGGACCGATCAGTGAGACCGATCGGCGAGACCGATCGGCGCCACCAGGCCTTTTCAAGTTGTTCTAGTAGCGCTCCTTTGTGCAAATATGGTTTTAAACCCTTTTCTGACTCGTTTAAGCGTGTTTTTAAGACCCGTAATGACCATAAGAGCTTTAATTAAATACTTCATCAATTCATGAGTCATATTAAACCACCCGACCCCCCTTTTTGTAACGAGTGGAGCTGTGTGGTCAACCCACGAAAATAAGTGATTTTTTTATTGAAATCAATTTGATTTTTTTTTTCATCTGACACAAATTATTAGGGTACGTATGTTAAGGGTTAGTATGAGTCCACCGTGTGTTTTTATTTTACTCAATTGTCATTGAAATCCACGGTCTTGTGAAAAAGGTAGATGAAACATATAATCATTATCCCATGATTGGTTGTTCAGATTAATTATGTGGTATTATATACCATGTTAGTTTCACAATTAAATATTTTGATAATGCGATATATTATTATAATAAATTATATCTCAGATAAATGTTCTAAATGGATTTTTTGGTAAATATACAATTTTAATAAATAATTTCATGCAATAATGGGTAAAAATAATCTTCTAAAAAATATATGGTTCCTTTTATTTAATTACATACAAAAATAAGATTGTAATTTCAGAATATGGGGACCCTCCCAGTTTATCTTTTATAGGGTTCATACATTATATTAAACATAATGATAATTTTCAATAATTAAATATTTTTATATGAATATACCATGTTGTGTTACTATGAATGGTAATGAGATTACATAATAAAATTTGATTATAAAAAAAGCTTCTTATCACCTTTTGATTTATATAATATATAAGGATTGTGATAATTAAGTTCATTGATCATTATAATAATGGTGCATCTTTTCTAATTGATTATTATAGATATAGAGTGATTGGGATTCCTTAAATATTATTTTTCCTGATATAACAACCCAAAATTCACCTTCGTATTATTCTTTATACGTATGGGTTGAGGGATCTAATGGATGAGGTAAACATTGAAATTGAAATCATTTTTCAATGTGTCTTATTATTATATCTAGGGGTGGTTGGGAATGAGGATTGATATCAATATTTAGATGTGTCACCATACAATTGGTATTAAATGATGCTGAGATGGGATTGATATGCTTTAAATATATTTAATTATATATAGGGGAATCATTTCCCCATTAACATTAAATAATTATATGGTATTCAATATTTTTTAAGGATAAGATCATTATATATAGGGGTAATTTTTCAAAATAAAATTTATATCATTTTGTTTTAATAGAGATTCCAGGTAGATGAGACTGAAATATATAATATGAATCCACTCCAATCAATTTTACATTGTTATTAGTTGTGGTAAATTTTATTTTCCGTAATGATCCTATATTAATGGGAAAATACTATAAAATAGTACCTATATATCTATTCTCGCGTGTTCATTATTATTCTACCACTTCTCAATGTATGTATGGTCACTCAATTTGTGGAATTTTGAGAACTAAATATTGTGTTGTTTACTATTATTGATAAAGATTATTATTTATATAGGAATATCACTTGAGAATATAATTTTACACTACATATTTCGTCAAAAATAGTATATTCCTTCCTACTATGATACACCCTCAACATGTATTGTCATCATGGTGCACATGAAGAGTAAATAGTTAAAGGAATAGGAATGTTAAATGTGTTTTTTACAAATAGATTATTCTAAATTCCGATTTCAATTATTAGTGTTAAGATCCAACATGGACTCTAGATAAAAATTTTAGTGACCAGATTCATTTTCATAATTCTAGACTATTATATATATTATCATCCAATGGGTGAAATTGATTATTTAATTATAATTCATGTAACATAATAAGTATTCATTTTGATATAGAATATTATATGTTACTTATTTATGGGTGGTACATTGTTGTTTTTAATATATTCTATTATTAAATTACAATTATTCATTATCATTATTACTTATATTATTATTTACTGTTAGTTTTGCATTTCGTATAGTCTTCCCATGATCACATATTTCTCCTCACTAATATTAGATGACCTCTAGCATATATAGAGGCCTTTCAAATGTATATGGGTTGTTCTTCTAGAAAAATATGATTTTATAGTGGATATAATAATGTTTTTTCAGATCTATGTTTATTAATAAAACTATTTGGAATAAGACAGATGGATTTATAATGTTATTGGATCGTGGGATGAACCTAATTCATGAATTTAGATTTACCAAGGTAATCCCATTTTACAATGGATGGGGTTTTTATTATTTGTTTTTTAAAATCCTATTATATTATTAATTTTCAATTGTATTTATTTTCAATTAAAATTGACAGGATATGGTATGTTGGTTAGATTTGTTTTATTAGAGATGGATTATGGTGTTTTATAGTGATTATGAAATCTATGAAAATTATTTATATAAGCTCATTTTCATAGTTTAGATCCTATAAAAGAAGAATCTAGAATAGTACAATGATGTGTATGAAAAATATATAGTTTACATGTTGATAAATTAGACTAACCTTCCCTCGTGTAAATTTATCATGGGTGTTCCTAAAGAAATATAATATCTAGGAGATGATAATTAAACAAATTTAGATCATATGTATAAACAATTTTATGACACATAATATTTCCACTGATATTCTTTTATAATCAAATATTTATTTTCAAAGATATGAAAGTGTAATTTTATGATTCTATAAAATAACTATGAATGTTTTTGGTTCATGTTGATTAAATTTTAGGTTATGTTGTAATATTCTAAAATCAAAACATAAGAATAAAATATCAATAGATATTACTTAATATTAAACAACTGATACATGATATTAATCAGATGATATTCTATATTCCTTATATAATAAGTATTATGATTCTACATTTTCAGTTGTGATTCATGTTTTAGATTATATTAGTAGTATATGATGATGATTTAACAATTAGAATTATATTTAAAATTTATTAATTGTATTTCACTTTATCACACATATAAGAAAATATGGAATGAATACATTTTTATGGATATTAAATTAAAAGTAAGAATCAATAAAATTTAGAATAATTAAATGATAATACATGTAAATGAAAATTTAGTTGTATAAATAATAATATATTTTTATTTATTCTATGGATCAGAGATAGAAATTATTATGACTAATACTGGAGTAGTTTTTAAAAAAGATCTCTATGTGGTTTTTTAAGGATGCATTAATATTGAAATATTGAAAATTTCAATATGTACCTATATGGGATTTAAAAATAGAATAATATTGTTATTATTAATATAGATATATAAATAGAGTTCAGGAAGAATAAAATAATCTTTTATTATTATTTATTGTTTTGTATTCCAATTTTTATAAGGGAGTGCGTTTTTATATTCATAATGATGATTAAAATGTATTATAGATAATATATTTTATTAGTTTACTGATTTTGAACATTTGAAAAAGGATTTTTCGTTATAATTTATTTAATATTATTTAGAATCATAAGATCTACAATAGAAAATAATTGAGAGGCATTTTAAATAGGAAAAATACTTCGGGTAAAGGGTTATATCATACATATTTTACCACTTAATGATATTTTCAATACATTGATGCCTCAAATGTAACCCAAGCACAGAAATTTCATAGTCACCAACATTGGATGTAAAATTTATGATGAAAATATTTTTTATAATTATCAATTATCAATTAATCAATGTATGAGAAGAAATTATTATCCCAAAATCCCAATATCTACCATACATGAATCATAAACCGATGTCTATATATAAATGATGATAACTTTTAACCATTTACTATAGATTTATAAATCCATTTTATTCATTTTTATTTTTAAGGAATATCACTCAATGGATTATAAAGAACTCTTTCTTCAATGATGAATCCACTTATTATAATTAATTACTCGATGATCTCGTGTGCTTCTTCACCTCTCAATAGCATGTCGTATCTCTTATAAGAAAGGAAGAATAATGTTCCAGATTTTAGTATGGGACTATTTTTATGAGTATCGTAAAACACACCAACAAGTCACAATGGAAATGGTTTCATTATATAACCCTCAACGACACTCCTTTAGTGCACATGAATTTCGGCATATGTTATGAATTCCTTTAGTTACAAGAATATGTAACACTAATCCAATTCATTATCTCAATTTTTTAAATTTATGAAATTATTAATACTATATCGTATATAATTTATGAAAAATGTTTACATATAATTCCTATCATTCTTCCACATAAAAAATTATACAATGTTATACTATTCCATACTATATGATTGAACTCCAAACATTTTCATGTGATTTAGCCAATATTTCTAGTAAGACAGGATAATTATATTTCATGATATCTATTTTTTTTGAATTATGGTATACCATTATCATCAACTATTATATTGCCAGATGCATCACATATGTAATGGTGTTGGGTAATGGGGTGACCTGAGTACAATATATATAAAATTTATGTCATCTATTTTGAATATTAATTGTATCTCTCAATAATTCAAAATTATAACCATTATATTTACTCTCTCAAGATAATGTATAAAAACCATATTATTTAAACAAACTCCACCATATACATAAACTAATTTTCCCACATAGTAGACTTATATGTATAGGATAAATTATATTTTTTCATAGATGAGGGAATGGAAACAATAGAAATCGTGGGAACAAATGGCCAATTATGGTTAAGAAGGTAGATAAAAACTAAATTTCATTAGTTTATAATTTGTCTAATGACATGAAATTTTATTTTATATTCCACTTTTAACAAATTTTATGTTATATATAGCTTGTTTCAAACACTATATTGATCTTAAACAAAAAATGATATATTATAGAGTTAATAGTACTAAATTTTACTGTTATAACATATCCATATATTTTGTGTGTATTAATTTGTGTAACCATATTTATAAATTTATATTTATTGTAGAATAAATGACATCATAAAGTTTATGTATTATTTGGGATGATCATTTTAAAGATCATTGGAAGGAAAATACATCACTGGGGATTTCCACAGTCTAAGCCCAAGAAAATCTTCAACAAGGATGGATTTAGAAAAATCATCTATAGTAGAAGATCAAGATCATGGAAATAACTTCTAAATCCATGATATGTGAATAAATGTCTAAAACTACCACCTATACTAATTTTACAAATATATATATTTTTGGATATTTAAGGGGTATTATAATTAGATGTTACGATCATATAAACATGTAATAAATAATATAAGATATTCTATATACATTCCTATGATTTTCAATAGAATTTTGATAAAATTGTAATATAAATTTAACCAATTTTAATTAATGAAATTTTTAGAAGTGATATTTATGAAATAGGTTATCAATTTATTAAATTAATAATTAAAATAGTTAATGTTAAAAGGAAGAGATTTTTAATTATTTCTATTATAGTATGTATTATATATTTTCCCTTAAATAAACATACCTTATCACTATTAAATATTTAATTTAATGAATCTTAATAAACTTATATATTAATAAAAAATAATATTAATTTAATGATTTTTACTAGGTATGAGACAATAATATGCTTATTATACGATAAAGCATAAATATTTTTTAAAAAGTAATATGTCCAAATTATTTTTATTTATATTAATAATATATTGAATCATTTACAAAAAAATTATCCAATCAAATGGATTTCATATTTTTAATCTACAAGTGAATATTATGAAGTATTTTCAATTTTATTTTTAGGATGAAAATAACATTTCAAGGTTATTTCTACTTACCATGATACATGAAAAATATGATCAAAATGTTAAATAATGGGGTAAATCATGAAGTATTATAAAATGGATCATTAAATTAGTGGGTGGGAGTATTATATGTGTCAGCACATGTCATCTTCATTATTTTTAAAATTTAGTTCCAAATTACATAACAAATATATAATTACATTTATTAAATTATAAGTATTTGAAAATCATATACTAATCTCACTTATAAAAGGACCCCTACATGACACCGTCAAATCTAGGACAATAATTTTAATTCCCACAATAAATTGAAATATTTTATTCAATAATAATACTCTCTAATGATGGGTATCTTTTTTCCCTATATATTTCCCGAATTCCAACAAAACTGAATAACTTTATAATCATACTCATCAATTGATTATACCTTATTTTTGCATTGCTAGGTGTAACAACCATTTTGAATGATTCTATAAATTTTTATTTTAGATGGTTATATAAATAATATTAATTTTAAAATATTCTATTAAATTGAATATTATTTTAACATTAATTTAAAAAATTAAAATATTAACATTTATATTTTCTATTAATATTCCACATTTTCTTTGGGAGAGGATTATTTTTTTGACATGGAATTATAATAGAAACTATTTTTAAAAAAATATGAATAGTTAATATTGTTAAAACTGATGATAAATACAATATAAAAATAAATATTTAATATTTAATTATGGAACATAAAATTTAAATATTAATGGTAAAAACATGTATAATTTTATGAAATATATAGCTAATTCTTCTATGATTATTATATAAGATGTTTGAGAATGTATGACCCAATAGAAATCAAAGGGTATGGTTTTTCTAACTCATTTTCATTTTCATTAGGTTTTAATATTTATTTCATAACTGCAAACATTTATGATTAGTTTATTTTTTTAATTTATATGTTATATTTGGTATTTTCAGTTTATATATTTTGAAATTAAATACTTACATCAATATCAGTTTTATGGTTTTATTTCCCTATTAAAATAAGATTTTGTTAAGATCAACTCTCATCTTTTCAAATGATTTTTTTTTCAATGTAATTATTATTTATTAATTAAAATTGTTTCTATTATCATTATAAAATCCATGTAGTTATTATTTTTCATATTCCTTATATTCCTATTATTATCTTGTAAAAAAACTAAATTTTTCAATTCTTTCATCGATATTATATTTTCCTGAAAACTGCATAGAATCTAAAAACTCATTTATTTCCACTCTTTTATGTTTTTCAATTATAACCCACATTTATTTATATAATAACTCTTCCATTTCATGGTCATAAAATTAGACATTATTTTTGGGTTATTTTTTATAATATTTTCCGTCAAGATTCATTAAAATTAATTTTTAAACTTATTTGTAACATTTAAGTTTATGGAAATGGTAATTTTTATTCTAGAAATATTCTTATCACGACATGGATTTAATTTTACTCTCTACCTAAAAATTATTTACCTCTTATGGAGTAATTTTCATGATCATAAATTATCTTTTTTGTACTTCTTTTTGAGTGATTGTGTTTTTGTATATACTTTTCCACACTTGATCAAATATTATGTTATACCATTTTGAAATGATATTAAAAATATTTTCTTTAAGTGGGTTTATTGTTATATCATATATGATTTATTTATTGTGGCCCTCATATTTTTGGTTTATAATTATAATATTGAATGGTTTTTATTTCCCTTAAATGCATTAATTGTGGTTTTATATCTCTTTGGATTTGAAAATTATGATTGAAGTATTGTTGGATCAACAATATTAAGTGAACCTGGAAGTGAACCCTAATCTAATATATAAATACATGTAGGTAGTCATTCATTATCCCCTATAAATGTGAAATTTTTAGTTATATATAATGAATCATGTTATGATTTTTAATTTTATTTTCATGTGACATTACAGTATTATGTTTTATGGTTTATGATTATGTTGAAATGTTACCAAACAGCGGTATATGTTTTAGGATTCCATAATAATACTTTTACAATACAATGATCTTATTCCAGGTTTTATATTGTTTATTCATGACGTATGATTATAGCTTATGATCCAATTTTCCATTAAATAAAATATATATTTCCTCTGAATTCATTCTTGCGTGTTTATTAAGAAAATTACAATTACATGTCTAATTGATTTTCCTTATAAAAAACTTTGAGTGTACTTGTTCATTTTTTAAGTATTTCTAGGTAATTATGTAAAAGATTATGTGTATAAGTTTGCTAAATATAGACATTTTTCTGGGATATATTGATGATATAATCTGTAATGTGATGTTTATATATCCAATATCAAATGAAACATAAAATTTGGGTGCTAGATTTTGATATTATCAGTCCAATGTAATGTTTACAATATGTAAATTATGTAAAATATATTCTTGTTTATCTAAAACATATTAGTTGGTATTAGTGTAATGTTTTGTTATATATGTGTATTATTTTATGATTTATAAGGTAACTCAACATAAATCAATCTAGGAGAAACTAAATTATAATATGTTAAATGTAGGTTTCATGGGAAAAGACATCATACGATTGAGTTTAAAAAGTCGTATAGTTTTTTACTATAGTTCTGTGAATATACCATACATTATTTCCAATTTTGATAATTTTTTATGTTTTTTAAATGTACTATTTTAGAATGAATTAATTTGACAAATTATGTGATGGAAAATGGGGTGATTGTTTCAATGAACATTAAAATAGGATAAGAGTTAGCCATAGAAATCTCATTGCTATACTCACTCGAATGGATAAAAATGTGAATAAAAAATCATAGAAAACGATCATGTTACACCTTATAATCATTTTCAGGTATACCTTGCCTAGGGTTTTTACTTTTTTTGATTGGGATTATCATTATATTCTCTTGAATTGAGAGCCTTTGCTGAGAAAACTAACCTAAAGTTTGTTGATCTATGTTTGGGTGAATTAATGATGTCCAATTTTAATTGTATAAAATGACGTACTACATTCTACCCATGATTAGGTAACACAAAATTTTTACATTGTATTGTTAATATAATCTTTATTTTTTGTTGTCTATTGGATAAATTCATGACGTGAAAGTGTTACACATCGTATATTGAGGATTAGGAACGAGTTATGATTTTGTTCAGGGTTTAATGGTTTACATGATTTCAATTAGGTTCATGGCATGAAAATTTCGATTGGGAATAACTTTAATCTTAGGTGAATCATTTTAAATTATATCAAAAATTAATGTGATTTAACCCCATGAAAGGGATTGACGATGTGAAATTATAGAAAATATTATATTGAAACACAATATACCCATGTCCGTGTTTTCATTTAGCAATAACCATCAATCTCAATACTAAGTAGTTGTCCTAGGTGATTTTGGTGAATTACATTCCTTCGAAACCTTTCATTTAAAAGAGTATCATCATAGTTTATGGGGTTCGTCTCACTCGGAATGTGGTCTATTAGTATTAGTTTTATTTGAATATATTTACATCTTCAGTTGTGTGGTTTTTCATATGTGTAATTAATTTATGTTTTCAATTGTTCATTTAATGTTTATTTTCATTCATTTTCATCCAAATGTCTATCTATGTTTTCTTAGTCAACATTTTTGAAGGAGGAGATTTTACCATTGTCCATAAGGTATATTGATCATTAAAAGATATGAATATTCTTGGATTTAAATATATTTTTGTTTATTAAATTGTATTTTTCATTGGAATATATTCTCACCAGTGATAAATGGTTTTCATTATATTTTATATTGGTTTTGGAAATTGTTTTGAACAAAATTAGCACAAAGAGAACTTTGGGTGCCTCAGCATGTAGACATATGTGACCCTAGTGTGTGTGCCAAACCACTAGTGTATACCTTTGTGATAAAAATATGTTGTTTAATGAATATAAATCTATTGTAACAAACATTCATTTAGTTTAGTCTACTTTTATATCTAGTATATATTATTACAGGCTGGATACCAAATGGGTTTCTCTTTCTTTTATACCTGGTTTATCACATTCTAGATTATTTCATGGATATTTTCTCACATGATAAATTTAAATCTTTTCATTTATGACTTATATATTCCATGTATAAGGAATAAGTATTTCATTTATTGAAAATGATGAAAATATTTACGAACTGTTTTATTTTAGAAATTATTTATAAATTTTGTTTAGTTCAAAATATAGAACATGTAAATTATTCATGATAAGAATTGTATAGATTCTTTTTTGGTATCCTATTAGGAATGGTTATCACATCATACATTTTCCATTGAGTTTTTCACACTTTTTTATATTACATGCATAAAGGGAAGAGAATCATATATGATGAATGGATCTCTGGTCATATGCTTCCTTTATAGATAGTATATTTGGAGGTGACAGTCGGTCATATAGAGGCACATTGTTTTTCTAATCATAATTTTATGGTTTATAATATTTGAATTTGTTTGTATGGATAATTTTTTTCTATATATCTTCCATATTGTACTCTATTTTTTTATCATTATTCGATAAACTCAAAGTGTGTTCTTGTAATATTTCTTGTACCTCACCACATGGAAGATTAACTACTGTGACATTTCTAGTTGTCCTAGGATGGTTCATTATATATTTTTATCCAGGAACTTCTCCAAATTAATATTGCTATCAGTCCCTATGATTGGTTATGTTTTTTCTTTAGACAAGTGTTACAATATTTTGAATTTTGGTTGTAATTGTGGGAGGGGACCAGACCAGCTCACTTTAATGTTTGAACTCATCTATCCCTGGGTTGTTAAGAATTTTATACTAGGTTTGAGACATTGTGTTCATTTTCATTCGAATGAATTGTATGTGATGATTATTCAAATTGATCATTTCTTTCCTTAAGGTTTAATCAATAATTTATAGACCTCATAATGCATTAAATAATTATGGTTTTAATGCTTTGTTATATTTTCCTAATGTTTACCTATGATTTTGTAATGTTCTCGTGACAATGTTTTTCTTTTTTGAAATAATGGTTATCTTAGAAGAGGTCTTACATATATTTCAGTATAAGATAAGATAAATTTTCTTCATGTTAATCCTCTAGTGGTCCTTTATTTGGATGGAGAGTTTATATATAGTATTTAGGCTCTGGTCCGTGTTGGTGATAGGAATTTAATATTTATGATGGATCATGGTTCTATATTTATTTTGATGAATCCACCTTTCTTAAATAGTGAAAATGGAATCCAATAATGTACGTAATGGATTTAGAGGATATATATTATATTCAAAAAATTTAATTCTTTTGAGGACTATATGGTGGTGTTTCACATGATATTCTCAAAGGATGTGTAATTAAATGGTAGGGTTCTATTGTGAATTTCACATTTCATGCGGATCTTAAATAGATTTAAATCAAGAAAATATTACACCAAATGTATAATATTGAGGTATTACATATGAAGAATAATAAGGAGTTTATGACATTTTATTAATGGGATAATACAATTCCATAGTATTCCACTCATTTTGATGAGATGGGGAATCTTGAACTAGATATAATCATTCATTAATACATAATGACTTAAAGGATTTTATTTGGATTGAGTTCTAAAATTCTGTTAATATTGACCATCACGTTCCTTCAGAAAATTGTAGTGGTGGTTGAAATAGAAGATTTAAAAGAGGTCGATATAGCTTGAATCTCTAGTTTAGTTGGAGATTAATTTTCTTTTGTCATTATCTATGGTTTATCATCAGGACAAGAAAATAATTCGTGATGATTGAAAATTATCTTCAAGGAAAGTTTTGTTGGAGTTTTATAGGAAAAATTAGAGTGTATACTAAAACTTTGGGTAGCCTAATCATACCATGCCACACAATGTGGAGAATTTACAGACTTGTCATCGTTGTAGGAAATCTGGAAATATGTAGACTTTTTCTAATGGTATGTCTTGTGGATGTATCTTTTGATTCACAATAACTAATATATCACATGACAGTAATGATTCTTACAATGGTGGTGGTTTATATACTATGGATAAGATATATTTTTCTGTGTTATATAATTATCAATGTGTAGTTCAGATCGAGTATCGTTATTCACTAGAGTATACAAAAGACGAATTTTATATAGGGACAACCATAGTTATAGTTTCAATGGTTATGTCATATTCTATGGTTCAAGATATTTTTTATACATGTTTAACTAATTATTTTATATCATTAAATGTATTTTATGTGTTGTTATTTAATTAGGATCTTATGATTTAATTGATGGATATTTGCACATAATTTCTGTGATGATCCAGACTCTCTTGGCCCTCCCCTTTGCCAAAATTCGTGTTCTAAAGGAGTGGCGTCTCGGTGAGACCGATCAGCGAGACCGATCGGCACCACCAGGCCTTTTCAAGTTGTTCTAGTAGCGCTCCTTTGCGCAAATAGGGTTTTAAACCCTTTTCTGACTCGTTTAAGCGTGTTTTTAAGACCCGTAATGCCCATAAGAGCTATAATTAAATACTTCATCAATTCATGAGTCAGATTAAACCACCCGACCCCCACTTTTTTGTGATGAGTGGTGCCTTGTGGTCAACCCACGAACCCCACGCCTTACGCGGTTTCGCGTTTTCACCTCAACCGTCCTCGGCTCTTATAAACTAATGGTTAGCCGTGGTTTCTCTTTTCTCGATCGTGGCTTCTCGCAAACAGCTTCTGGTGGATTGGGCGCATCGTTATCCATAATTTTTCGAACCCCCAGCCTAAATGTTGTTCATCTATCAACAAGTAGGGAATTTGTCCTTCATCTCTCTCTTTTGTGTATCATGCGGGGTGGGCGTGCTTTTGATTCTGAAGGATTGGGTTAACCAGACCTAAATAAAGATAATGAACGAATTCTATAAAGAAAGAAGAGGGGGGGGGGGGCTGTGTTTGTTGATGTTGTCTTATATTTTGATGATGTTTCTTCTATGACCATCTTGTTGAGTTGTGCTGGCTTATGCCTCCTGAAAATCGAGGCCATAGGTGGGCGTTGTTTGTGCACTAATGAACCCTGATGATGTTTTAAATGGCTTGTTTGCAGTTGTAAACTCCTTCTGTGAAAAGTGAATCGGTTAGTCACGTATATCCAGCTGAATAATTGAAAGCACCAGGATCAACCCTTCTGTGATAACTCCCGGTTAGAACACACGAAATTTAAAATCATGGAGTGTGTTAAGTCATTTAAATCCGAAAATCCCCGACTTGTGTTGGTGGTGGTAGTTGGTTGTTTTCCTTTCGGGCCGATTGTTGGAGATGTGGGAGGGGATGGGATCCCCTGTTCTTTTATACTTTCGGTGGTTGTGAGTTTTAAGACTAGGTGGATACTTGTTTATATCACAAATTGGGGTGGAATCCTCTGTTGTTGAGAACCGGGTGTGGGCGTTTTGGTTGTTGTTTGACTATTTACTTTCCTGGACTTATGCCTATGCCTACTAGTTACCCAGTAGTGCTTAAACGTAAACATTATTACTGAACGTGAAATAAGAAAGGGGAAAAATGGGTTGTTAGCGTGAGTCATGACTCTGACTTGAGTGCTGTTGTGATCTGTAGGCTGTCTGAAGAAAATCCTAGCTTGGGTGAGTACTTGCTACCTATATATATATATACTTGTAGCTTTGTGTTTCTTATTCGCGCCCCACCCAAGTTGAGCACCTAGTGCCGAAAACCCCCATTTCATGGGGGAGGGTGTTTTTCCCAACACTATTCTTAGTGGGTTGTTATTAGCTCCTTTTCTGCTCCCTTTCCCAGATAGCCCAAGTGTCTTCGGGCAGGCTGTGATGGCCTGAGGTCCATTATTAGCCCAAGAACCTTTGGGCTGGGTAGTGTGGTGGTTGGCCAGGTGTGTGCGGCAGGAGGTTTCCCAAGCGTCTTCGGGATGAGGCCCAGGTGTCTTCAGGCATGGCAGTGGATTCTTTAGCCCAGGTGTCTTCGGGTGTAGTGGTGGTTGTTCTAGCCTAGGTGTTTGTAGGAATGGTTACATGTGACAGTTGTGGCCTAGGTGTGTGCGGGCGGGATTCAGTAGTGGGACTGCGTGAGGTTGAGGCCCAGGTGTGTGCGGGCGGGATTTCGGCAGTGGGACTGCGTGTGGTTGTGGCCCAGGTGTGTGCGGGCGGGTGTGGTAGTGGGACTGCGGTGAGAATGGCGGGATTGGTCTGATGCGTAGGATGCCTCAATAACTAATGGGAAAGTGCCGCGGGGTACCCAAACATCGATGTGCTCTTATTATATACATTACTGGACTTGCGTTATTTGGGGAGTGAGCCTTGGTGAGGCCTGAGATGGATAGTTTGCGTTGTTAGGTGTTTGGTTTACTCTTCTTCTCACGGGACTTTAGTACGTTCCCCCACTTGTGCATGAGAGTCTTGGTTTTTACTACTGAGTGTACTTGTATTCTCACCCTACGTATATAAAAATGCTTTCAGGTTTCCAGGAGGACTTCGGGGATCACACAGGACCTTACTAGCTCGGACCTTTGGAGCAGTTGTAGTTGTTGTTTTTCTTTTTTTCCGTTGGTACTTACCTTGTAGTCACCTTTTGTACATTGTGGCTTTTACTTTTGAAACATTCATGTGGGGATGGTTTACTTTTGTCTTTACTTTTCTTTATACCTTGGTGTTGTTGGGTTTTCTTTTTCCTTATCTCTTGATCCTATAAAAATAAAAAGGGTAATGCCTTCCATTTGTGAGAAATTTCTATACTCTTGGTGCTAGTCGCCACTCCGGGACCTATTGAAGGTAGGTTTCGGGGGTCATTATCTCTCCTTCAACTTAAAGAAGGAAGTTACTAGAAATCTGTTGACCCTTCCCTCCTTTTGGTGAAGGCGGATCGTGACAATTTCATCAGATGTGTGATTAGTGTTTGAATTTTCCCACATGTCATATGAAGATATCCTACTTTGAGGATGAGTGGGAATTATTAGTTCTCGATCATGATATATTGTTCATGATTATAATCATGGATGAGATTATAATTTTTGAGAAAAAAATATATATTTATCATTTCTCAATATTAGTTCTTATCTTATGATAGGGTCACTTCTATTTTTTATGGTTTGTAGGACTCCTGATTGGGTAGGGAAATGCCTTTTGTTCCTCATTTAGAATTAATATCATGTTAGTTTTTATACATGATTCGTGGTGTTTTTTACCTCTATATGGGACGTCAGCGACCTAAGGTGGTGTTTGTGTTCCCTGAGGTCTTTCCCGATGATTTTTCTAGTATAATTTGGTAGAGTGAGGTTGTGTTTAATATTGAACTATTTCATGTCAGAATTCCCTTTTATGTGTAATCATATGGTATGAATACTAATCAGTTATTAGAATAGAAGATCCATCTATCATATCATGGTGCTGATAGATTAATTTATACTAGCATGTCACAGGGGGCATCACCTTTTGTATTTTCGATGACGGATCGTGGGAGCCTCAAACATTTAGTTTATTATCTAATGATAAATTTGGTGATTGTCAATAAAATCTATAGTTATCATTGGATTTATTTTCTCTTTGATCATCTTAAAAGGGATAATTATTTTACAATGATTTCCATTTGGTCCAGGTATCACTTGTTGAGAGTCTAAGAATAGGATATACCTAATACTGCATGAAGGAGATGGTATGAGCATTTTGTGTTTCTTGTAATGTCATTCAGACTAACTAATGTTTCTAAAATATCTATGTAATTTTTTGTACTAGATCCTTCATCAGTCCATGAAAAAAAAATATCATCATGTTCATGGATGATATTTTGGATCACAAAGTATACAATGAGGAGAATGTGGAACTTTTTTATCTCATTCGTAGAGCATTCAGGGAACATTATCTATATGGTAATCTTTCGCAGTGAGTATTTTGGATTTAAGAAGTATATTTTTTGGGTTTTTATATTTGATAGAGGTGATTTCATAGATACTAAAAAAGTAACAAGAATATTTAAACAATGAGATACCTAGAAATGTGTTTGGGGTATGGAGCTTATTTGGGATAAATGGTTTTTATTGGATATTTTTTCGAGACTTCTCTAAGATTACATCTCATATTATATAATTAATAAGTATGGATATAAATTATGAGTGAAATTATATTTATCATATATCATTTTATGAATTGAAAGAAAAACTGAATTCAGATCCAATTTATATTTTTTAAGAACTTGGATAGGGTTTTAGTGATATTTGTAATCCTTCAAGAACGGGTTTGGGGTGTGTCTTAATATAGGGGAGATAGATGGTAGCCTATTTCTCATGAAAGTTACTCCCCCCTGAGATGAATTTTCCATCCAATGTTTTTGATTTTCATGTGGTTATTCATTCAATAAAAACATTGTATCACTATGTCTTATGGGAGTAGATTACTTTACATTCTAATCATAAACATTGAATAATGTTTTCGGTCATATAGATCCATATTTGAGAAAGAGACATTGGTTTGAGTACCTCTATAAATTTTTTTTATATTTCTTATAATCCTAGAAAATGGAATTTGGACACTAATGTTGTGAGAATTAAATTACAAAAAAATAAATAAAACAATCAATTGAAGGGTTGGAATTGATGACTTTCATTGCTGAGATCAAATTTGGAATAGAAAATGATGGTGTGATGGTATGTATAGTGTTTATTAAGGTTGAAATATTAATTGATGCGTAGATTCAAATTGAAAAATATAAATCATTGAGTAACAATGTACTACTAAAATCCATAATGACGGGGATACATCAGGTGAGTTAGATTGATCACATAGTAAACCATTGTGCTTCTATAATGGGTTGAGAGTTATGATTTACCTCACGTAGGATTTTATAGATGGTTGAAATTATCCTTGATGATCCATAAACGAGGGTACTATAATGATGTATCATGAATTGAGATATCAATATTTTTATTCAGGGATGACATGGTCAATTGTTGATTTTATATCATTGTTTTTTTCTAGTTTAAAATTTATTACAGAACACCAAAGGCCTATAAGTTTTTTATACCACTTAAAAATTTATGGTGTTGAAGTGTCATGCAATTCCAATAGATTTCACCATTGGTTACCATATAATTCTAGTGTGAATGATTTGATTTGGGTGATCCTTTATCAACTCATCAAATCAATGTATTTCATACCAATCAAGGAATTAAGGTACATGGGAATTCATGGGGACTTTAATGTTAGAGATATTATGATACTTTATGGGGTTCCCTATATGGTTATTTCTAATAGAAACCCAAGGTTAACATCTATGGTTTTGAATAGTTTCTAAGATTCCATGGGTTCCTAAAAGAAATTTAGCACATCCTATCATCCGTAGATAGATAGAAAAATAGATAGTGCAATAAAGGATCCTAAGGATATGATAGTATATTTTGTTCTTCATTATGGTGGTTCTTCGGAAAATAAATTTAATTTACTTTAGTCTTCCTATAATAATAGTTATCATGAAATGATTGGGATGGTGCCCTTCATGGATTTGAAAAGAGAATATGTTATTCATCCATGTGTTGGGGTGATTTGGAAGAGTGTTCCATGTATGGGATGATCCTTTTTAGGAGATTAATAGAGGATAAAATTTATTTTGTTGAGATTCATCATGGATCAAAGTAGTGGATATGAATTTTATGGTAAGGAGATAATAAGGGTCCTATGAATTTATAGACATGAATTTTCTATAGAAATTTTCATTTTTACCATAAAATGAATATAAGTTCTAAACGGGTCATTTTATCCAAAAAAATACCTTGGATATTCCTTTGAACAACTTTTGGATCATATTGATATTTTTTTCCTCTCCATTGTTTCAAGAACAATATATTTTTCCTGGGTAGGAAATAATCTCACGGTTGTCGTCGTCGGTTCAAGCACACATTTTATTTTTCTTATTTTTCTGCTTTTCTTATAAAATTTTATATTCATCCTCATTGGCTTCTCATACACATCCCATTGGGCCCCTATTGGTAGATATTAATAGATAAATAGAGAGCGTGAAAGATATAATTAGAGGCAGAGGATGTGTTGTACCTCCGTAGAGCTTAGTATGAGCCAAATCATCACGTGGTGTCCATGGAACATGAGAAAGGGTAATTCATTGGAGAATTCCTGATAATGGTAGGTTTTTATGTTTTTCCATAACTCAACAAGTATTTATATTTATTTATGTTTTAACTCATAATTATTCTTTTTTATGACCCCTTGAGGTTCAATCTGTTGAATTTTGAGTAAACATGATTTTTGGAGATGAGTGGTTTCACACATGGAAATTTTGATCACATGAACTATCGATTCACGAACACATGGTTTATGATCATCACATTCATGGAAGATGATTTTTTTCAATGAACATTATATTTATGTGTTACACATTCTGTGTACTAGTATTTGATTATGTAGGGGATTTCCAGTTTAGACAAACAGTGTATGGGAATATGGTTGTGTAGAGTTAAAAATCATACCGCATGTCGGTTTCACACCATTTAGAGGTGTGTGGTCAGATTATGTACATTAATATGCTCTGTTATGATTTCTAGGAACCATTTTTAGGGTACACATTTGGTACATTCCTCAAAAATTGTGTATATAGCATTTTAGATTCCATGTTGAGTTGGATTACTCACCCAATTTCGGATTTGCGAGTTCACACTAGTACCAAGGTAAACATACCATATACTAGCCCATTTATACCCTTTTGTGGGCTTTCATAACTTTAATATGATGAGTCTGAGTTAGAAAAATGAGTATTTCGTTATGAGTATCTTTCCATGAATATTATTATGGTTAAACTCTTAAGGTGACTTGAGAACTCCTAGGTGGTGTTTATGGATTTTACTAAACGGAGAAGTAAACCCCTAGTAAACATATTTATAGTCTCATTAGAGTGAGACTCATTAATCTATGATGGCATATAATTCATCTTACCAATCATTTATTTTGTAGTATTACATGATGATGTGTCCCTCGAAATTTATACACATTTGGCCAATGAGCTGTAGAGATTATATTCCAATAGAGATCCTAGGATGGATTCCTCAACATATGTTTCAACCTAGAAGATCTTGTGAAGAATGAGTCTATCATATACTAATCCAATGGGTCCACATAAAGAATTTTTCATTTAAATATTGACCCAAGGATCCCATAATTTCTATACCATTCTATGGATACCTAGTAGGATAAATGTACTTATTACTCTATTGTTGAGGGTCACATGTGGTATGATTTTTCTTATATACTGTTATGAGGGTCTAGTATTGGATTACTCTATTTATGTACCAATGAGGATCCCAAATTGTATTCCTCATTCTACCTTCTCATGTATGGATCTTGAGTATGATTCCTTCACATATATGTGGTCTTCGTAGTTCCCCAGTAGGATGACTGTACTCTATTATAACGTGAGGGAACCAGCGGGTGCCTCGATGTTTAACTATCCCTTATAAAGTAAGTAATGTTTAGATAAAGATGGTAGGGGACATAACCTTAGTTCCCATGTAGAACATGAAATCACATGGGGTTAAGGTAGAAGATGTGATTTTTTGTGTCTCGATAGCCTCAATATTTTTTTATACATTTACATTCTTAATACTAATGAAGTGTTATTTTCCAGAGGTTCTTCCATGTTTGTACTGGATGAGTCAGATGTGATGTATCTTTCTTACTATTTGGGATTCCCAAAAAAATTTTGTTAGGTTCTAGATTCTAATCCATGTTGTAAATTTTTTTATTGCCAAATGTAATACTTGGGATTTTTATTTTGAAGCTATATTCTTTATTATTACATGATTGTGATATCCAATGTTTCTTTCGAAGATATGGATATTGTGAAAATGATTAAGATATTTGGGGATGAAATCCCATGTAAAGATATATGTGGATAATTATACTCTATTGAGTGATGAGTATACTTATTATATCGTAGAATTGTTATATGATGAGGGTGATTCTACTCACCTATAGTTTTTTTTTATTTTTAGTATGATCATTATCTCCTCTCATTGACATATGATGAGGGTGATTATTCTCCACTCGGCCCGGTCACACTAAGGGATTATTCCATTATTTCATGCCATATGCAAGATTACGCAATCCCCAATTAATTACATAGCTGTAATATTTTCATGGAAATTCATATTTTTAGATACGTGGGGATGATGAAACTCTCCCGAGTGAAAGGGATGTCTATGATATCTTGTTGTATATAACTCAAGGGGTTGTTTTTATGTCCCCCCTGTGAGATATCCTTGAAATTGATATAAGTTTTGGACCCGTAGGGTTTATCCGAGTTCCAATGCTGTGTCCACCTTAAAACTGATACCTAGGGATCGAACATTAGACTTGATTTACATGGAATGAGTATCTTGGAATCTATTTCAATACCATTTCAGGGGTACCAAGATTTATTCCATTAAATAATTTTTTATAAATATTAGATGTGAGTATGGGTGAACCTAGGGTTATGGTGAGTATCTCTATGTGATTATGTAGATTTATTAACAAATCTTATGTTGGTGTTAGAAGTAATAAATTTCAATTACTAATTCAGGATCCAAATATTATCATATTTATATATTTCCTATGTGGAATGACATTTAGCTCTATACCCTGGTTTGAGGATGTCCAGTTGATCGGCTTTTTTCTAGGGACTGACAATTGTTTGATTCATTTATTTTATTAATTACATTATTGTGCATGTATGAATATGAGAAAATAAATAAATAAATATATATATATATATCCATACATAGCTTTATATAATTAAACATGATGAAATTATTCCTAGAAGATTGAGATCAAGAACCCAATGGTCGGTTTGGGACTTGTTCATTTGGTTATGATTTATATTTCAAGTATTGTCTTAGTAAGGCTGAGAATATTCCATGATCATGCACATATGATAGGTGATTTTTAGGTTCATCATTATGGTTTCTAATATATATTATATTCAAAACCTTGTATATGAACATTAGTGTGCATGCAGACCATATCTTTTCTTTTCATGTTGATCACAAATGCATGGGGGTTCGAGTTGAGGCCCAGAATTGCATGATTGATCAATGTATGTCAGTTGGATTTGTATGATTAGGTTATAGTTTTTCAATAGTGTCTGTACAATATTATATTGTCTATATCATAGCTAACAAAGGATCCTTATACTTTTAATTTTTTATTTTATTTACTCTTGCGTACATGGTCAGCCCAATGGATGACTGATGTTGTATGGAGGAGATGGACCTTTAGTCTTTTATACTATTTTCATATATTTTTAAAAAATTATTAAATTCGTTTTACTTATTCCTACCACAATATGATTATTTAATTCTAGTATTATATATAGTTTTTTATTATTCTCTACATTGATATGAGGTAAAAAACTCTCGACGGACACAACTTACGCCCTCACTGTAAGTTGGTGGCCACTAGTGTATGTAGTTATGTAATCAAGAACACTAAAAAAACAATATTGGAGAAAACATTTAGTATAATCATTGATGGGACATTATACAGTATTTGGGAATTACATTACTCGAATCTCTAATCATGTGATGACTGAATAAATTTGGAATGATCATCCTCTATGACCAATAGAATGAGGAATATTGACGCTCATCAAACTGTTGATATTGAATTATGAATAAAAAATGTTGGGATGATTATTTTGAAGGTTTATAACACATATATATTTTATTCATATTAATGGATATTTTTACAGGTCATGTAATTCATTCCAATAATGGCTTGAGAGTTTATAAATACACAATGTTCAGTTGCGTAAAATGTACACGCCACGGGGGATAAATGAACCATGAACCATTTTTATTTTTTGAATAATATCACATTGACATTGAATTAAATGGTATAAATTAAATTAAATAAATTTGGGAATATTCATAAATTTAATAATAATTATAATTAGGGATAAATTCATAGTAAATAAGTACTCATTTTTTGATGAAATCAATATAATGGTTGAAATAATTTTTCATCAGAAATGAGTTTTGTTTCTTTTTGTTAGATAATTTTATAATAAATTTATAGAATTTTTTATGCCAAAAAATAGAATATAAATATTTTAACATAATTTCAAAATAAAAATAGATATGATTTTGGAGAATTCTTTGAAATCAATGATTTTCCATTAATAGTGAGTACTTTATATTTTTTTATAAAAATATATCTTTTTTATGAATATAAAAAGTTTCCTTATGATTTATGGTTTCAAAGTACAATTATTTCTATTATATTATTAAAACCCAATTATGTTTATAATAATTAAATTTAATATTTAATTTAGTATAAAAACAATTTATACATTTAATCTGTCATTTTTCAGAAAAACCTTCCCCACATTTTTTAAAATTATTTTTTTAATTCTTACACTTATGTGAGAAAAATTTGATAAATTATATTCAATGTATTTAATAATAATTATTAATATTTGGTAATAATTGTAGCATAATTTGTTATCAATTAGAATAGTTTTCATATTAAATTTCTATTACCATGGTAAATGTAGAATTAACTAATTCGGTTTAAATCCAATTTGACAAGGCTTATAATTCATTAAAAACGTAATTTTATTCCATTTTGTTACTATATATCTTTTTTAATCATTTAAAAAAATATTCCCTTTTTCAATTTTTCTTTCATTCTAAATGTAATAATATTTAAGTAAAAGATTTGGTCAAAAATGTCAATTTACTGATTTTAATATCTTTAATATCTTTGGACTAAGGTAAAAACAACATATTATTATACCTAAGTTTTTATTTTAAAAAAGAATATATATTTTTTAATAGTATATTTTTTAATTTTTAGTTATAAATTAATTAATTTAAATACATAGATGACTCCCACAAAGTGCTAGTGTATGAAATAGAAAAAAGGGAATTTTCATAAAAAATGACTACATTAATATTTTATGGGTGATTTAATATTTGTAATTAGTTTTATAGATATACATAAATTTTTAAGTATTTTTATAGCTTTATATATGAATTCCATTAAATTTATGTTGTTTTCAATATCAAAATATATGAATAATTTAAATAATGAAACTAATAGTATTATTTGATAAATTTTTATTATTAAATAATATAAAAGTAAAATAATATATTATGGAGGAAAATTCAGATGATAAATTGTCATAAATATCATCATGTATACATTAATGATAAAAAATTCACCTTATACAAATAATTATGAATCTTTAACATTATAAAATACCTTACTACTGATGGGACTAAAATTTGTTAACTAATGGGATAAACACTATGGTATGGCCTAAAATGATATCCAAACCTATCCAGATTTCATTAAATATTTAAATTAAGACAATATCTTAACTATATTGGAATAAATATTACTTTGGAATATTTTTACATGAGTTGTGAAAATATCATTTTATAATGTTCCATGTATTTTCAACAAGGACGTTAATGATATTTTATAATATAAAATATATCATTAAATTATATAAATTTCTAAAATTTCATATATTCATTCAATTTAATGGAATATGGTTTTATATAATATCTATAGACTATTTTTGGGTAACGTTTTTTAATGTTAACATTCATGACCCATCCCTAGTAAAAACCATTGATATTACTTTAATCATGTAATGAGAAAAGTAGGTGTTAAAACTAATAGATATGGCTGAAAAATTAAGCTAAAGTTGCCCAAAAAATATTTTATTTGATTATATCAACTAATAATAATCTAAAATAGGAATTATATCAATGTTTTTTAATTTTTCCATGGAAATTAATTTATATTATTTAAATGAATTACGTAATTATAATAGTTTAGCTCCCAAGACTTATAAACGAACACAACATCTCATACATTATTCATAAGTATTGATACTTCTATCTCTAACTATGAATACCCAAATATAATCCATCATTCCTCTAACAAAACATATATATTATTTTCTTTCCAAAATACCTTTATTTCAAGGATTATGGTGTAAGCTAATATGGGGTTCACAATAAATAGGTATATCTAATAATCGAGAATTATATATTTTATTTCTTACAATAAAAACTATAAGTCAATGTAATCTTTTCTATAATATTTACATATTTATCATTAATATAATGAATTGTAATTTTGATGATTTAGTAACAAATTTTATCCTGGTTTCTGTCCAATGGAAAGAGAAAACATCTCCTCTTTGTATGTACGTCATACTATCTACATATAGTAGTAGAATTTAATTTTCATCACAACATTGCCGGTTCTGTAAAAATGTTTTATTTAATAAATATAAATTTTATTAATTTTTGGTCAGACTAGGTTACTCAAGAGGGGGTAAATTCAATAACTATAAAAATTACTGTTTAAAAATTATTCTTAAAAAGGTTTCCCCAAAAGGTTAAATACAACCCAGTGAATAAAGGTTATACTATTATATGAGTTTGACTGATTAAATAACTTCTTATATGATTGATTAGTTTTCATTAATCTTAATGTTAGTTATTAATATTACATTGAATGATATTATACTAAGACAATACAATTATATCTTCTTCCCAAAATTAACTATCAAAGTGAATTTTGTGATATCTGAATTATATAGTAAATTAGTAAAATAGATAAGTCTAAATTAAGAAGCACAATATATATAAAAAAATTAGTTCTGTGTGAACCTGAGACCCAAGCCCCTCCACTTGGATATCACATGCCAGCAATCGGTTTATATAAATAAAATCAATCCACTCACTGGATTGGCGTTAAACAACAGTACACTGGACTGTCCATGTCGTACATGGACCTCTTCCACAGTTTTTTATGGGAATAAACAACGACGCCACAACGGGACCTCTTCCACACTTATTTGTGGGAATAAAATTATAAAAAAATTTGAGTAAGGATATCTTGTATCCTTCAGTTGAATATAGGAGACAGGGTGATTTGTTTTTAAAATACACACTACTCAAAAGATAGTAAAATGATACTCAACAAAGCAGAAATCTTGAGATAGGTTTAAATATGATCTAAATGTTAGTCATTGTATCTTTGGACTTCTGAGACAAAGCAGATAAAAAAAATAAAGTCCTCGTATGGTAAACAGAGTGTCACAATTCAGATAGATCCAACTTGTGTTCTTCGTGATGTTTGATAGTGCAGAGATGTTCTGGATTCTGGGATTCAATTGAACTTCGTCTATTTTCCAGCAGCGTTGAGTTGCATAAGACAATTATTTATTTAATAATTATTTATGTGTATTCTTTCTTCATCCTCACACCCACCCAATTGTTTTTCTTTTTAGTATTGTTCCACACTTCTAATTTTTCATGGGCTGTATTACTCTTTTATCTTGTAGTGCATGTGTTTGAGCCGACAGGTTGCATGTATTCTGCACCTCGTACCTCATACTGTCAGATGACATGTATAAAAATAAATATTAATTATTTCAGAACATTTATAATATTCAAATATGACCATTAGTTATTAATTTTTTTTATGAAATAAAATATTAAGAAACAGTGTCACAGTATGTCACAGAAACGATGTCATGTTCACAAGGTGTATGGATTGGTCATGATGTCTTGTAGTCACGGTGTCTGGTTCATGGTGTATGGTTCACTATGTCTCGATGTCAGAGTGTCTTGTTGATGGGGTATGTTGGTCACTGTGTATCGATGTAACAGTGTCTTGTTAACGGTGTCTGGTTGTCACGGTGTCTGTTTGTTCATGGTGTCTTGTTGTCACGGGGTCTGCATGTTAATGGTGTCTGCTTGTTCATATTTTCTAGCTGTCATAGTGTCTTAGTGTTCATAGTTTCTACGTATTCATGGTGTCTCACACATCGGAAAATATTTTTATTCCGACTTAAGCAGTGATTTTATTGAATGAATTAAACGTAATAATTTTTCAAAGAAATAATTATAAAGAGAATCAAAAGATAGGGTATAGTAACCATACTGAGTGTATTCAAATTAATATATTTGGATATCTTTTAATAAACTACTTTGCATTTTATGTGATATATATTACATATTGTTAAATAGGATTATTTACTGAATAGGATTTGTGATCATTAAAACATGAATAATACATGAGGAGTCAAACAATCTCCCCCATTTTGATGATCAGAACTCATGTATATTTATAGTGTATATTTGTTCTAACCACATAGTTAGAATGTGCATATAACATATATTGAGTGAGTGTTCTCTTCTTCTATATGTCTCATTTATTTCTTCCACTTTTGGGATTATCCAAAATTAGCAAGAAAAAGTAAGACAAAATAGACAAGAATACGACATTGTGTATTAGATAAAAAGAGGGTCATTACAAAAAGTAAAAAAAATTAACAAGATTCCCATAACAAAGAGTAAGCACTATCCTTCTTTACTGGATGGTGTTATCTTTTCTCTTAGAATCAGTAGTAGAATAGGAAATCATAGAAGCAGAGGTTGAGGTAGAATAAGGGAGTGAGATAGTTGATAGAGAAGGTAAAGGAAGTCCTTCAAAGACATAGGGAGCCATGGTATGTGTAGTAGAAGACAAAGTAAGTTGTTGATCAAGGGTCACAACCCTGATATAACTCAGTGCCGGACTGACAGACAGAGAAGTGGTGGCTAGGGCAGAAGTGAATGTAGGGAGACCAAGCCTCAGAGTTGAAGCCGCATGAGAAACAATGGTTGTACTCTGTACATGAAGATATGGCCTCAAGAGGTTAATAAAATCTGCAATAATCTCTCCACCAAACTAGAAATCATTCTCTAATTCATCCTTGTTTTCTATAAACTTGTCCAACAGATGACTGAAGTCTTTGAGCTTTTAGACTTCAGTATTTAAATCATGATTAATAGGATGAATCCTCAGATTTTCTATAAGATATTTGAAATGATTGGTCTTGTTAGTCTTTTAGAAGATTCATTGGAAGTAGAAATCCACTTTCATGGAAATTTCATGCTGAGAATCATTAGAAATTATTGACTGGATTTTTGACTAGATCAATATATATTTCACTATTCTTGATAACTTCATATAGAGAATCTTTCGTGAAACCACTAATCCTAGTATGATGTTCTTCTTTGACCATTGTTATGACCATGTCATTGTGTAAGGGATATTGAGGTGATTTTCTAGATGTCTTAGAAGCAGTGATAGCTGAGGTGAGAGATTTCAGTGGATTTAGCACTTTTTGAAGGCACCCCGTGTACTCATTAGTGAGATTGTTAAGATTAACTACAAGATATCCCATTTCTTTCACAATCTGTTCGGTTGTTTCTGCCATTTTTTCAGCTAAGGAAGCTAAATGAGGCTGAATCTGAGAGACAACATTCTGTGGAGTTTGAGAAAACAATAGACTCGAAAGTATGACAAGAAATCTATGATATCGAATTCATCACTTTCTGTATATCTTCAATTATACCTCTTAGAGTCTTCACTTATTCACTAAGCATTCTATTTTCATCTCTGACTTCCTAAATATCTTGAAGCATTTTGGTTTGAATTGTCAAAATAAATTTTTCCAACAATAGTTAGGCATCTCTCTCACTTAGATTTTTTATAGGTGTTGGTTGGGTATTCAGGAGTTTTTCAGCTCCAGCCAAATGGGTAGCTCAAAATTCCTCAGATCATATTTACTCACCAAGGATGGTTTTTCTGGTGAAGGTTCAAATATGGAGACTGATACAGGCTCAGGGATATATCTTAGTGGCATTATTGGAGACAGATTTCAATTGGAACATGGTGGAAAGGTCAAGGCCTTTTAATGTGACTTCCTGGGAGTCATTCACACAATAAAAGTTGGGGAATATATAACGAGTGTGAAGAGGTCTTGGATCAATCAGGTGTTGTACATCAATAGATTCCAGATTTGGGGGTTTCTCCCCCTCAATAGTTGTATCCTTCTTAATAATGAGAGCTTAGGGGTTTGAACTATTTACATTAATTCAAATCTTAGTTCCTCTCTCATTTCCTGTCTATCCAATTGAAAATACAGCTCCAACCTTTCCTCATCCAAATGAATGAATTCAAAAATAGATTGTTCCATAGAGAGTTCCTCAAGGACAACTTCTTGGATAATAGGTAATTCTTCTTCTATAAGATCTTACATAGAATTATTTTTGGTTTCTTTGATAACATATTATGTTTCACCTTTGGGTTGATCTTCCAGATTAACAAAATCATTAGAATTAGTGACTTCATTCTCACTTACTACATGAGGGACAAGAGTATTGTATTCATTATCAAAAATAGCTTCCATGGGAGGTACAACAACCTCTTCTTATTGTTCTTTAGAACACTCAATAAATTCATCTTCTTCAATATAGGATTAGTAATATCTTTTTGCCTTAAAATATGTTTCACTGGAATGAGATTTTCATAAGTCCTATCATTGTCTTCCACCCATGCCTTTTTCCAAGGATCCCAATTGATTTTCTTCTTCTTAATAATGACTTCTGAAAGGCAGAGCTCAAAATCCATGATAATTTCTTCATTAGGTCAAAACATACCTTCGGAATGAAGCATAATAGAGATAAGATTATAATAAAAGAGGTAGGTGGACTTGGATGTGGTTTTGATTAGCTCACACATATAGTTTATGACATACTAACCAAGGTTGATCTTACGAACACTTTTCATAAGATGAATCACAAACACATTCTAAAATTTTAGTACAGAAAAATCACGTTTTTTGGAGTTAATCATGTTCTATATAAACATAAACTGATGTCTAGATTCTCTATCCAGTTTATCAGAAATGGATCTCCTCTTTGTGCCATTTATTGTTATCCTTTTCCAAGAATCATCCAAAACAATGAATTCACTAGAAGGTGGAGGTCCTCTCTAATAGTCCTCACAGATACCTTCATGAGTTATCCTAAAGAATTCAACCCATAACCACAAAGAGAATGATCATTTTTTCCATTTATCTAGTTTGTCACAGCATAACCATCTTTAGAGTCAAAGGAGAACTGAACATACTGATAAAATTGAGCCACAAGTTTAGGGTAGATAAGACTATATTTTTTTGAAAACCATTCTAACCAGAATTTCCCTTCTAAAACATTCAAAACCAGAGACTTACTCTATTGAAGGCACTCAAGGCATATCTCTTTCTCAGGTACTATAACTCTATTCACTATATTTGGATTTAGAGGACCTTTGGGTGCCAGCTTAGGTGTGATATTCTTCTTCTTTTATTTACATTTCTCATCAGTCGACAATGAAAGGTGTTCCATCCTAGGAAATCCCCAAAGGACTGAGAGAGAGACAAGTGCTTAAGAATTAAATATGGTTTAAAAATTGAGTGAATAGAAGAAATATTGATTCAAATACAAGTGAAACATCCTTTATTTTCTCATTTAGGAATACCAAATATCAAAAATGTAAAAGAGTGGGAAAATAAAAAGGTCAAATGAATAATTACTGTGATATAGTTTTTAATTTATGAATAAAAATTGAAAAAAAAACATTACTGTGAGACAATATCATGTATACATAGTGTGACAGTCAATGAATTTATGGTGGGACATTGACTGATCCTTATGGTGAGACTGTGACTGAACCTTACGGTGAGACAGTGACTAATCCTTATGGTGAGACAATAATTGTAGACAGTAATCACAAAATACTAACTATGAGACCATAAACATGAAATAGTAAGATATAAAACTTTAATAAATTTAATTAAGATTTCTCATGATTAATTCATGTATGATGTATTATATTATTTTAGAATTAAATGGTTTGGTAAATATATCAGCAAGATGATACTCAGTACCAATGAATTCCAATGTGATTTCACCTTTTTGATAATGATATCTAAAAAAGTTATGTCTTACATCAATATTCTTTGTCCTAGAATTTGAAACATGATTATTCGATATGCTAATAGCACTTGTGTTGTCACAATTTATAGGTACATGCATGAACTGATATCCATAAACTATTAATATGTTTTTTATCCACAAGATTTGTGCACAACAACTGCTAGCAGCTATATATTCAGCTTCTGCAGTAGATAATGCAACAAAATTTTGTTTCTTGCCACACCATGACACTAGTGACATGCCTAAAAATATACATGTTCCAAAGGTTCTTTTTTTATCTAACTTACAGACAGTTAAGTTAGAATCATAATAACTAACTAATTCAAATGACTCTCCTCTAGGATAGAACAATATTAGATTGAGTGTATGCTTGAGGTGTTGAAAAATTCACTTTCTATCATTTAAATGTGATTATCCATGTTTATGCACTGATTTTTTAATGATATGTATTTGAATAAATGTAACTGGCCAAATTTTTCATCTTTCTAGATTGTGACGAAATAACTCTTATAGTCCTTTGATTGTAACAATCATTGCTTCCTATGGTGATGAAAGTCAGATATCACTGGGCTCAACTAGTCAGTTGAGTTTAGTGTCCCTCTCAATCGACCATAACTCACTTGTCAGTGAGTTCCTCAAATTTAAATAGTTTTTATAATGGTACAAACATGATCGATTTTCACTCGATCTTGTTGTTTTGAAAATAAACTCGTGTGTAAACAATGAAAGAGGAAATCCAAAAAATGATGTAGCGCATTAAAAAGACTAAACAAATCAAATCACCCTTCTTATCCCCCCCCCCCACGAATGAATTTGGCTGGATATAGTGGTTGGTTTTAATGAAGCAATAGAATTATGATCAAAGAAATTCATATTTAAATAAATTGCATAAAAATTGAGCACAAGGAAAACTAAGATGTTCGAACTACCTGCTAATTCTCATTAAAGTACTAATTCTTATTGCTAAATAGTAGATATGATGCTAGAATGCGCTCGATGTCCTTCCCTGGGAATCAAGGTATGAAACACCCTGATCTTCTTCTCTCAGTACTCCAATCTACTCAAAAGGAAAATGTTTTCTCTTACTCTTTCTATACTCCCCCAATCTCAAACAAAGCCTCACTACCTATCTCGAGTTCCCCCCTCAATTCACAAGTACTCTCTATAGCCTCTCGATCATTTCATGCACATCATCACTGCTAATGACTAGTGGAAGTCTCTAGAATCTCACTCGAGGTGTTACCTTGCCTCCACATGGAGCATTCACTGCGCTGCTTCCTCCCATGCTTGTCACCAGAGCAGCTGATCCTAACTCAATGAATTCATGGGTGTGAGGTAAGACACCTTATCTCTGCAAAGAATGCACGTAAGTCAGATATGAATGAAAAATGACACTATATTTATATATACTATATATTTATATCACTACTGAAAAAAACTAATATCTAATAGTATTATTACAAATTTAAGAAAGAATATATAATATAACATAAATTTTAAAATTATATTTCATTTAATGTTATTAGTATATATATAATGTTATTTAGATTAATTATTATATACATTATATGTCATTATATATGTCAGATTAATTATACTATATATGTTAATATAGAAGTTATATATTTTATATCTATGTTACTCTATATTATAATTTAATATAAATCTAAAAAAAGAAAATTAAAGGGGAAATATGAGAGGGGGTGCGGCATGGAAGATGGGAGAAAGTGGGGAGCCATCCAGAGACTCAGAGAGAAAGAAGAAAGGGCCTACGGTGTGGGGAATCCAAGACGGACGACGGACAGATGGCACATGGAATGTGCGGTAGGGGGTTCGGCGGCGAGTAGGGCATCTCCTAGTACGGGTTTGTGTCTGTAGATCAAGGGGCGTAGTGGCGTAGGGTAGGGAAGTACGTGAGTGCAGGTGAAGACATAAGGAAGTGGAGACGTAGGTTAGGGTTCCGAGTGAGCGCTAAGGCGAGGTCGTGCAGCAGTGGTGATTTGTGTAGCTAATTTCTTGTTACTGATTTAAAGAGGTTCATATAGATTTTTTCTTATTGCACGATGATTTTGTTGTTGCGATTATTTTCTTGATTCGATTTGAATCTGCTGTTGTTGATTGGTTCAGATATTTCTGTTTCTGTTTATTTTTATATGCTGCTCGAATGGTTGTTGTGATTTTGTAGTTGATGCGGAGGTGCGTGTAGTGGAACGATGGTGCAAAGGCCTGAAATGCCTGGAGAACAGATGACGGGGTTTGTTGTGGAAGGAGGCATGGATGAAGCTGGAGGAGTGACAGTCTGAGGGTGAAAAAACCGAACAGTGAGCTAGGAGGAGTGGTGAGACAGTTTAATGTAAAGCGGTGAGACAGTAAAGTGTGAAGCGGTGATACAGTGAGGTGATAAAATGGTGGCTGAAGGATACAGTGGAAAAGGCACTGTTTGTGGGGTTGGGATTATGGTGAGACAGTCACCATGATTAAATGGTGAGATGGGTGAAGAAATGAAACGGTGGCTGGGCAGAGGAGAGTGAAGCAGTGTGTCACAGTGAGACCATGCCACCGTGACCGTGAGGGAACCACAGCATGCAGTTGCAGCAACACTTGCAATATAAACACAGCAAAAAATTTAATCTATTAAATGTTTAATAAATGTAAAAAATCAATTAAAAACTTAAATTGAATATAATTAAAAACCAAATAAATAAAACAAAATTAAATAATAAAATTAATTGTGTTTTATTTAAAAGAATGAATATAATTATATTTAAAATTATAAAAAAACTTAATTTAAAACAAACTAAAATAACTAATGTAACTTGATTATAATAATCAAAAAATTATTTAAAGAATTAATAATGTTAATTAATGAATAAGAAATTTTAGTTGAATAAACTTAAATTGTTATAATTAATTTAAATTATAAAAATAATAAAAACCAAAAAGAGTTATTTATTTACAATTTATAGAATAAATAATTTATTTAATTAATTGATTAATTAATACACTTACTAGAATCAGAAATTTTTATAAATAAAATAATAAATAAATGAATGTCAAATTCAAAAGACTGTAAATTAAAGAATTTTATAAAAAGAAAATAAGGAATATTAAAAATAATTGATTTAAACTAAAATTGATTATTTTACATAGAAAAGTATAAAATCACATTAATTGTCCATTATTTAATAAAAAACAACATTTTGATATAAAAAAAGACAATAAAAACAAAAAAAGGTTGTGGCAAAGAGTGTGAAAACACATCCACATCATACTCCACCTCACTTAAAACATTGTTTGTCCTCAAAAAAGTATATTACATTGACTTCAAAACAGAAAGATGATTTGCGAGATTCAATTTAAAACAAAATTCATGATTAAACATTAATACCAAGAGGATCAAGACCAACAGTAGGTTATGAATTTTAATGGTGTTTGAAAATAATGTCTTTCATAGCTTCAAAAAACCCACTGGAAGTCAACAGCCTCACGAATTCATACATTGTCAAGTATGGCATGCCTCTTATGTGTAATCATTAATTATCTTACTTCACCATCCAATTCAAGTACGGATTCAAGGATTGTTGACAGGTTAGATGAAATGGAACTTAGAACATAACCAAGGTCACCTTCTATTCTCACCTTCCTCAATGTTCTAGAAATTAATTTCCATTAATTTCATCACTTTATTTACTCAACTCATATGAAAATTAACCAAGTCAATTTCTCCCTTCTTCATTTGGGTTCAAAATTCCTCTCACCTTAATGAGTTCATTTTTGACAAGGGCACTTTATTTAAATCTTTCCCATCCATATTCATGTGTAGTGAACTGTGCATAGAACATATTAAGATTGAAATTAGATTTATTTATTCACAGAAATGTATCCAATGCACCTTATCTTAGATACTCACCGTGGGATCCCATTTTCCCATATTACACCAGTTACAAATGACATAATTAATAATCATTCGAATTGACTTCCTAAAGTGATTGAATATTATTTTATAAAAATGAGAGTCTAATGGGTTATATTGAGAACATCTAGTTACCCTAATCCATGATCATTATCCCACAAGACCTATCATTTCATACTCTCATCCTCAGTTCCTAAATAGACAGATCCATAGAGACAGTGAACAATTTCACTCAGCAATCATTAATACTTAACAGTTCTTAAATATGTACCCCTCCCAAAATCCAGCCAATAATTATTTACAAAACATGACATAAATTAAGTACCATTGAACCTCCAAATACAATCAGGTTATAAAAGAATTTTATAATTTTCAATGGAATGTTGAACCATTTTTTGAAAACATTTGACCATTTTTTAAACAACCAAAAACTCTGGTACAAGATGGGGGAATTTGACAAGACACTAGAATGACCCCTCTCCCCCACACTTAAAACCCAACATTGTCCCCAATGTTGTGTTCTAAGGTGGAAGACAGTTTTTGTTCAAAACATATGGAAATTTAAAAAAAATTATTTGTTGCACAAAAAGTGAATGAAAACAAAAACAAAAACAGGAGAACCCAACCCCACTAACCCTCACGAGGAACACTCTTAGTTTTATTACTAAAATATTCATTATTTTCATGTTTACATGCCGAAAAATGATGTAATCAATTTACTCCCGATAGTAGAATGATTAATAGTGATGTGGATCGACAGCATAATGAAAATGAATGTAGTGGGTGCAAGCAGGTTTTCACAAATCAGTTCAAAATTATTTTTTCCAACTCTCTAGATACTAGCAGCTAAACTCCAATTAAAGAAAACACATTCATTTATCCCTGATTATGGGAAAGTCCCCCACAATTAGTTCACAGTGATGACCATGCAAGTAGTTGAAAGTGAAAATTGGCAGAACAACACTTACCTGAATTATTAGACCTTTAGCAGTGGATTTCATCAACATATCCTCTTACGCATCACTGGGTTGTTACTCCTCTTCATTAACCTATAGGTTAAAATAAGTAAAATAATATTTCAGAGTGTTACGTTCAATATATGTAACCCAAGAGAGTGAGTATAGAGAAATGTAATCCATTTTCTACAATGGATTTCTCCCTTTGGGTTTCTTGGCCATGATTCTGGCTACAACAACTCTCTCTAAAACATCAACAGATCATGAAGAACCATCAAGAAATAAAGAAAAATAACTGGGGAAGATGTAGCTGGGATTATCTATACAAACGAACAAAAATAAAATGGAAACAACTATGCAACCAGGGGTTAGATACCATGAAACAATGAATTTATAATCCTCAGTTAGACTTGAATCAGCTAATTTTTTCAACAGAGATATGGCATCCATGCCCTTTGGATACCTTTTAAAGAATTGATTTATTCTTTGAACAGTGACTAAGATAGGTCGATTATCTTCTCCAAATATCTCAATAGCTCCACTAACAAAGACTCTAACAATGGTAAAGGGTCCTGAAAATTGGACTTCAACTTTCCTGAAAATAGCCTCAATCTAGAATTAAAAAGTACGACCTTATCACCAACCATAAAATTAATATTTTGAATGATTGAGTCATGAAAATCCATTGTTCTTTATTGTTAAATTTCATAATTCTCATATGAATCTCTTCGAATCTTTTCCAGCTCACTCAGCGCTAGTAGTATCCTATCTCTAGCACACTTAAGATCATAGTTATGTGCCTTCACTGCCCAATAAGATCTCTATTGTAACTCAATGGGTAGATGACATGTTTTCCCAAAGAGCAACCTATATGGTTACATCCCTATGGGAGTCTTATAAGCAGTTCTGTAGGCCCAAAGGGCCTCATCAAACTTCCTTGACCAGTCTTTCCTAGTGCTAGACACTATTCTCTCTCAAATTTGTTTGAGATATCTGTTTGAATCTTCTGCTTGCCCACTGAACTGTGGGTGGTAAGTAGTTCATGTTCTATGTGAGCACCCATACTTCTGCATCAAACCTTTGAACTTATAATTCTTGAATTGAGTCCCATTATCATTGTCGAATGCTCAAGGAACACCAAATATGGAAAATATGTTTTTCATGATGAATTTCACAACACTAGCAGTTGAATTTTCAGGCAGAGCTACTGCCTCATCCCACATGGACACGTAGACCCCAACAACTAAAATGTACTCATTCCAATAAGAGGATGGGAATGGTCCCATGATTTCCAAGCCCCACACATCAAATATTTAAACCTCCATAATACCTTTTTGGGTTATTTCTTATCTTCTTCCAAAATTTACTAACATTTGACAATTTTCACATCCAATAACCAAACTCCAAGCATCTTTAAATAGTTTTGGCCAGTAGAAACTAGACTATATGACCATTTGAGTAGTAGTTTCTCCTCCATGGTATCCACCCCAATGTGGTGAATGACGGATCTCAAGTATCGGAAAATATCTTCCTCACCCACACAACTTCTCAGAATCCCATCATCACACATCTTAAACAGAATATGGTCATCCAAAAAATAATATTTCAATTTAGATATAAATCTCTTCCTCTAATTTTGTGGGATATCCTTGTGCATGACTCCAACTGCCTAAATGTTATTTTAGTATGCGAACCAAGAAGACTGCTGCACAGAACCAACAAACAATTGTTCATCAGGGAATGAATTATTGATCTCTTTTTATTCCTTTCATGGGGAATTGGGAAATCAGGACAAGTGATCTGCAACTACATTCTCAGCCCCTTTCTTATCCTTTATCACTAAATAAAACTCCTATAACTACAAGGTCCACCTCATGAGTCTGGGTTTTGAGTCTTATTTAGCTAGTAAGTACTTAAGGGATGAATGATCTGTGAAAATTATTATTATTGATCCTGTTAATTACTACATGAACTTTTCCAAAGAAAACATTCCAACATCCAACTCATTTTTAGTGGTAGAATAATTCTTCTGGTCATCATCTAGCAGCTTGATTTCATAGTAAATAACAGGTAATTTTATGTCCTATATGCCCTATCATAGCTCCTACGGCAAAGTCACTAGCATCACACTTAACCTCAAATTGAAGTTGCATGTCTAGAGTAGTGATTATAGGTGAAATAGTCAACTTCTCATTAAGCAGATTAAAGGCCTATAGACATGTATCATTGAAGATAAATGGTGTATCCTTAAATAGAAGGGAGAAAAAGGGTCTAGTGATCTTATAAAATTCTCCAATGAACCACATATAGAACCCAACATGAACCAAAAAACATCTAATTCCTTTAAAATTTTCAGGTGGGGGGAACTTTCTTATAACCTCAATTTTAGCATTATCGACCTCCAACCCCTTCTTATAAAAAATGTGTCCCAAATATATGTCTTCAGTGGCCATGAATTAGAACTTTTTCCAATTTATGACTAAGTTAGTCTCTTGGTACCTTTCTAACACTAGATTTATATTTTTTAGACAGTTCTCAAAGTTATCGCCCATAATAGAAAAATCATCCCTAAACACTTCAATTATCCTTCCAATCATGTCTGAAAAAATTTCCTTCATAATCCTCTAAAAAGTGACAGGAGGACCACACAAGCCAATGGGCATCTTATGGTAGGAAAATGATCCAAATGGACAGGTGAATGTAGTTTTCTCTGGGTCCTCAAGTGCATTGAAAATATGGTTGTAACTATAATAACCATCAAGAAAGAATAATAATTCATTTCCTTCTAATCTCTCTAACATTTGATTAAAAAATGGAATGTGAAAGCGATCCTTTCTTGTCACAAGATTCAATTTTATGAAGTCTATACAGAATCTCCATTTATTCACTCCTCTTGTCTGTATGTTCTCATTCTTTTCAATATTGACCATTGTCCCTCTACTCTTTTTGGGTACCACCTGGACATGACTGACCTAGTGGATAAAAGAAATTAGAAAAATTATTCTATCATCAAGAAACCTAAGTAATTATTCTATCTCAACATCCTCCATGTTTGGGATGAGTATTCTTTGGGATTCTACTCTGGGATTACACTCAGGATCCATGGGAATTTTATGTATGTATAAGGCTGGACTTATCCCCTTGATATCACCAATCGACCAACCTATGACTGACTAGTATTTATTCAAAATAGTAAGAATATTTTTCTCTTGTCTCAACTATATACTGGATGAAATAATCAGGGGAAGGGTGGAATTGTCTCCTAAAAATGAATATGTGTTGACTGGCTTGAGGGAATACACTTAGGCCTCGGTGGCCCATGGTCTTCATGCTTCCTCTTGAAGAAGATATTAGACAATGATTTTTCCTCAATGATGGAGCTTCCAAAATATATCTCATCAAACATGGAATTCTCTGTTAGGGTATGAATGTTCTTCAAAAAAAATCATCTTGGTTCTCCAAGAATAATCCCTCGTACTCATCAACAAATTCTCTCTCTTTACTTGAGCTGAATCCCATGCATGCGGGAACAGGGATTTTAGGTTCACTATTTATTTCAGCTATCATTCTCAAAGAATATTCTTCCTACTTATCAACACTACTCTCAGAAACTAACATCTCATCTTTTGGGGAAATTGGGTGGGTGGTTTCTTGTATTTTCATAAACACATTGAATTATTCTTTCTGTTCACCTGAATTGAAAATCATTTCACCCGAATTCTTCATTCAGATTTGAGTTTCTAGCTTCATCCAGTTTCTCATTTTCGGTATTTTGGGGTTCTTTCATAGGCTCTTGGTGTGTTTGGAGACCACTTCTGGTGGTCACAACCATGGAATTCTATCTAGGATTGGATTAAGTGGTGCCAGGAAGCCTACCCTTTTCTATATTACTAGCATCCCTAGCCAACTGAACCATTTGAATTTATATGTTCTTCATTCTAGAATACATTTGAACTTTATCAAAACCATTTTTGGTCTTCTTTTCATCAAACCTCCTTATCAATTGATGGAACATGTCTCTCACCTCATCTTTTGAGTTTGATGACTCAGCCTTAGGTTGGGTTTGGGGTTGGAATTTCCGCCAAGGAGGATAATAGAATCCATGACGGAAAGTAGGTCAGAGGACTCCCTGCTCCCTCCATGACAGGTTTGGATGGTTCTTATACCCCTGATTGCAGGTGTTGGAAAAAGGATCTTACCTAGGCTTCATCCTAGGTCCATAGCCAGCAAATATGGAACTCTCATGAGGCTGGATAGGCATATCGATGGTTGGAAAAAAAGTTTGAGAATGTCCATACATGACATAGTGGTGGAACTGATCCTTAAGGATTTGATGTGGGTTCTCATTAAAGAACCCAGCAGCTTGGGCTTCATCATGAGGAGCATGGGCAGTTTCTTTTTCCATAATGATTCTCTTCTAAGAGCATTTGTGCTGTGAATTTTGAGATAAGGTGTTAAAGATATTTTTTAGCACCTCAGTAGCCCTATCACTAAAGTCTCTTCCAGAAGACTAATCCACCAAGGTTTGTGGTAGGTGTGATACTATTGTAAAAGGGGTCCATAAGGAATTTAGTTTTATATTGATGTTTTAGATATGGCCTATGTAACCCTATAAACCTATCCCAGGATTCCTGAAATCGACCACCTTCATCCTGAAGGAATCTAGTAATTTTGAGCCTAATTTCAGATGTCATCCTCCTAAGATATAGTTTTTTTGGGAAGGCATTGTAAACATGATCCCAGGTGACAAATACCTCTTCTTACAACAATTGAAACCAAGATCTAGCATTTCCCTTGAGGCAGAAGGGGAACACACTCAGTTTAAGCTCTTCCTCAGTGAGACTACTAAGTGGTCGCTGCTAGACACTATAATAAATGCCTATAATGAAGTCAAGAGAGTATTAAATTGGCATTACATTGAATGTGGGAAGCTGAATGTGCATATATTGATTGATATCATAATTCATGGACCAAGGAGAGAGTCTAATGCATGAAGGGTTGCTATACACTGAAGATAAAAAGAAATCTCTCAAACTGTGCCTCTCAGCTATGTCATTCCCAGGTGATTTCATCATTCCAGGTTGGTTAAAATTCTAAAAAATTGGATTGTTCAAGTTTTCATTTCTATTATCTTCAATTTTGACCTTTTCTTTGTTATTTTTCACTTCCTTTAGGTGATTATCAATTTCAGAATTACCAGGTACTAAGTATTCAGACTTAGTCATGGTTTGCATACAGTAGGATCACAATTTTTTTTTAATTTCAATTTTTATTTATATACATTGTTTAGAGATTTTTTTGTGATTTTTCTATTTTGTTTTATATGTGATTTTTTTTTAATTCCACACCTCGCCTCCCTGGAAACGACACCAATATTTCACACTCGTGAATCATTGGACACAGGCAACAAATTAAAATTTATAACCTACTTACTACTTAGGGAAATGGAAGGATAGGGTCAAACCATAGGGAGGCCTTATGTTTTGTTTGGTGATCTAGAAAATAAAGTATACAAAAACACACACAAGAACAAGCTATCATAGTTGGTGGTGGTGAAGTTGATTGTGTGAAAATTAGTGTGTGAGGAAATGAGGGTAAGCTGGTGAGTGAAAAGGGAGTAGACAGATAATAATTGAAAATTGTGGTGTAAACAACCAATAGATGAGTATGGGGGAATTTCCACTAGCTGATTCAATATTTCTTAGCCTTTTTCATGAAATAAAATTTTTACAATATGGATCTACCTTAAAGTAACTAGAATTTTTTTTTGCCTGATCAGTTTGTGGTGAAATAACTCTTACAATCCTTTGATTGTAAAATTCATTCCATCCAATGGTGATGAAGGTCAGATATCACAGGACTCAACTTGTCAGTTGGGTACTGTGTGTCTCTCTCATTCGAACATAACTCACTTGTTAGTGAGTTCCTAAAATTGAAATAGTTTTCATTATGGTACAAATAAGATCGATTTTCACTCAATTTTTTTGTTTTGAAAATAATCTCATCTTTAAAAAATGAAAGATACAATCCAAAAAATGATGCAGCGCATGAATAATACTAAACAAATCAAATCAACCAGCTTATTACCCCCGAAGGAATTTAGCTGGACATAGTTGTTGGTTTTAATGAAATAATAGAATTAATATAAATGAAATTCATATTGAAATATATTGCAGAAAAACAGAGAACAAGGAAAATTAAGATGTTTGAACTCCACGCTACTTCTTCTGAATGTACTAATTCTTGCTGTTCAATGGTAGATGTGATGCTGGAATGTGCTCGATGTCCCGCCATGGGAATCGTGGTACGAAATTCACTGATCTGCTGTTGTCGGTACTCCAATATGATTTCAATGAAAATGTTTTTTGTTACTCTTTCTCTCCTCCCCACAGTCACAATCAAAGCCTCACTTCATGCATCGAGATCCCCCAAAAGTCTCGAGTTCTCTCTCTGGTCTCCTGATTATTTTGTGCCTGTCACAACTACTAATGACTATTGGATGTCTCTGGAATCTCACTGAATGAGACACTATCACATTCCCATTTAAAATACAACTTGAAAGAAAACATTAATTACTATTATAAATATAAATTATGTTCATTAGGTTATACACACACAATGATTTTATTTTAAAAACTACATATAAATATATATTATATCACTTATTATTAAAACTAATATTTGTCATAAAATAGATAAATAAATAAAAAAATTGCATAGAAACATTTATTTATAAGAATACATTTACAAAAACATCAGATGTCACATTCGCCCCCTAAACAAATTATTCCATCATAATTCATTCGTCAGACAAAAGAAAATTATGAATTTCCATCTTCCAAAATAAAATAGTCTATAATTTCTAATCATCTATACTCTACCACATAGATTTTCCTCAATTGAAAACATCTAATATCCAATGACTTCTAGACCTTCACTCTGATACTAGCTTTAAATCCTTGAACCTGTATATCTAGACTTAGTACATATAAATGATTCGTATTTGTCTATAAAAAGACAACTGAAAAAGAAACATAGCATTTTACATACCATGGCCAATTTCTATCTAGGATTTGGACTATTAAACTTATACATAAAAAATTAAAAATAATGTTAAAAATAAAAACATTTCTTCACATGTGACTCCTAATTATGTAAGATTCACCAACGGAAATTCTACTCAAAAAATGAATAATAATTTAAAACTTTTGGTGATATTTAATTAACCTACAAAGGGGTTTTAAAATATTTTTTATTTGTCTTTCTTAGAAAACTGTAAATATATATTAAAAAATTTATCAAGTAAATTATTTGACAAAAACAAATTTAGAAAAGGGTTTTAAAAAACTTTTTTAATATAATATATTGTATATTACTTTAAAAATATACATTTAAAAATAATAATTCTATTGAAATACTTATAGGGATTTCTCAATTTTGATAACATTTAATTTTATGTATTATATATGATACTCAAAAGTCCATAAGAAATACCATGTGGCTACATAGAGATGACACAATTAGGATAGTGTCCCCATGAGGCTATGTGCTTACTCTCCATTCCATAACATTTCATTGGATAATCTAGTGACAATTTCAAGCAAAAAAATTAATTATTCTTCTGTTCTCAATCATAACATACAAATATTTCAATGTAATACCATATTTATTTACATATAATAAAACAATCGTACAAATTTCATTACATGTTATAGCCTTGTTTTTATGAATTTATAAAATAACTACAGTAAATCGATACTTATAATGAATTACATTAAAATATTGGACATAAAGGAAACTACCTAATAAAATAAAAAAAATGATTTAATTTAACTGCATGTGATTTTCACAATATTTTAGATGATGGCCATATTTAATTTTATGAATGACATTTATGGAATGGTAGTGATAATTCACACATAAAATAATAACTTTAATTTAGAATTATTTTAAATAAAAATCCATTGATAAAATGATAACATCTATTTACATAAAATAATAACTATAATACTGAAATTTTATTTAAATAATATTCCCTTTAATGTTTTTAGGTTAAATAAAAAATGGGTTTTTATTACTTTTTAGTGTATATCATAATAAACATAGGAAATATAATTCTTAATATAAGACTATAGGTTGATTTTATAAAACTAATTCCTGTTATATGGAAATAAGATAAATAATAATAATATATATATAAATTCATCCTTTAGATTTGTTATACTATAGAACCACTATGATGTTCTCCTACCAGAATGAAAACTTATTGGGACTCGATTTCCCTCTTTATTAGACTCCCTATTTAAATATTACATTCACCATTTTATTCTAAATCCTGAAAACCAGGAGGTGATATAAATATTTATAGCTTCAAAATGTATTATCCAATTAAAATTTTTTTTAAAGAGCATTAATTTCTTATTTTATTTTAATATAATAATTTATTTATACCTTTTTTATATCTTTATTTATTATCAAATCCCATAAATAATTTATTTTCTTAAAGTCAAATATATTTCTTTCCAATATAATGATTTTATTAATACTATTCAATTTTTCGGACATATATCGTTCATCTTATGAAAGTGTTTTATTTCCACCAAACATGTTAATTCCATTCTTTTTCCTTGTTCTCGTTATTTTATTCAATTAAATAATACACATATCTAATTAATATATATTATTTTTATTCTTTCATTATTGGGGTGATAACTTCAATAATTTAGGGATACCAATTTTTATTTCATTACCCAAAATATGAGTCACCATTTTCATTTTTTTATTTTTTTTATTTTCTTATTTTTCTTGTTTTCTACTATTTTTCACTTTTTCTTTTATTAAATTTAATATTGTTATTATTATATTTTATTATTTTATTGTATCACTATTTCTATAATTTTTTTATTTCAATATTACTATTATAATGCTTTACGATATTTAATTATCATTTCAAACCATTTTTTATCATGATTCTATTATTATTTTTATTATATCCAATTATTATATTATATCATGTCATTTACATTTTATTCCATGCAATTACTATTACTATTATAATTGATTATTATTTGTTATTACCATTATTCATATATATGTATATATATATATTAAATTTATACCTTATATATTATATATTTATATCTTATCTCATATATATTTATGTATTATATTTTATCATCATTATTGTATATCATCATCATTATCATCATTGTCATCATCATTATTATTAATTCACATAAATAATTTCTATTTTTAAGTATAAAATTTTATTCAATAAATATATAAAATTATGGTTAACAAAATATATCCTTTCTGTTAATGTATATGTATATTTACATTCTATAAGAAATAATCATATTAAATGAAAACATTTATTATATGAAATAATACATTTTTAAAAAATCATGTTAAAAAAACTATGATAAAAATACATTATAGGGAAATAAAACTCTATCTAATTGGAATTAAAAATATAAAATTAATAAAAATTATTTACTCTAATAAATATTAATATATCTATTTAGTTTTATACACACACAAAGATATTATTTTACAGAAAATGGTTATATATACAATATTTAACTAATTATTAAAAACTAATATTTACATAGAAATTAATTTATTAATTATCATGATACTTGAATGTATTTTTTTATAAATAAAAATTTTCGAAACTAGTAATGTTAAATTTTATTTTAGACTAAATGGATATCTTTTTGAGATTAAAATGGCATGTTACCATTGGAAAAAACAAATGGTAAAAGCATGGAAACATAGATTTTAACGAACAACATGTTTTTGAAACATATTATTTTGTGTTATAGAGCATTTTATAGAACATAAAATAATTGAAACACATTAATTATCAATTTTTGGGCCATATTGGGTGCATTTAAATTTCAATTATTTAATTTTTTTGGCTATATAAAAAAAGTAAAATCTTCCTCAATTATAAATTGCCACTCACTCCCCTTACTAATTTACACGTACCAAGAAATTTGGATTGAGTGAACCCAAAACAAATCCCTCACCAAAATAATTATCAAAATTAAAATTCTCTTATTATTTCCAAAATACCAACCCAAGGGTATTTATAATTATAACCAAAGGGGAATTATCTAAGGGCTGGAAATTTTTATCACTAAGATCATTCATTTAAATTACTTATTTTAAAATGATAAATTATGTATTAACGCTACCAATACGATAAAAACAGTATCTAACCAAAACTAGAATTCTATTATGTCTATTTAATAATATTTATCAATAACCACTTCTATCAAATTGGAAATGAAGTCATCTATTGTGTGTACGGTGGACTACCACCTCACGAACTGGTGTAACTTGGTTTACATCCACACATATAATTCTTTGGGTTAATGATTTATTTAATGTGTGTATATATTTATCTTTAATATTTATGTAATAATTATACCCATATACTATAAATATCACATATACCCTCTTATATTCCTTTCTATTTAGAACACAATAACGTCACTCGTGTGTACGGAAGACTACTATCTCAAAAAACGATGTGATTTATTTTTTAGTTACTCAATACGTGTAATGTTATAAGTGTAAATTTAATGAATATATGTGATCTATATATATTATTTTAATTATATAAAAATAGTATATCACACACTTCTTTCCCCTTCGGCACTCCTTGGGAACGACATCATTGATCGTGCATTTGTACGTCATTGTGTCTAAACAAACTGATGGAATTAATTTCTCAATTTTCAAGAATGGTTTTATTGATTTATATAATAAAAATAATAATATTTATATCATTAATATCATTAAGGTGGTAATGTAACTATATCCTATTTAAATTAACCTAACCATTGTTGACCAAACATTCATGATAAATAAAGGAAATTAACACAAAAAAATGCAAATAATTAAATATTATTAATAAATGGGTGGTAAAATTTTATGGAATGATATATATAATTATTGTTTCTTGATAAATTTATAATATACATAAAATTATTTTATAGTGGTTTGGACACATATGAAGGATGTCTATCCTTATGTAATTTATGGTTATTAGTATTTTACATTCATGAGACATACATCAAATACGACCCATATTCTATTATGTGGTATATATATTTTCTAGTTAAATATATTATATTATGAATAAATTTATATTCATGTTATTTAAATATTATTATTTTTATTTCTTTTATGGGTCTTATAATTCAAATGTTAAAAAAATGGGAATGATGTGTTTCAAAATCTGATCATTATTTGGGATTACATTTGATTAAGTCTCCCTTGGGTGAATTATTTGGTATTTATATCATAGAAATTTATATTTTAATATTATTTATTTACTCATGAATATTTCATGTAAAAATATTATTTTTATACTATTCCATACTTAAAGATATTTATAAAATGTTTTTTTAATCTCACATTATTTCTCTATTTAGTTGAAAATCCTTTTTTTATCAAAATCTAATGATTATAAACATATTTTTAAAAAACATTTTGTAGAATTTTTATAATTATTTAAAAAAGATAATTCTATTATTTTTATAATCATGTAATTTTCTAAAAAAATATATATTTCATTTTACAAAAAATGTTAAAATAATACTTTTTTAATGTGTATGACATGATTTGAATTTTCCACTATAATGACTAGTATATATTTTAATTATTATATTAATATTTTTAAAAGGTTTTTTTCAAAAAAAAATTATCTTCAACATTTTTTTGTGAAAAATTATATTTAAAAATATTTTCACGTTGAAATGGTTCTCAAAATGAATTAATGACATTTTTTGGATATTAATATTCATAATTGGCATCAAAGCTATGTTGTGCTTCTGATTCACATGTTATATTTTATATTGATTTTATATTTATTCATTAACTAAATAGTTCAAAGTAAATTTAACTGAGGATTTAAAATTTTATTACTATTCATAATATTACTCTATATGGTTTATTAATATGTTTTTTAATAGGTATTGAATTGAAATTTTATTTTTAGTTTTCAATATGAATGTTTATATTGATTATGTTTCACCCATTTCATGTGAGGATGCAATTGAACATAGTATATGAATCATTTTTCCATGTTATAGATATACCCTCGATGCATCAATTGGTCTCAAGAACATAATATATTGGTTTTTGAATGAGGCCTTACCAATTCATATAATTGACTTTAAGAATGCACTAGATGGTATGTTCTAAATTTCCAGAATTATACATTCCATAATTATTAATTTAGAAATTGATATTAATTGAGATTTTTTGAATAGATATAATATTTGTTGTAATATTTTAATATCTTATTATTATTATTATTATATTAATCGGTCATATTTTATTCATACCCTATTAAGCTCATGTTATTGGTTAAATGTAACAGGTTTATTTTATTCACCTTGACAAACTAATTATGCCTTATTTATTCATGATAGATCCCCCTTTTCACTTACCCTTACATATCACAATGGATCACCACATTATTACATTTAATTTTCATCAGATACTAGAAACTGTATTATGAATAATATGAAGCGATATTCTAATAGAAAATAGTGGTGTTACCAAATAAAATACCATGATGCATTCTATGTCTTCAATTGTAGTGTTAGGTTAAAACATGTATCTCGTTTATCCAAACTACAAAAAAATAGATCCATCGAGACATGATTAGTTGTATCCTGATACCATTTAATATAATAACCAATAACTCTGTTATATTGGGGTAGTGGTATTCAGATTTTATGTCATTGTATGTTTACTATAATCCACGAGAACAATATTTAATGAATCATAGATTAGGGAACATAGGCAACTGATAAAAATTCGTCATTGGTATATGTGAGAATCCTAGAGTTTTGATAATGTACATATTATGTCATTTTCCATGTAGTAAAACCCTATGATGATTATACAATTGTATGTGGTTTTGAAAAATATGTACATTGGGATAATGACTATGAAAAATATCTGTCATGAATGTCATGATTGTTAACAAAAATATGACAGTGGGACTAAAAGCACAACTAGTTTGACACTCCCATGGGACATTCTAGGGATAATTAACATTTTATTTATAAAACATTATTAATTATTATAAAATATTTTTATTATTAAAAATATTCACAAATAGAACATTATTATGATTATGATTTGTTCAATAAATAATATTTTCAATTTATGTTTTGTTATTCATTATTTCTTGAATAAAATATTTTGTATTATAATGTTATGATCTAATATATTATATTTCACTATTTAGAAATAAAACCTAGAGGATGGAATGGGAACCATATTAAATCATAAACCCCATATACATATTGAAATGGTGAAAGATAATGAATTTGAAGATAAAGGTGTGGGTATGACTCATCAAATTATAACCACCACCCAATATAATAATGTTATACCATTTCATGTATTATAAACCCCCATAATACAATTTGATTAAAAATCCATTTGTAGTTGAGAAATTGAAAAACTCTATAGTGATGGAATTTATATTTCTATGAAGTAATTAATCGGATATCAATTTCATAGAATTTTTTATCTCTCAGTGTATGTGGATTAATGATGTTTATTAATACAAAATAGTAAGGATCCTTAAAAAATATATTATCTATAGTGGTAGGATTTTAAGATACACTTATTAGAGAAATATTTTCCTTAATCTCAACAAGTGGATAAAGAGAGACAATTCCTGAATCCAAGACAAAAGGAAGATGAAAATGTCACTGAGTACTAGCCAAATTACAAAGTTATAAATGCATAAAAGGGACTAAATAAGTACTACATAGAGAAATAATGATAATTTCATTTGATGGGATTAAATCAATCTGATATATATATTCATAAAAAATTTCTCATCATACATCGATATAGTATCATTTTCTACCAAGACATATAATGAATTCCCCAAGATATCAACCTTCAAAGGGAAACAAGTGAAAATAATGATGGTATAAAAAATATGGATAAATAAAAAACAGGAAAAAAGTATTTTCAAACGTGGGATACTTAGGGATGGAATCACCATCATACATGATTAAAAGAATTTTTTTTTTCTTCAACTAAAGAGAAAATGGCCATAGGTCCTGTGATTTAAATGGAAAGTGAGATTATGAAAATGTAAAATACATACCCTATAAAGAAATTGATAGCCACATAAAGGAATTCTGCAAGAATCTAGGGAATATACCATAAAATGATATAATTATCCAAGTTAAAACATATTCTACTACTTCATATGATATGAAATGAGAAATTTCCTCATATTTGGACAAAAGAATTATGTTATACGATTATTTTAATAAATTATATCCTAGATATAAGAATTAATAAAATTATTTGAATTATAGTATATTACTATTTGATTATTGATTTGAGATAAAATTTTTAATTTTATTGATGTCAATGAAAAGTGATTCCTTTGAAAATCAATCTTCTAGGAAAACACTTGATTGAGGGTTCATATGAAAGTATATCTGCGTTATGTTGAGATATTAATGATAAAATCATTTTATAAAGGTACTGGTAACCATTATGGTTTCTTTAATCATAGATGTTGAATTAATTATGGTCAATATAAATTTGGGAAAATTATAGAAAATATAATAATATGTTCATAGAAATAGGACAGCCGACATGATGGGTGACAACCCATCACATCAATCAGGGTTGTGAGGCTTGAACCCAAACATTCTGGGAGATAATAGTAAAACGCATATCATTGGCCAATTTGATGTTTCAGATAAGAATTAATTAATTTTACATAAAAAATTGAATTATAAATACATATGGAATGGATTAAGTTAATTTTTGGGGATACTATATATAATTACAAATTAATTTATAAAGAAACACTTTTAACTATTTTATAGATATTAAAATCTATTATAATCTAATTGAAATGATTTATCTATAAAAAACATCATGTATATTCATTTCCTATAGTAATAAATGAATTTTAAAAATGATCTTAGAATAATAAAAAGAATAAATTCATCTGACTAAATAGAAATAATTCAAGAAATAATATTTCCTTATGTTATTACTCTAGATCATACAAGAATCCCTCTACTTTTAGAAAATGATAGTTAATATAAAATTTTATCATATTACTTTATTTTAATTTATAGATTTGTTTATTAGTTATTGTTAAATTATTCTAGACCATTCACGTTTTTATCATCAATGATTTCTTATATCTCTATTAAAAATTTGGCGTTAATATTTTCTTCTATGTTCAACTCATCAATTCCAACCAATGTTTCTCTATTTAAAAATATAAAAGGTTTTATTCCAGATAACCTTCATACATTCCTTCCACTATTATCAAGGGGATATTTTATTAGTCATTTTTAATATGTGGGGTTTAAATATAGTGATTTTACATTTGATTCCACTTATAATCGATACCAATATTAAATTTTGAGAATGGTATTTATTTAAGGGGGAGACTGTAAGACCCTGTTATATTAATATAGGAACATCATGTCTGATAAAATAAATAACATGAATCTCTAAGACTATAATATAGTGGGAAAACACAATACATTATAATATAGTTATTTTTTAATTATTTCTATATAGTCAGTATCTAGTGATTCACACAAGAAAAGGTTTAAATGAACCACAATACTATATTATTTAAACATTTCCATTATAAAATAGTTTTTAGTTAGAGGTTATGAATTGAAAAAAATAAATTATTCAAATTATATAGTACAGATATATATAAAATAAATTCAATGTATATCTATTGACTATAAATAATATAAAAATCATTTTACTGAAAAAGAAATAATAACTAAAAAGTCTATATTTTTATAAAAAGTAGTTTAGTCGCGCTTTGTGAAAATATGTCAAAATTATTTTTACCACTTTTAGAAAATTTATTTGAAAAAAATGAGTTCATATTATAAATATAAATGTTAAAAAATATTTTGAGTTAATTTTTCTGAATTTTTTGATTTTTTTTTGTGTGTGGAAAATAAAGGTGTTTATTGGAAACTAACTTTTTCATATAATTTATTTACCAAATTAAATTATTTATTAAAAAAATTTAATGTGGAATTAGTTAAATTATTTTAAAATATATGTAATTTATTTCATTGGTATCAATTTAGTATATAATTATGATATAAAATCATTTTAATCATTAAAAAATTTCTTTTGGAAAACTCCCTTTTCAATTATTCTATGAGTTTATTTTTAAATTAAATTCTTCCACTTAAACAAATTGAAATTTTAAAATTTAATTTATTATTCAAAATCAGAATTTTTATATTATTTTATAGGGTATCCATAATGTTATAACACAATGAATGTTAACAATAATTAAAATTTATTACCATAGATAATGAAAAAATGGTCTTATTGAGGACTAAAATGAATAGATAACTATTAATATTATTTAAAAACATATCCAATTCTAATTTATTTCCAAAATTTATTCCCATATCACATTTAGATATTTTTTATGAGATTATGGGGTATTTCTTCCATAATTATATATATATATATATATATAATAATTTAATTCAAAAGATGACAAACTGTCACCCTTTTTTTTAATCTAAATTGTGTGGTCAAATCGGGAAAAAAGAATGATTAAAATGAATATGGATGACCATTTTTAGAATAATAAAATTAATTTCTTGTGGTTAATTTATTGTTTATTTATAATAATCAAATATCTATTTTGAATTATTAAGAAACACCAATTCAGAAAGTATTTTGTAAAAAAACTAATTTAAATGATACTAAAAATATTAATAGTAAAATATCTTAAAAGAATGATTATGTTACAATTATTTTTATGATAAATATATATTATTATATTGGTGTTAAAATAATATATTATAATTCCATCATTGTATTCATATTTTATTAATTTAAAATACAATGAATAATGTTGAAATTAACATTAATGTTATTTTATAATAATTAATATTTTATTAGAGGGTTTAAAATTCCAAAAAATCATACATTATTCAATTTTATTTTAATAAATCTAAAAATAATATATATTTTACATTCATTGATTATTTTCCATTTATTTTTCCATATTGACCCATAAAAATAAAAGACATTGTAACAGCAGTTAATGTCAATCTATGTTTTTTCATGTGACATGTTATTATGATAAAATAAATTTTTCAACACACATTGTATTTTAATTTGATAAATATGATTTAATATTTTGAATCAAATTCTTCTCATTTAATTTAATTAATAATGGTTGAATTAACTATATAAAAAAATTCTAGTTGTCCTAGTGAAAAACCAAAAATTTTTAAAGAATGTAAACGTTTTGGTTAAAGACCAACATGTTTAAAACATGTTTTTTGTTATAATTAAATATTTTGGAGCCACTTTTGGGGGCATTTACTTAGCATTATTGGATAGTTATTTGTATTTACAAAAATTACACTATTCCTTAGTTATAAATGGGAACAAACCCCCCTAAATTTATTAAACCAATCATGTCAATTGGCTTAACCAATCACTCCCAATAATCCTTATCTGTATTATATAACTTTTATTCTCCTCAAAGGGTTATATAAATGATACTTAAGAATACATACAAAGGTGATTTCTTTAATATTGGACAAATTTTTTCACTAAGATGATTAATTTTCATTATTCTATCATATTGTTAATTATTAACATCACACATGAAATATAATGACACACTAATATAACCTATACTGAGATGTTATTATTTTTGTGGAATAAAATTTATCAATATTTTCATGCATCAAATTAGAAATGAAAATGTGAATCCTATGTACGAATGAATACGACTTCATGAATTGATGTAAATCATTTTACATCAACGCTTATCGTGGATTGGAAAAATGATTGATATATTGTACATGAATAATATTTTTGATAGAATTATAATCATTTACTAATAGAATCACATATAACTTCTCAATTTCAATCCATTTTATAATACTATAATTTCACTTTTGTGTACATTGGACTACCGCCTCATGAGGTGATGTGATCCACTTTTTAGTTACATATTACAAAAAATGTAAAAATTTAAATTTAATGAATATATGTGATATAAATGAGATGATTTAAATTATATAAAATTAATGTTTCATAAACTAACTCGCCTTTTCACCTTTTAAGGGAATGATATCCTCTCTCCTTCATATGTTTAACCTACCATCATCATGTAGCGATGCGACTCATTTTCCAAATTATAGGAATGGATATAAGTGTAAATTCATATTCATGATAGTTGAATAACTAATATGGGGAGGGTGAATCTGTGATATCTTTTTATTCTATGTTTCCATACATTTGAAAAAATTATCACCTCTAGTTAACGATTTCTTTCCCTTCTGAAAAAACATGCCTCCGCATGAAAATAAAAATCTACAAATTTCACATCTCAATAAGATTATCTACATCATTATTATGGTTAGGAATCAATAAAATACCATAGAAATCCAATATAAAAAGAATCCTTTTATGTGGAATACAATGAGTTGGATATTCTCATACACTCATGTTGTACTATGTTCGACAAAAAAGTGCATGTTCTTTAATTATCTTGATGGTGTAATACAATGTTTCTATAAAAAAACAATGTTATAGTGTTTATTAATCAACATTCAATAATATGTTCTTAAAAAAAATCTTTCCATTCTTACATAGATTTATGTAAGAACTTCTTTCAAATCCTGTAATCATAATCATCCTAATTTTTCAGTATTCTTCTCATGTAAAATTTCAAAATCTTAAATTATAACTCTGAGAATACCACTGAAACAATTATGAACTTCTACTTACTCAAATAAAAAATATCAATAATATATTCCAAGTATGATGATCCATCCTAAAATTATATTAAGTTGAATAAGATATTATCATTTCTCCTTTTTTATTGCATCTTGAAAACATTCCCTGGTTAACTAAATTCAAAAAAATATTCTCCTCAGAATCTCAGATATTTTATATCTTATTATCAATTGTACATTCATGTATAAAAGAACAAATTACTTTCTCTACTAATAGGTGACTGAAAATAGTTTAGGTAGGATTCGGAAGATCTTTCATGCTCATCCAAATTCCCTAAAATATAAATTTCTCTAAAATTATACATACATTATGACTTCATAAATGCTTCTCAACACTACTATAATATTATCGAATCTTCTAACAACATCATCTTTATTCAATATTCTTAGAAAACATCTATCTGATTATGATTCTAATTTATCATTATAAATTATAAATTATGATGATTGTATTTGGTCACTATGATTTTATTGAGAAACATTTAAATAAGTCATAACTGAAGACACTTCATTATATTACCCTGCATCGCATGAAAATATTGATATTCTCATTCCAATTTTCATATAATGATGAAGATATCAGATTCTTAAATACATTTCTCCATAATAAATGAGATATATTTAAATCCAATTTCTTCCAATTATGATTCTACATAACAACTGATGCAGTTGAAAAAATTATCATGATTCAAGCTTCATATCTCCATTAAAAAATACTCTACTACTCTAAGAAAGATTATTATTTTACTTATCTTAAGGCTAATGATCCTCAGTCTGGTGATGTTATCAGTTTCAGGTCACATAAGTTATTTGGTCTCAAATTTACATTGTCGGATTAGTTTCTTCTTTATAATTATGGATCATGGGACAAATATTTATGGAAACTCATCCAATAGAAAAATTATAAGATATAATTAATTATACTTGTCCCAATTTATAACTATCAGTAAAACAATGAATATATTTTTTTATTTTCTCTTAATGAACTTGATTTTATTCCCTACAAAAAACAAATCTATTTCATTCTTGACCTAATTGAAAAAAACAAACAATTCTTGGTGTTGAAAATGGTTTAATACACTTTTTATATATCTCTAACATTTCTATTTTAATTAACTCCAATAAAATCAACTTATTTTCAATTTTATCAAACCCAAACACTCCAAATGAAAAAAATTATGCCTCTGTTGATTATGATGGTATTCCAAATCTATTGGACCGTTATCAATAACATTTCCATTTAACAGACTTTTTACTTGTATGAATGACATCCTTGTGTCAATAAACGCGTTGAAGGTCATATTTAGAATCATCTAACTTACAATAAAATGAATTGTGATTCCCCTTTCTTCCATCAACATATTTCCTTTCAACCACCTATATATGATTGGCCAAACCTTTTCTCTCATTATTCTAGAATCACAGGTTTTAAAACATACAAATTATTTGTGAGATATCAAAAAAAGAATCATTATGTTTTTAATTGGAGAAAGGAAGACTCTGATGTAGCACTTTAATACAATATCCCTTACATTCTGGGCATATATTGGGTCAAATGGGACTTTTATTATACAAATAATCTTCTCAATATGATAAAAATTCTTAATAATTTTGAGTATAATTTCCTGAATACTTTGGGAATCCTAATTTTCAATTTTTACCAAGTAAATTATTTATCTTCTTTAAAAAATGAAAAAATACTTGTAAAAAAATTTACTTCCAAAAACCTTCTCCAGTCAACATATGCCAAAAAATCCCCCCATTTGATTTATTCCAACCAAGATTCAAAGATCACTGATCTTTTTTATCTCAAGATATGGATTACTTGTCAAAAATTATAAGACAGCATGAGCTAACTCATTATAAGAAAAATGAATTATTGATAGTCAATATATATTATCCAAAAGTAGTTTCTCATGAAACATCTATAGCTTTTTATTCACAATTTTCTTCTTCTACCAGTTTTTTTATTCAATATTCTTGAAAAAAATGATTCACATAACCCCTCTAAAAAATAGTTTTCATGGTTCACACACATACATGCTGAATTCATAGGTTCCAAAACTCCCCTTTTATGTATGATTTTTTTAGAGGTTTAGTACATATTAAATGGATAGACTTTTTATGAAATTATCCCCCATGTCAATGATATAAAATGAAAATATATGATAGGGGACGAAAACACATAGCACATCCTTGATGAAAAATATTTTTTATTCTGATGTTCAAAATCAATTTATAAAAATCATCTTTTGAAAAAGGATTTGTGAAAATGTAATCAACTGTTTACAATGTAGGAACTTATACATCTTCCATTCATTCTTATCCACAATATATTAGTGAAATTATATTGGTTATCAATATCTTTTGTATGTGAATTTTATAATGTATTCCATGTAATTATTATTTCACAACGATTATCCCACCCCAATATAAATGGTAACATCAATTCAAAAATTATTTATTTTTATTTTATCTTCATCCACATATTTTGAGTTGTGTACTGAGTGGCATCAACATAATCATCTTTCGAAGTACTAATAATAACTGATTTTTTAATCTGTACTCCAAATAAAAAAACATTCTTAAAAATAAAAATCCACTAGATCTTGATCATATTTTAGTGACATTTCCAACCCAATTAGCATCTGAATACCAAAACAAGATAATATGTTCTGATATACTATATATGAGACAAAAAAAATTATTCGTCTGATATATTTAAGAATGTTTTTCTATATAATTTATGAGATTATTTAAGAGAACTATAAAATTATTCACATAAGGTATCAACATAAAAAATGTAGGTTCTTGAGCTAGTCAGATAAAAAACATTCAATCATCTTTCAAAAATATTTCTGATTAATTTTATTTACTTCTCAAACTCTATAAAACTTGGTTCCCACTAAAATAAATTTCAAAATGGTTTTTAGTTTTGCATTATAAAATTCCTGAGATGTAACATAGAATACTTTCTTAAAAAGGGAAAGTATTTTTCATAATTTTTATAATTTGTAATCCAGAATAGAATATGATTTCTCCCTATATAGACATCTCAAAAAACATTATCTTCTCTACAGGAAATAATACACATGTTATTTATTCATTCTTAGAAAATATAATGTCATCAACATTTTAAATTAAAAAGAGTTCAAACTCCAAACATTCCATTCATTAAGTATTTATATCAACCAATAATTTCTTAAGATTCATCTCCCTCATGAATGAATAAAATTTGTAATACCATGATATGATTGATTGTTTTGTGTATTTATTTAGCTTAAACACATAACTATTATTTTTTTTAAACATCAAAGACACATTGTTGTTCAATGTAAACATCCTGATCAAGATCACCATTTATAAAAGATCACATAAAATCCATTTGAATTATTTTTTGTGTTCTTTGCGCAACAGTAACAAGAAATATTATGATTATTTATAATCTTTCCACTAGAGTAAAATTTTTATTACAATTTGAACATTCAATTTTAGTGTATTCTTGACACAATAGTGTTACCTTATTCCTTATCATGTCATCTTCATCATTTAGCATGTTCTCAAAATACCCTATTTTTAACAATAACATTTTTATTATCTTAATTAGGTTCATGATCCCATGTATTATTCTTTTATATATAATAATGTTCTTCAAACATAAACTGAACCCATTTTGGGTTTTCAAAAGTTCCATTCACATATTTTTTTCCGAATTATGAATAAAAAAATGTCTATGAAACAACTCTTGATGTTCATATCGTCTGAACTATCTCATGTTTATCACTAGTATTGTTCTTAGCCTCCCCTTTGTTCTTTATCCTAGGATGATGTTTTTAGTTTATTCGTAATTACATGAAATAATTGAGTATGATTCTTCTTCTTTAGTAGGATTACCAAAATTAGTATCCTTATCATAATTATTAACAAAAATTATATTATCCAGTTTAACATCATTATCATCCCATGTATGTTTATCTTCTTCATTCTTTTCAGTATCTTTCAAATCAAAAAATTAAAAAATTAACCAGGTTTCTTTTTTGGAACATAATTATCTTCTTCCATTCAATGGATAGCTTATAAAAATTGCATGTTCACCTCATCACTCAGACTTCCCATGGTTTCCACATTTCTTCTCCATGATTAATTGACTCCTAAAAACAATTGATTTTTTAAAAAAAGGTGTTTTTTCATAAAACATTTTATATGGTGCCAAATATAAATATACCCAATTGAAACATTGGTTTTGAATTTAAACTATATTTCTCTTCGATTCTCTCCAATGGTAATGAGATAGAATATTCTCATGTAACATAGTTCTCCCCATATACACCAAACTCTTATTGTTTATTTCAACAACACCATTTGTTGTGGAGTTTATGGGTAACTGAATAAATTATGAATTTCATGCTTCTAAAAATAAGATTCTTATTCTTTATTTCTGTATTCACCACCATTGTCAATTATCAGCTTCTTCACTAAATACTAGAATTCTTTCTCAGTATTCATCCTATGAAATATAATCATTTTCTGAGCATCTAACTTTTGTTTCACATATATAACACAAGTAATGAAATTAAATTCATCGATGAATGTGATGATGTAATTATCTTCAGAAGTTGATTACTTTCACATTGGACCATAGATGATAGAATGGATATGTTCTGGGAGTTGTTTTAACAAAACTTATCTTTCTTATGCACTAAATTAAACTTCTTTTTCCTTTCTAGAAAATAATTCAACACTAATATATTCTTCATAACATATACGGAATATCACATACACAATCTCGATTTAATAAGTTGATCATTTTTTCTAACACATGTGTCCCAAAATTTTTTGACATAGATGATTATCTTCCACCATAACTATGTTAAAAGAGTTATTCATTTCTCTAACATGAAATTATGTTTCTTTTTTACATTAAACAATTATTATAATTTTTATATATTCTATAATTTTTTAGATAAACTCTATATTTTCAAAAAAAAACATTGTTTCCTTCATAATTGAGTTTTGAAACACATATCATGTTATGTATCAACTGATAAACATATAAATAATTCCTATATTTCATCTTTTATAATAAGATGATTGCTGATCAAACACCTTTTAATCAAAGATATTCATCATTGAAGAATGTCACTATTTGTTCTTTGAGGTATTTCACATTCATCAAAAACATTAAATCTTAATTCAAATTAAAATAACACCTACTATCATGAATCCATGGACTTTCTCCTTCTATAGATTTCAGATAGGTTTCTATGTTAATATCTAATTAATTCAGTCTTTATTTTATCTTCTATTTCTGGTAAAAATTGGAAAAAAACATTTATTATGCTTGAAAAAAATAATACATCAATTAGAATTATTTGAATGTTGTTCATATCTATCGTAGATGGTTTATATAGTTTGGAATATATGTTTAACTTTTACATAACCCATTTTTGGTTTCTTCCAAAAAATCATTATCAATGTTATTCATTTTAAGATATTTAATACCACTAAATAGTTTCCGTATAAAATTTTGAAATAGTTGTAATGTGTTTGATTGAACAAACACATATTTTATATTTTTCCAAATCCACCACAATACAAACTTTATCCAATGAAAGAATATTTTCTTCTAAAACATCGTTACTGGTCTGAGTAGTAAACATTTTTCTCTTCAGCCTTATTTTATTTATTGATAGATCCTTATTTACAACAAAACATTTTATTATTAATCTAAATAAATTTTGTTTGTGGGGTTTTTTTAGTTATATCATCATGAAGTTATAATATACTTTTTAGACTTAGAGTATTTAATAACTATTAACTTCTAAACTTTTTTGTTATTATCGATATAAATTACATTCTCTGGTTTCATATTCATAGAGATAATTTCAATGTTCTTCTCAAACATTAAAGGTAAATTTTTTTGATCCATATCAGGTTCTTCCTTATGTTAACATTCACCATATTTATAGATATATTTTTTGAAACACATGTGATTTTTTTAAGATATAAATTTTTTTTGTTGGAAACATTCCATATCTTCTTATTTTTCCATCAATATCACTTATAGATTTTTATTAAAATAATTTTCTTTTTCAATATATTTATTCCAATAATAAATCTCATTCCTCAGCTTTACATTCACATTAAGAAAAAGCTTCTTGTATTTTTTGGGTAATTAAATTTTCAAATTCATGGTCCATTTTCCATGTCTCCCAATCTTCTTCAGACAATAAATAAATTTTCGTTAAGATGAAATTATAATTGGTATTATTCTTCTCAAGAACCACTACTTATAAATTATTCATTATTCACTATCTCAATAAAATTATTCTCACCATCATTCTCAGTATATTTTTTATTCAATATCAATTTATAGATATTTATCAACTCTAGATTAGAAAAATTTCCTTTTGGATTTGGAAAATTATATATCTTTACCTCTAGTAAAATATTTAACATTATCACCCTCTTTATTCCATGAAATTATTGGCCTTGTTTCTTCTCTATCATTATCCTCTTCTATTTTTGTTAGAGAAAAATTTTCTGAAAAGTTTCCAATGGATCTATATTCAAAGAATTTTAAGGGGTGTTTCTTTTTATATTTACATGTACGTCTTCTTGAATTTTTGGTATCAGTGACAAAAAAATTTTAGGAGTTTTAAATACCACATTCTCAAATTCAAAGTCAGAAACATCATCTTCCTCAAGATAATTCATAGACTCCTCTTTTGCGGGGTATTTTAAATATATTTCCTTATCATATTTTTTTCCTTTCATACCATTCTCCATTATCATCTCATCTTTAATGAGAGTGGTATAAAAATAATCGAGATATAATGTTTAGTGATCTATATTTTTCATTTAATAAACCATAGAATAAATATTGTTAGGAATAATTCTCAAGATATTTTCAGAAACTGTAGAAACATCTAATATTTCACCAAGGCATTTTATATTGTGAACAATGTCATTCGACTTGGTAACGAATTCACCAGAATATTCATTTTCACCCATCTTGAGATCTTAATATTTCAGCCTAAAAATTATTTACTTTTCCTTATTTTTGTTGTGCTTCCTTCATAATTTTTTTTCAACTTATCCATGAGACCATTGGTTGTAGAAACAACCTTCACTCTTAATCACTCACTTATATATACCGATTAGAGTAAATTATTTATTCCCCTTTAATAATTTTCATGATTCCTCTGGTCAATATATATAAGTAGAAATTTTTCATCAGTAGAAGAAAATAAATTATTTACAACTTTAATAATTTCACACTGAATAGACATAAGATAACTGAAACATGTATTTTTTCATACATGATAGTTCATACCTATAAATATTGGAATGCAGTTATTTTTCACAGAATTGAGATTCTCTATCACAAATTCTCTTTCAAAACATAAAAAAGGAAGCAATGAAGTGGACCTTAAGCTCCTATTATTCTTTTAATGGCTAGACATTATAGTTGTATCGTTGAGATATGGAGAATAAAATATATATTTTTATTATATGTTTATTTTATTCTATATCAACCTTGTCCTATAGTAAAATATTTCTATCCCTGTAAAATCAATTCAAACACAAAACAAGAGGAACAAAAGAATTTATCAGGTTAACTACTCAACAAGTGTAGCTATGTCCTTTCTATGGTTTGGATATAATCTAATACCATGATATACACTAGAAAATGATCCTTATATGGGTAATAAATTGTTTAAAATATTACCATTCACACTTGTTTTACTATTTTTAATTCAACAATGCATGTTATTCAAGTATAAAGATGATGTAATATAATATTTTTGTTATAACCACATTATAGTGCTTCTTGTAAAATATTCCAAAATATGATATTTAAAATAATAGTTTAGTTTCCTACCTAATGGTAAAGATGAAATTAATCTATAATTTTCAATGATACAACGTTTTATTTCTTATTATGATTCCTACATAAGATTTCTCAATACTGAAATATATCTCTGTGAATACGGCTAAAATAATTCTAAACATCCTCTTCCTCAATCCATAAATCTCAATAATATTTTCATATTGTGATGATCCATCCCAATATAAGACTATTCTGAATATAATAAAACATCCCCAGTTATGCCCAATCAAGAAACTACACCTTTGAATTTTTTTTCTTCTCTCTCTTAAACTCAATAGTACATCTGTTTTAGAAACTCAAAAGTACATTCTAATTTTATCAGTGAACTAAAATGTTTTATTTAGGATTCTAAAGATCTTTCATGCTCATTTATATAACCTTAATTCTCCATTTACTATGAATTATCGATGCATTTTTAACTTTAGAAACACTTCTCAACTCATATAAAAGCTTCTTGAGTCTTCTTAAAACATAACCTTTTTAAATTTTATTAACAAAAATAAATCTATTTTTAATTTCAATTATACATTATGATTTCATCATTATGATTAAGGTATTTGGTCACTCTAATATACTTCTCCTACTTATAAATAAATCATAACCAAATAAATCTCATTGCATTTCTCTACATCACTTAAAATATTAATTTTCCCATTTTAATTTTATCATTATGACGAAGACCTCATATTCATAAATATAGTGTTCTGTACCAAATGAGATAAATGTAAAACATATGTATTCTAATTATGATGTTCCATACCAACTGATGAAAAAAGAATCTTTTTCAAGATTCAACCTTCTTGTATTCTTTCAACAAAACATCCCCAACAATAAAAATGATTTTTCTTCTTCTTTTATTCAGGCCAATCATTGTGAGTATGATGAAGTTATCGGTGTCATGTTACATTTTATAATTGGTCTCAGATTCATTCTGTTGGATCAATGGAAGCCTCAGTCTAATACCTCTTGAACAAAACGATTAATGAGATTTTTCCACATTAATATCAATTAGAGTTCTTCTATAATACTTTAACCAAATGTAGACGTGTTAGTAAAAAAAATTAAAACATTGACTTATTTTCTCTTGATCTTGTTGATACTATTTCATAAATAAAAAAATAGATCTCCTTCATTCTTGAACCACTTGATAAAAAACCAAGATTTCATGTTGATGAAAATGGTTGACTACATTGTTGATCGATCTGAGAAATTTCTTTTTGAATTGTTTTCAAAAACCTCAACATGATTTCATTATCATTAGTCCCAACATCTCTAGATGAAAACAACACTGCACTGGTGATTATTATGGTATACGAAATCTGATGAACTTATATCCATAACTTCATTCATTCACAAAATTCTTCTTTTTAAGAAATACTTCATCGTGAATTTGATTATGTTCAATGATCATATTCATCATTGTCTGTCTTTTAATGAAAATAAATCTGACATCTCATTCTTCCAGGAATATCATTCATTCCAACCACATCAATACAATTTGTAGAAATTTTTTCCTCATTTAAATAGAATTAAATTTTTTATAACATAATTTTGATTTGTTATAAATACTGAAAAATTAATGAATTGTCAAATTTTTAACAGACCTGGGTAGACTCTTTTGTAACATCTTATTATGTTCTACCTTCCATTTTGACCCTAAGTGAGTCTAATTGAACTTTTCTTCTAAAGAATATCATCTCTATTTGATGGAAATTATTATTATTTGTATGTAAGAATTCTATAATATGACGGTGAGCCTATTTTTCATCTTTTAAAAGTTAAAATTAATTATTATTGGTAATATAACTTTTTATACATTAAAAATACATAAATATTTTTGGTTTATTAAAACCTTATACTAATAGATAACCAATTATTGTACTCATCATGTACTTATTGAAATAGAAAAACATAAAAATTTCTACATAAGTGTGCTACATTATGTCTTAGTAGGATTTTCATGACTAGAATCCTTATTAGACATATCAAACATAATACACATCTTTATAACCGGTGGAAGGAATCATAAAAATGGGTGAAATTTTGTACTTATTTAGGGTAAACAAGGGAGTTGTGTATGCATGTTCATGAGAAGAAGGGTATGAGAACAAGATCATGAAAATATAAGATCATACCCTAAATAATAAAGATCACACCTAGGAATCATAGAAAAAGGTTTGGTAGATCATAATACATGAAACATAAAGAAATAAATAACATATTCCATCAAATCAAAACATAAGAATAAAAAATGATCTTCTAGAAAATTCATAATCATATTATATGATTTCTATAGGATTGAATGAATACTTTCCAAGACCATCTTTTTTGTATAGTTTTACTACCCATATTTTTGTGGATGTAATAGTTCCTCCCATGGCCATCTTAGTTACATTAGATCACTCCTCAAACCATCATTCTAAAACCCCGACCCCTCTAGACCAAAACCGGTGCATTAATTATTATATTATCATGGTTATAAAGAATTAAAATCCAAACGGAATGATCATTTTAGTAGTTTTGAATAATCTAGATACATATATGTAACTCAAATTACATTGGGAAAGGTTAAAAAATACAATAAATAACAAAAACTAAAAACTACATCTACAAGAACTCAATAAATGATCTCCTCTTCATCACCTGTTGAAGAAAAACCATGAAAGGGGTGAACTAAAACACTCAGTAATGTTTAAAAATAGTGGAACCATGAATCTATAATAACTGAATTGTAAACAATTTGACATAATCAAAATGGCATGGTGAATAAATAGAAAACTCACACCATTGATAAACTAAGAATGAAACTGCATCAATATATTTTGTCAAAGGAAAAACCTCAAAGATAGTAATAAATGATAATGAATAAAGAGAATTCTTATTAATTGGAAATCATGTATCTGAAACATGATACCATAATACAGTAAAAATAGTTTAGTTTTTTGGGTAGAAACCCGTCTGATTTTTGGAAACAAACATGAAGGGTTTCTCACCAACAGATTTGTCTCATTGGACCTACCAATTCATTGAGGGGATGTAGTGGGCCACAACCGCCACTTCATGTCCAAATAATTATTTATACATAGATTCAACACGAGATCAATATTCCTTTACATTATTTTTATATAATAAAGGATATAGATTCATCAATATTTCCACAGTTAAAACATAATTCAAAATAAAGACCCTATGTTAAATGGTATACGACATAGACAATAATCATATCAAAGATATAAGAATATGGAGATTTAAATGTAATATAATATCATTTGAAAGTAATATCAAATGGATAGTAGGTACACCATAAAAGAAAAAGTAGGTGCACAATACTAAGCAAGTCACAATGAAGTGAAAATAGAGTCAAAACTCGTTACCATGCTGTAATCAATTGAGTTGTACGACCAGAAGTTAATAACCACCAAATGAATCACAGAATAAAAAGAATATAAATATAATCACAAAATTATACATCAAATGGATGTACACCTACACCATATATAATAAATAAGAGGCGAACAATGGAAATCCCATAGAATTGAAAGTGAGATGAGAAAACCCCTTACAAAAATTTCGGTATGGAAACAAGTGTTCTTGCCAGGGATTAATGAGAGGTAAGCAGGTTTCCAATTACTTATATATCATAAGGTTAGTATGGGTTAGGTTCAAAAACATAACATATAATTAGGTATTAAAAATAATAGATCACAACATAGGGTAGATTATTGAACAAAAGTGAGATATTGGATCCCTTACCTTAAATACTTTGGTGTTCTCCACTTGTTTTTAATGAACTGAATAAACAAATTAGGATTATTTATTAGTAATTACAGAACCTATTCTATATTCAATTGGTTTAGTATAATTATTTTATGTTCATTTATAACCGTTCTGATTGGTTATGTGGTCAATTTCATTGTTCGAGCTCATTTGTTTACTTGGTTTTAATGACCGGTTTGCTTATATTCATATTTGGATAAACATTTAAGATGAAAGTGGTTGTTTAGAATTGAATTTATATTCCATTAGTGCACATACATGATATTACATGGTTTTAAAACTTAATTTGGTTACATTGAGTGAAGCCTAATTATTATTTAAAACCATAGTGATAACCATTTTTATTTGTCAGTGGGTTTGATTACAAAGAACATGATTTGATTTATAACATAACATAATTTGTAAAAAAGGATAAAAAACCAAAAAAGAATATATTACATATATAATAATCTGGTTTAACCATAACTCAAATGGTTTCATGACATGAATTAATGATAATAATAAAAATTGATAAATGTTATTCCTTGAATGTGCTAAATTGGAACATCTCAAATGGTGCTTTCTATTTCATTCAAATAAATGGTGGGGAAAAAAGAGAAGGTAATGAAATATCTTATTAGCATAAAAATACTATTACATGAATTTTACAGGAGTTATCATACTATTTGGGTGAAGTGAGGTGAGGAATGAAATAAAAAGACAAGAACATAAAAGAAAAGAAGGAATTGGAAATAGGAATTTTCTTCTTGAGTAATCCTCCTTTGAGAACCACTAAAGATGATAGTTTTTGGTATTTGAAGATTCTATGAAATTTTGAACGTGTGGGAGGAGATTGGGGAATTATTTGGATAGAATATTGGCACATAACAAGGCATGAGAGGATTAAAGAGAAGAGGGAGTGAAGGGGGTTATAGTGGAGAAGAGGAGGGTTTTCAATTTTTTAATCATTAGATTATTCTTTCTTCACATGATAAAAAATAGTTGGTATTCCCTAACCAAGAACAGTAATAAATGCATGTGATTATGAACCAATTGGGCTTACATAATCAGATCATCATCAATGACTCAATAAATCTCTTATTTAGCATTTATGATAAATTATCAGATTTTTCTGTTCATAAAAAAATCATGTATTTCAAAAAATATCCCACAAAATCACCCTAACCATTTCTTGATGTTTAGAATACAAAAATGAATTCCATTTTTCAAAAATAATTTTCTAAATATGAATATTTTTATACTTAAAATAAAATCCTTATTTAATCGAAAAATATAAACACGTAAATTATTAAACTTCATTTTAAAGGTGACTAAATTTATTTATACATTCATGGGTGTCGATACCATTCATAAGAGTTATGTTACTATTCATATTTGCAAGTTACTATTCATAAGGGTAGGTTATTATTAATAATGGTATGATACTATTGACCAAAAACTATGTTAATGCTATCATGCTATAAATATCATCCTAAACACAATCGTGTATGTCATATTTTCAAAATTCAAAAAACGCAAGTGGAAAATTTAAGTTCAGTGGATATTATATGACTATATCATAAGTAACCAAGGGTTTTTCTTGAATGAAACTAAATTCTTTATAAAATATATTCTTTTAATTGAATGAATTTAAGAAAACCCTACCAGAAAATATTTGTGGTGCTATAAAATTCCCTCCTTCAGAAATGTTGTCCTTGAAATTTTTGATTTAAAAATCTCACTGAAATGATATGGGTGGTTCTTCTTCATAACATCCCCAAGTTCCCATTATTATTCCTCCATATTCTGTATTTTTTCAATGAATCATTACGAGATAAGTTTTCCCATTTCGTAATACCTGCTCTCTTGTGTCAAGTATCCTGATAGGCTCTCCACAGTGTGAAAAATCTAGTGGTAGTTATATTTCTTCTTATGTGACTACATGAATTGGGTATGGCATGTATTTCACCAACAATTAAACATGGGACACATCATAAAAACTGGAGAGACTTGGAGGCATTGAGAAATGGTAGGATACAGCTCTGATTCCTTCCAGAATTTCAAATGGTCTAATGTACCTACGGCTCAGTTTCCCTTTCTTACATAACCTTTAGACACCATTCCATGGTGATACATTCAAAAATACATGATCTCCCAATTGTAATTCCAAATCCTTTCTCTAGTTGTCATCATAACTCTTCTTCCTACTTTGGGATGCTTTAATATGGGATTGAATTGTCTTCACATTTTCCGTAGTGTCTTCAATACAATATGGGCCTATATGTTTCCTCTCAAAAAATTCTTCCCAACAAGTTAGATTTCGACATCTCTTTCCATATAATTATTCATATGAAGCAATTTTAATAATAGAATATAAACTATTATTGTATAAAAATTAGACTAAAGGAATGTATTTATCCAACATACCTTGGATGTCATGAGAGCATGATCTCAACATGTCTTCTGTTGTTTGAATAGTCATTTCACAATGTCCATCAGTTTCGGGGTGATAAGAACTACTCATACAAAGCTCTGTATTCAAAGATTTCTATAGAAGTTTCTACATTTTTTATGTAAATTAGGGATCTCTATTGAACACAATCAATATAGGTTCACCATGATGTCTTAAAACTTTATTAATATAAATTATATCCAGGAACTCAAGATGTAAATCATCTCTTATAGGAAGGAAATGTGATGATTTTGTGAGATGATAAATAAATACCCATATACCATCATTCCTTATAGGTTTCCTCGGTAGTCTGGTGACAAAATACATCGAAATGTTATCTTAAATCCACATAGGATTAGGTAGAGGTTTCATCACTCCTCTAAGATGTTTTCTCTCTACCTTAACTTGTTGAAAAATTAGACACCTTGACACGTAGTCAAAAATTTCCCGCTTCATATTTTCCCACCAAAAGTATTCATTTATATCTCTATACATATTTTTTCTAACTAGGTTTATAGAGAAATTTGAGCAATGAGAATTATATAATAGTTCCCTTATTAGATCAGGTACAGATAGAACAAATAACCTCTTACCAAATTTCGGAACTCCTTCTTCATACAAAATGTCTGCCAATCTCCCATACTTGATAGCATTAATTTTCTTGTGTAGATTCCCATCATCAGATTGGGAGGCTTTTATCTTATCTAGTTAAGATGGTTTATAAATCATTTTAAAGAGGAAAGGAATTTACCCTTCCTTAAAAATTCACATATCCATCATCAATAGATCCATGAATATTGGATCTCTTTCAATACTCATTTGGGTCAGGAGTCCATGATCATTCTTTCTTAATTCATATGCCACCATATTTTTCTTTCAAGGGTGGTAGTGTATTGAAAAATTTTAGTCATTGAGAATCTCGAGCCATCTCCTTTGCCTCATGTTCAAAACCTTTTATGTGAAAATGTATTTTAAACTCTTGTGGTCCTTCTAAATCAAACATCTTTCCCTGTAGAGACAATGTATCCATATTTTCAGAGCCACTATTACGGATGATAACTCACGATAATGATTTGGATAATTTTTCTCAAAAATCATCAAATGTGTTTCTAAATAAGAAATAACTTTACCATTTTTCATAAGGACACAACCTAGTCAATTCATTGATGCATCATTGTATAAAAAAATCCATCTCTTCCAGATGGAAGATTCAAAATTTTAGAATGGACCAGTCTTATTTTCAATTATTTAAAGAATTATGTACATTATGTTATTTATACAAACTTAACTCCATTACGTGTGAGCTTAGTTATTAGGTAATCCAGTCGGGTGAAATTATGAATGAAATACTGATAGTAACATTCTAATCGAATAAAACTATGTACCAAATTTATATTTATTGGTGTGGGCCAATCTTGGATTGACTTTTTCTATTCAAGGTCGACTCGTATTTTATCCTTAGAGTCAATATGACCTATAAAAGAAACCGATTGAAGCCAGAATTCTCACATTATAAACATCCCATAAAATTCATTTATTCTATATGTTTTTAGAATAATCTGAAAGTGATCCTCATGGTCTTCAGAGATTTTTGATTACACTAGGATATAATCTATGAATACCCCAACAAAGTTATCAAGATATTCCTTTAAAACTCTACTCATTAAATCTATGAAAATAGAGGGTGCATTAGTCAGTCCAAAAGGCTTCACTATAAAATCGTAATGCCCATAAATAGTTCGAAATGTTGTCTTAGGAATATCTTCCTACCTCACACGCATCTGATGATATCTGGATATAAGTTAAATCATCGAAAAGTATTGATCACTTTGATTTTGATCAAATAAATCGTCTATCCAAGGAATAAGATATTTATTCTTCATGGTAATAGTGTTGATTTCCCTATAATGTATGCATATCCTCATGGATCCATCTTTCTTCTTGACAATAGGACCTGGGCTCCCCATGGAGAAAAATTATGTCAAATAAATAATTTTCCACTCAAATCCACTCATTTTTTCATTAGATCCACTAATTATATAGTGTCCATTCTAAAGAGGGTCATTGATATAGGTCTTTCGCCAGGAATTATGTCAATGGGAAACTCAATTTCCCGCTCTGGACGATGTCCAAGTAAATCATATGGAAATACATCAATGTGTTCTTGTACTATATTCACATCATCAATTTGTATATTTATTTCCTTGCCCATAGATATTGGTTTATCTTCCTCTCCACGTATTACATTCAGCAGAGCTATGGGGGTGGATCTAGATAAGAATCTGGTGGTGAGGTTTCTACTCTAAATATAAGGGATTATACACCATTTTCAATAATTGTAACTTCCTTTTCATTGCAATAAATATTCACATTATAGTTTGACATACAATTCGTACAAAGATTTATATCAAATTCATTCATTTTTATGACGATATGGATAGCATCTAAAGATCATTTTTGTGCTATGAGGGGGATAGTTGATAGGCCTTTGTTGCAATGAAGGAGCCCCTAAGAGTTTTGACTGATTACTCCATTAATAAATCAAATTGGACATGTAAAATTTTCTTGGAAAACTAGGATATTATAAATGAATGCAATGATCCATAATCAAATAAAGTGTTGACTATGTTTGAGGAAATAATTAAAGTGACTACCACCACATCATTAGGAACATCAACTTTTGCAGTTGTAATCTTATAAGATCTCCCTTGCTCTCTTGGGCTTTTCTAAGGAATGTTTCCTTGGAACGTAGGACACTCATTTCCATAGTGTCCCATCTCTCTACAATTATAGTATGGAACAACATCATATTTTTTTCATCCCCATACATTCATTAGGTAGATTACCCTTTTCTTCATACATATAGTAGACTCTCATTACTTTCATGCATTTCCCAAGATAATTCATTCCACAGTTCATGCAAAATGGAAATTTCTCCATTCCCCTATTATTCTTTGTTACTTTACCTATGCCTTGGTTATCAGTATTCAAATTTTTATCTTGGATTCCCATGAACAAATTTGATCTAGAATATTCTTTCTTTATTTTCAGGGAACTTGATAAAATTTCATCATATGGTGAAAATGATTTAGAATACAGTTCCCTTCAAAGAATTGGCTTAAGACCTTCACCGAAATGATCAATCTTGTCTGCCGAGTCACGTACGTAATCTACGGCATATCTATCTAGCCTTGTGAAGGTAGCCTCATACTCTGCAACACTATCATATTCTCTTTGCATTAAGACAAGGAATTTCCCCTTCATTTCAGTTCTTTGCTCATGAGGGAAATATTTTTTGATGATTATTTCCCTAAAACTACTACATTCCATATCATCTATTTCATCTACCTCAATGGTATTCTGAATGAAGGACCAAAATTGATCAGAATCACCCTTGAGACATTATACTACTAGTACTAACATTCCATTTTCATTGCATCTTAAGGCCATGAATACCTTTTCAAGGGACTTGATCCATTGATAAAAAACCACTGGATTAGTAGTCCCACTGAAAGATGGGGGCTTATACTATATGAAACGATCCAAAACTGGTGTGGAATGGTTATTTTTCACAACCTAAGTAAGTTTAACAAATATGGTCATGATCTGATAATCTCTAACATTGATTGTGTTGACTTGCTCAGTGGGAAGATCCCTATGTTTCCCACAAGTATTGGTTCCAATTTTTTCATTAGAATATATTTCTAAATAATTTGACACACTGGACTTGGGTATGAATCATAATAAATAATCTTTATTTAACAAAATACTTATCATAAATTGAGATACTACACGTGGTTAATCCCATTATCAGAAAAATGGTTTCTTTGAAAAATAATATACATTTCAGAAGTTCATTATTACTTGTAAAAAAATATGAATTATCTTAATCATATCCCCTAGGAGTGCCGTAACCAATAGTGCAGCAGGGCCCATTTTTGTGTACCACGATTCCCCGGGTCAAGCTCGAAACTCCTTATTGGATATTTCTCTCTTAGGTACATTTGTGCCAACACCACCTCTACCTGCTCGTATCCAGAAATAGATGCCTTTCTTGAAAGATCCACATAATCTATTCCTTACCAAAATACCAGGACGTTCTTGTATGTTTTTCATAAAAACTACCTTAAGTATTTGTTCCATAATCTGCATTTTCTAATCTAGTTTTCTAGTTTGCTACTAAACTTCTTCTAATACTAACTGTAACACTTCAACCCCTCTAGACTAGATCCAGTGCATTACATAAAATATAAACATGGTTAGAAGGAATTAAAATCTAGATGGAATGATATGTTTAGTTGTATTGAATAAACTAGATACATATATGTGACTCAAATTATTTTGGAAAATGATACAAAAATTAAATACATAACAAAAACTAAAAACGGCATCCACATGAACTCAATAAATGATCTCATTTTCATCATGTGTTTAAAGTAATAAATGAAAGGTATGAGCTCAAATGCATAGTAGGGGTTACAAATATGATAATCATGAATCAATAATAACTGAATTGTAAAAAAATGACATAATAAATATGGAATAGTGAATAAATGAAAAAGTCACACCACTAATAAACTGAGAATGAAACTTCTTCCATAGATATATCAAAGTGAAATTATCTTGGATAGTAATACCTGATAATGAATAAAAATAATTATTATTAATTCTAACTCATTTATGTGGCACATGATTCCATAATACCATAAAAAGGTTTAGTTTTGTGTGTAGAAAACCATCTGATTTTTGGAAAAAAAACTCGAAGGGTTTGTCGCCTACTGATTTGTCTCATGAGACCTACTGAGGCATCGATGGACTATTATGGGACCAACCCTATGCTACATGTCCAAATAATTATTTATAAATATATTCATCATAATAAAAACATGCCCTTAAATTATCCGTATATAATAGATGATACAAATTCATTAATATTTCCACAGTCAAAACAATAATCAAAATAAATACCGAATGTAAAATGGTATTCGACATAGACAATAATCATAGATATGATATGAAAATATTTAAATTTAAATATAATATAATTTCAATTGAACGGTGATCTCAAATGGGTATTAGGTACACCACATAAGAAAGAGTATGTGGACAATACTAAGAAAGTCATAATGAAGTGAAAATAAAGATAAAGCTCATTACCATGTTGTAATCAATTGAGCCGTATGAACAAAGTTAATAACCATAAAACGAATCACAGAATTCCATTAACATAGATAAAATAATTAAAATATATATCATATGTATGTATTCTCATACCAATTATAATAAATAATAGGCGAGGAATGTAAATCCCACAGAATTGAATGTGAGATGAGAAACCCCCTTACAAACATTTCAGCACGGTAATGAGTGTTCTTGCGAGGGATTATTGAGCGGTAAAGGGGTATCCCATTAATTATATATCATAAGGGTAGTATGGGGGAGATGATAAGATGTACCCCATCATTAGGTATTAAATATAAAAGATAACAACCTAAAGATATTTTTGATCAAAAGTGGGAGAGAGGATCCCTTACCTTAAATCTGTTAATGTTCTCCACTAGTTATTAAAAACCTGAATAAACAAGTTTGGTTTATTAATTAATAATTCCATAACCTATTCTATATTTAATTGGTTTTGTATAATAATTTTATGTACATTTATAACCATCTTTATTTGTTATGAGGGTCAAATTCATTGTTTTATCTTTTTTCTTTACATGGTTTTAATGACATGTTCGCTCATATTCATGTTTGGATAAACATGTAAGAAGAAAGTGGTTGTCCAGAATTGAAGTTATATTCTATTTTTTACATAAAAATGATTAAATGGTTTTAAATTTAATTTGGTTACTTGTAGTTATGTCGAATTATTATATAAAACCACATTGACGACCATTTATTTTAATATGTGGGTTTGATTACAAAAATGATGTTTTTATTTAGAACATAATTCCATTTAACAAAATGATTACATAACCAAAAATAGGATATATTACATATATTATAATCTGGTTCAACAATAACACAATTGGTTTCATGACAATAATTAAAGATAATAATATAAATTAATAAATTTTTGTCCTTTAATAAGCTAAATAGGCACATCTCAAACGGTGCGTTCATTTCATTAAAATAAATGGTGGGGAAAGGTGAGAATAAAATGATATATCCCATTAGAATAAAAACATTCCAGTACATTTATGTTACTATTTTTATCATACTTTTTGTTATAAGGGAGGTGAGAAAATAATCAAAAAATACACGAACTTAAACGAAAAGATGGAATCGGAATGTGGAATTTACCTCTTAAGACCTCCACCTGTGAGAACCTCTAATGCGGAGTGGTTTTGATATTTTGAAGAGGATAGGGAGTTTGGGACGTGGGGGAGGAACTTGGGGAAAGATTTGGAAAGAATATTGGAAATGAACAAGGCTTTAGAGGAGTGAAGAGAAGAGGGAGTGATGGGGGTTTATAGTGGAGGATAGGAGGGTTTTAATAATTTTTTAATCATTAGTTTATTATTTCTTCACAAGACAAGGTATAATAATTACGATGAATAGTAATATGTGCATGTGACTTAGAATCAATTGTTATTACATCAATAGATCATCATCAATGACTCAACAAATCCCTTATATCGAAAATTATTACATTATACTATTAATCAAAAATTCAATTATTTTTGAAAAATTCCAAAAAAAACCTATCCATTTTTTAACACGTAAAATCCAAAAAATAAGTCCATTCTTGAAATATAATTTTCTATATATCATAATTTTAATATATAATTAAAATCCTTATTTAATCAAAAAATAGAAACTCTTAAATTATTCAACTTCATTTTCAAGATGCCGAAATTTATTTATAAATTCATGGGTGTGGATACCATTCATTAGAGACAGATTACTATTAATAATGGTATGTTAATATTCATAAGGGTAGGTTACTATTCATAAGGGTATGTTATTATCCAACAAAAATTAAGTTAATACTATTAGGCTCTAAATATCATCTGAAACACCACCGTGTATGTCCGATTTTCAAAATTCAAAACACACAAGAGAAAAATTAACATTAAATGTCTAGGATATGATTATATTATAAATAACCAAGTTTTTTTTCAAAGAAACTCAATGCTTTATAAAATATAGGATATGAATCGAACGTTATTAAGAGAAACATACCATTAAATGTTTGGGGTGCTATAATCTTGGTAGTCATTTTTCACTCCCATTTCAATCATATTAGTCAAGGATCAATCCAAATACCACATTATTCTATATCATTAGATGTAGATCATTACCCAGTTCAATTAAGGTAGATATTAGTCCCACGCATCTCATAACAAAATCATACAAACATGTTACAAAAAAATCACAAAATCTAATATCCAATCCCATTAAATGAGTTTCATATCAAAACAATGTAATCATATAATAACATATGGAAAATAATATAGGGTTCATAACATTACATCAAAATAATAACACATGAAAAAAGTACGTTTCAATAACATATTACCCATGAAAGGGAAATGTGTTTCATAAACACCATGCCATTAAAATGAAAACCATTCAAGAAAATAATATGAATAGAAACATTGAATAATTTCCCCACAATGAAATTAGTAACACCAATTTATTTCATCTTGTATAGAAAATAATTTTTAAATATCATTAAAATCGTTGCTTGAATAAAATATCTTTTTTCAGTGAAAAATTATTTTTTTAACATATAACAATTTAGTTAATATTTTTATATGAATATAGAATTTAAAATATATAAAGGAATAATTGTATATTGTAAAAAATATTTTCTTCTTGAAAATTATCTTTATGATCATTTGAAAACATTTATGAAAACATAGTTTTTGATATAAATAATATTTCGAGCCGAAAAGAGAAATGCAATTAGTTTTTTATTTAAAATTTTTATCTTAATTAGTTTAAATAAAAAAGAATTTAAAATGAAAATAGTAGATGGAGAGACCTTTAATTCACAAAATAGGACAATCTAGAGTGTTAGTGAGAGTTTTATCATAACATTTCATCAATTTCAGAATAATCAGAAAAAATCCCAAAAAACGAATATATTGTTTCACTGAAATATTTCATCCAGGTAACATGGGATCATGTTGTCCATGAAATAAAATGAAATGAAATGAATCATAAAAAAATTTATAAAATTTATATTCATAATATAACCTGTTAATATAGTGTATATATACCATGAAAATTAATTTATGTTTATAATAAAGCATGAGTCTCAATGAAAAAAAAATTTGGACAAAACTATCTTACCAATTTGGTGAATTTTTAAATTAAACCCCACGAAATAAATATAAATGAATGGATATGTAATTAAAAATAATTTTATTTGATATATAAATGAATTAATTTCATGTTATATATATACACCACACAAAAGGAGTGAATAGTGAATAAGGAATGTATCTCATAGAAATATAATGTGAGATGAAATTCCCTTACCTTGTGTCTTGACTCTCATCAGACGTGAACAAGATTCATGTATAATTAATGTATGTTAATTACATATTTTAAATTTTAATATTCATATATATAATGAAATATATTTATTTATTATGAATTTATATTACCTTTTGTTAACAATTCTATGTGAATTTTTTACATCGGGTAATATCTACTTTGTTCATTGCATGTATCATTTTTTGTTATATCATTGGTCCTTATACTTTTATAATGATATCTATAAAGTAAAAACTAATATAAATATCATTTATATTCAATATATGTGTTATATAATAATCCATATAATGTATAATTATAAAATTGAATTCACCATTCATATAGACTATAAGTCATACTTATGCATGAACATTGATTCTGTTTTTTGCCGTATTAAAAGAAAGAGTGTAAATGAAATATATGAATATATGTATATATATATAGTTATTAATGTATAATTATTATATCATATAAATTTTAAAATTTTACTAAACCCATATTTAATACATTCCTTATACTATGTGAACGAATCATACCACATTGAGGTGGCGGTAGTCCACAATAACATAAATGATGTTATCGTGTTTAGAAAAATGGAAAGTATAAATATATGAGTTTTGAAAGAAATAAAGAATATAAATGGAATTATAAAGATCATATATATTATATATAATAAGTGTTTCAATTATAATTTCCACCCTGAATAGTGAAAATGGAAGAATGAAAATTCCTTATTTTGTGAGGTGGTATTTCATCATACACATAAACCTTACATTTGTTACCCTTTAGATGGAAGTGTGTGCAAGTGTTTGTAGAACCCATAATATAATGTTGTCTAATTATTTTTAGTGTACTATTGTTATTATATATTAATGTTATAAAGAAGAGTGGAGGAGTGGGTAATGAAAGTAAAATAAAGAATCTTATGGGAGGATATTACATCTTTTTTGGGTAACTCTTTTTTTTCCCGAAAGGTATTCCATGGATTTCTTTATTCCAAAATGGAGGATTCAAGGAGGAATGGAGGGATTTTATTATTTTAACATTTTATATCATGGCCTATAATAGGTGGTTTGAGATGTGAGGGGAAGGGGAGATGTGGTGTCCTTTTATAGGGTTTGAAAAGGAATCACTTTGTATTTTTAAAAACAAGTTTGTTGTACACACGATTCTATCTAAAAAATACAAAAAACTAAAACTCTATATTAGAAAGCTTATGAAGTATATATTTCCATAAAATTATTGTTTTAAGGTCCCCTATGATTACAGTTTGGTCCCTTATTAATTTTAATTTTATCATAAACATTGTAATTAATTTTAATTACTTTCACTAAAATTATTGGTAAAAAAAGATTAATTTAATATAAATTATAAATTATTATTATAAAAAAAAGAATTATATTTATCCCAATTATAATTAATTTTGTGGAAAAAAGTAAGTAAAATTTAATCCCACGGACAAGACGACACTACTGGGTTTTAATGTAAAAATGATATGCCCTGTCCTAGGATTTCTATACGCAATTTCAAAGTGAAATTGATTCCAATGACCTAAATCGTATAAATTGATAAAAATTTGATCTAATTAATCATTTAAATACATTTAAAATAAAATTTTCATTATAAATAAATTATATAAACAAGAATAGTTGAATTCAAATTCAGTATTTTTACTTATTCATCCAAAATTGTGGTTTCTTTATGAAATCCTAAAAATTATCTCATATATAAATTTAAAATTATAAATTAGAATTTTTAGTTAATTTAATAAAATTAAAATTATAAATATGTTAAAATTAATTTATATTTTTTCACATAAGGACATCAAAATCAGTTCATTTGAGAAAATTATATTTTTAAACAAGTATGGACTTTACAAAAATTTATATATTCTATTATTAATATGTATTTTTTATATAAACCATTAAAAAGATATTCTCAAATTAGTTATTAAATTTAATATTACTATGTATAAAGAATAGGTTAAAATATCCCATTTAAATAATTATAACAAAAAATGATGTTTCGTAAAAACTTATTATTGTATGTAGTGTACACAAAGTTGGTGTTACTTGTAATATACTCCAAGTGGGTGCCATGTTAAAGTAATGTTTTTCTTTATTTAAATGATGTATATAAATGTAAATTTTTTATTTTATAAAATAAATGTTCATAAAAACTTAGGGTGCTACATTATACCCCCTTTAAAATGAATTTCAACATTGAAATTTTTCATTCTGGTAAAAATGAGGATAATTATGCTTCATCATATCCATATGATCACTTTTCTCTTCTTCTAAATAGTAATTTTACCATAAAACATTGACTATGTGAGTGGTCTTATTTTATATAACTTTCTCTGTATAATCCATAACTTCAACTAGTTTTTCCTCGTAAGAAAAACATACTCTAGTGACACGATATCTGAATTGAGTACATGTCAAGGGTTAGGTATATACTTACTCTAAAGGGATACATCAACCACATCATTTAATTGAGAGTGATTTTGAGAATGTTCCAATTGATAATCTATCATTCCGATGTGAACAACATTCTCAAATGTGATGATATACCTAGGGCTTAATTTCCCTTAATTTCTAAATCTCATAAAATTATTCCATAGAAAGAATCATATAAACCTCTTTTAAACAACATCAAATTCTAGATCACATTGTTGGTTATATGCACACATTTACTTCCCTTATTATAATTCCATGATAATCTACTGAATGGATCTATCCTTCTCTACAATTTCATCAACAATATTTGTTCCCTATAGCTTTCTTTCTCCATCCCCATCCTAGAACGTGGGATATCTACATTTCTATCTATATATTGATTCATAATATTCCATATTAATGCTTTTGTTATATAAAATATTATACAAAAACTACACTAGATAAAGTTATTGATTTTAACCATCTTTTAAATCCATAGAACAAGATCTCGACCTATCCTCAAGGGTTTAAATTTTTCCATCAGATTAACCATCTGTCTACGGAAGATAAGTAATGCTGAAACACAATTCTTTATCATGTTATTATTGAATCCCTCACCAAAAAATAGATGTAAACGTAAAATTCCAATCTGATATAACATAAGTTGGTACTCCGTGCAACCTTACCACTTTTTTTAATTTATATCCTAAAAAGATGATCTTTATTTGATGACTTTGTTAAGGGATAGACTACCACCCATATATCATTAAACCCTATATAGGGTTTCATTAGTATCATTACAAAATACATAGAGATGTTCAATTATTTCCATTATGTTATGGGTAGAGGATGAACCATCCAAATAGAATTTTTCCTTTCATCCTTAACCAGTTGGCCTACCAAACCCTGAGATACGAAATTCATGATATCTCCCAACATTATATCCCTTGATAAGTATTTTCTGAATTCCCTATATATCTTCATGATTTCCAGATGAATATATAATGATTCTCTATGAGTCCTTTATGACAACTAATAAGTCCAATCTAGTATGGAATGAACAAATAAACAATTGTTAAACATTATCATTTCATCCTGATCCAAGTTAAATTCAAAAAAATTTATAACATTCTTTTACAACTTCACATCTTCATTCATCACCTCCTTAGTCATCACTTAAATATAGTTTTTATCATTTATTTGAGAAAAATAATATTTTCTCAATATAGTATTTATATCTATGTCCATTGAATATAAAGAAATATTAGATATTTTGAGATCCTCATAATTATTTATCTATCATGATAAATTCAACTCAAAGCATCTACCAATTTTTTTTCTTTCCCATGGTGGTAATTTATTCAGTAGTAATAATAGTTAATAAACTGTAACCACCTTCTCTGCCACATGATAAACATCTTCTATGTGAATATATAATTCATAATTTTATGATTGGTATATATATAAAACATTTCTCCATTAATAAAATTCCCTTATATATTTATTTAAAATTTACTACTACTTACTAATATTCTTGAGTTAGTTAATTTTTATAAGGAAAACTTAAATAACTCAAGGAATAAGCGATAACCATATTTTTAATAACAATAAAACATCCCAGAACCTTCTTGGATATACCAATAAATATTACAAACCATTCACCACTATAGGGTTATGTAGGAATATGTGAACTGACTAACCATATTTTTAGTTAAATTAAATTCTCCTTGCATTCATCTATCTAGAAGAATATAAAACCCTTTCGAGTTAGCATAGTCAAAGGATTTTATAGTCATATGAAATTATCCATCGTTCATTGATAATATCTATCTAAAAAAATAATGATACATATCACAATCACAATGTATTTTATAGGTCATTATCCCATATCACCTATCTATGATGGATCTACATGCATACCATCTTTTCATATTATATGACCCAAAAATGAAACCATTTTCCAAAAAACATTAACACTATTTAAAATTTTCATATTGTTTCTTCTTCTTTAAAGTAATTAGTAAAATTATCATGTGATCTTCATTATCTTCATTTCTCTTTGAAAAGGATAAGAATATCATCAATAAATGCTACCATAAACTGGTCAAGGCCATATTTAAAGATTCTATTAATCAACACCATGAATGTAGTTTGGGAATTAGTATGACCAAACTGAATAAATTTATATTCATCGTGTCCATACTCTATAAGGATTTTCGTCTTGGTTATATCCACCTTCTTCACCCTCAACTGATAATATCTAGGATGAATTTCAATCTTGTAAAGGTATTGATCTTTGTGCAGTTGATCATACAAGTCATCAATATAGGGTAGAGGATACTTGTTCTTGGTTGAGATATTGTTCTACTCACAATAATCCAGGAATTGTTTCATTGATCAATACTTATTTTTCAAAAAAAATATCCTATTAAACCCAATGTGAAAAACAAGTTTGTATGAATCCCTTAACAAATTTTTCCACAAGTTTATTCTTCAATTCCTACAACTCAAATAGCTCTATTCTATTTGGATTCATTGAAATTATTGTTGAACCGGTTATGAATTCTATTAATAACTCACCTTCATGTTTTTGTGGAAGGCTAGGAAACTATCCAGTAAAGACATCCACGAATTTTGGAACAACATGAATAAAATATATGTCTTTTTTCTCCCCAATAATTTTAGATAAACAACCCTTATGATTGGGAATTAAGACTCATACACTGGATATAATCTCCATAGAATGTTAATGTTTATCATCACATTGATGGATGATCATATGATTGTTCCAAATATCAAATGTAACATCACTTTTTCTACAATTTATGTGGGATTTGTACAGAGAAATCAAATAAATTCCCTATGAGGACATCAAATTCTACTCAAGGATGAGTGACATGATATTGAGGAAGCACATTCCCATAGATATCAACTACAGAGGATCCATATAATTGGGATACAATAATCATTCCATTAATGGTTTTCACTTCTAATTGTATTTATAATCCTTCAAGTGGAATCTAAACACCACATGAAAATTATTTATATATGAACTTTTTTTCAAATCCATTACCAAATAAGACCTTAGAAATTCTAGTGTGGTTGGTATATATACCTTTCACCCAGTCATTATCACACCCCTCATCCTATATAGCTATTGTAAGATATCTCCCCATAACCCTCACAATAAAAGGATTATGATTTTTTCATCATCACTTGACCATGTGTTTGGGTAGTGGATAACATAATTATTATTCCCTTTAAAATTGTATCATTGAAGTGTGGGAGTAGCATTTTGTGTTACTTTTTCTCCATTCTCACCATTTTCTAACTATTTTCTAGCCCTTCAGCAATCAAGGTCCATATGGACTTCCTTTCCACACTTAATACAATTATTAGACCCCTTATGATATTTATTCTATGCTTCTACCCATAATTATAGTATTGAGAAAATATCATCTTATTCTCTTCATGATTTTTAGGTTTTACTTTAAAATCCATGATCTTTTTTTCAAAACCCTGAAATTAATACATTATTCTAAACTTTATTTTAACCTCTATTTTAAATTTAAAGTCTCTCAATAGCGACTACAATATTTTATGTCCAATTACATTTTGAGAAATGAATTTAAGCCTCTAATGAACCTATCAACTTTAATTTTATGTAAGATGGTAATTCTGAAATCATACCTCGCTTGTCTTCAGAAATTATCCTCATAGGTACCAATAAATTAATTATCCATTTTCATCAACTACAGTAACTATTTCTTCAACTTGGTATAAATAATATAAATAAGGTACATAATGAGAAATAAGTTCTTGAACTCATCCCAATCCATGGGTTCAATAATATATTATTTCCTCATGTTCTTGATTAGTGTACACTCTTGGTCTACATCGCCTTTTAACCACTTATACAACAAAATGAATTTCACATGCTCCAAAAACTAGAGAATGGAGAATATCATTTCTATTTTAATAATCCATTTTTAGATACCATTGGATCACAAGACCCTCTAAAAGAAGTTTTATGTTAACTCATTAATGTCTCCAGAGAATGTTTTCCCCACCATTTCTCACATAAATATCCACCATGATTCATAGCTTGAGAAATCTATGTGAGCATAGAAAAAAAATTCATTGTATCTCCCATAGAATTTGGTTTTCTAAGAAGAAGATAATTTCTTTTTCCATCACAATAAACATTAATGTGGTTTATTTGGGATTCATCCATTGACTATAAACAAAAATAATCATGTAAGAAACTGTTATCATATTTGCGGACCACATAATCATGAAAAGTCACTTATAATATTCATAAATTATGAAACCATCCATAATATATGACACCTTAGGTTTACCTTTGGTAATTCATAGATATATTACATTTAAAATATTCATGAATTGGTTTTAAGAGAATGTGAATTCCCAAAGCTTATCTCATGTGAGTATCAAACAATGTGTGTGGTAAGGCCTATTGTCGTGTACGAAGTTACTCTGAGTTTGGCATGACACACCATGACAGAGTTTATACTCCTAGGTATATCTTCTCTATAATGAAATTAAATTATAGTATCCATAGATGGATTTATTTCGTGGAAACCACATACTCTACCCTTAACAAAATTCCAGGACCTTTTTTCATACTTTTCCTTATTCGTAGAATTATCCTCATACATTTCCTTAGGATTATCAATAAGGTTTTACCATCATATCTTACAAAGGTTATCCCAACCATTTCTCCAATACCTACTATATTGAACCTATCATTTCATAGATTAACATTACATAAAATTTGCATAATACATAAAAAATTATTTAAACAATTTCATAAAGACCATACTATTCTAGTGCCATTGGAAATAGGGAAAATAAACACTAGTAAATAAGTGAGGATCATTATCTCCTACTAGTATCTTATTGACTAGAACATTTTTAGAAACATCATATATAACACATATCATTATAACGAAGGGATGGAAACATAAAATGGGGTTATATTAGATTCTCAGTAGGAGTATAAAATGGAGATATGTATGTATAATCATGAGAATAAGGGTATGAGGACATGAACTTGAAAATTTATGATTATACACTCCATATCAGTGATTATATACATTAATCATATAATAATTTTTCGTAGTTCTTAAAACCTGAATAATACGGAAATAAATAAAATAATCAATTAAATCTTAACATATGAATAAATCATGGAATTATGGAAAATACATATGTATATAATATGATATCCATAGTAGTCACGTTATAGATTCCAAAACAAACATGGTTGTATGTACTCACTCACCATACCATCTTGATAGTCATGGTCAACTCTCATGTCCATCTTAGTAGCATGTGTTTACTTATCATACCATCTTGGAAGTCAAGGTTCTCCCATAGGGCCATATTATTTATCATGGTTCACCCCTAGAACATATTATTATATTTAATGAGATTTAAATCATTACACAATGCATAGGAGGTAGATATAGGTCACAAACATCTCATAAAAATCATACATACATGTGCACAATAATCATAAAAAATTATATCTAAAACCAAGAAATATAATGGTTATCATAAACCAGTAATCATATAATAACCTATGGAAAAAGATATAGGTTTTATAATCTTTTTATAAACATCATAACCTATGAAACCATGAAATTTTCAAATCCTTATAACTTGTGATAGAGAAACTGGTTTTAATAAAATCATTACATCAAAACATAAACTATTCAGATAAGGAATATAAATTTAAACCATGAATAATTTTACAAAAACGGAATGAGTAACACCATTTAATGAAATATTAGATGGTAAATAATTTTTAAATATCTTTAAAATCTTTTTTTGGGAAAAATATCATTTTTTGATTGAAAAACACTTTAATAACATAAAACTTCTTTAAAAACCTTTTTCTATTAAAATAGATTTGAAATATAATAACGGAAAAACTAAAGACCCTATAACAGTGTGTTTTCATGAGATATGAGTCATATGATTTCTTCAATATAAGCATAATAACAAACATTCTTGATAAACAATGTGATTATTTCACAGAAATCATACCACATTGTAACAAGGTATCTTAAACTCTATTTAAGTAAATGAAATTAGATAAAGTAAAAAATATCATTAAATGAACTATATTCAAGATATAATATGGAAATTTGAAGTATATACACCTCAAAACATTATTTTGGTGCATAACAAAGCATGAGTCTCAGAGAATTAAAATTGAAACCACACTATCTTACTATTTTGATGACTTTCAGAATGAAAATCCATGAAATAAATATCATATAATGGATATTTTATGAACCATTAATTTATAAATAAGAGATATATAGTACATTAACTTCTTGTATATAAACCACGGTAAATGGGTGAGTGGTGAATAAGGCTAGTATATCATAGAAATAAAACTTGAGATGAAATACATTTACCTTGTGCATTGACTATCTTCGTACCAATACAAAATTATTGTATAATAAATATAAGTTTATTATAAATATTTCAAAGAATAAAATTGTTATATTTAATACCATATATGGTTTTTTTATTATTTTATATTACCCACTTGTTAATAATTCTTGCTATGGTTTCACTTTGTGTAATATCCAATGTGTTCATCACATGTATCTTAATTTGTTATATATGTGGTCCTTATAATTATATATTTATTGATAGAATTTAAAAAATGAAATAAATATCATTAATATTCAGTATCTGTGTAGTATAATAATCCCTAGAATATATAAGTATAAAATGAAATACACTGTTCATGGAGACGGTAAGCCATACGTATACATGAACGTTGTTTCCATTTTTGTTATTGTATTGAAAGAAATAGAGTAAATGACATATAATTATATATATATATATATCTGTGTGTTTTTGTGTATTATTATTAAATTATAATTATTATATTATATATAAGATAAATTTATACTAATCCCATCCTTAATATAATCCTCATAGTGTGTGAATTAATCATGTCACTTTGAGGAGGCGGTACTCCACAGTTCCGGAAACGAAATTATAATATTTGAAAAAAATAGAATGTATAAAGATATGTATTTTAAATGAATAAAATAATATTAAATATATTATAAATATAATATATATTATATATATACATAGTTTCCATCATTATTCTCTCCATGACAAGTAGTAAAGGATGAATGAACAATCATTATTTTTTGAGGTGGTAGATCGCCCGTACACATAAACGATATGTTCATTACCTCGTAGATGGAAATGTGAGAAACTATATGTTAGTGAAATAATATAATAAATTATTTATATATTTAGGATATTATTATTACTATATAATCAAGTAATAAGTAGATTGGGTTGGGGGAGGAGAATGAAAATAACAGAAAGGATCTCGTGGGAGGTTGCTACCTCTTCTTTGGGTACCTCATTTGTTTCACCAAAGAGAGTCAATTGATTTTATTATAGACAAATAAAGGCTTCAAGGAGGAACATATAGATTTTGGGAAGTTAATTTTTAAGATATTTTTCAATCATAAGTGGGTTGAAATGTGTGAGGAAGAGGGATAGGTGATGTCCTTTCTTGGGGATGAAAAAAGATAAATTTGTTATTTTAGAAAACAAGTTAACAGTACCCATGATTTTACCTTTAAAAAGTCATCAAAAACTAAAAAAGATAAATTATGGAATTCTTATGGCCGAAATATGGCCATAAAATGGTCATTTCCCATGTTTATAGGACATTTGGGACATTATGATTATTTTTTGGCCCCTTATTAAGCTTAATTTTACCATAATCGTTGTAATAATTTTTTTAATTTAAATAATATTTTTGGGAAAAAACATAGTTAAAATTATTAGATATTATACATTATTCTTATTTTGAATAGTGAATCTATTTAATTAACTGCAAATTACATATTTCGCCGAAACTAATTAAAATTTAACCCTGTATAGGGGATGTTGTTGAGATTTATTAAAATAAAAATGATCAAAAGAATTCTATGTTTTTTATAGCCATTTTATATTTCAATTACATACATTAGATTAATTAATAAATATATGATATAATTACTATTTTTATTAAATTATAAATATAATTTAACCTTTCAAATATATTAAATGAAAAAGACATATTTAAATTAAAATTTGGTATTTTTTACTCTACATCCAAAAATGATGTTTGGTTGAAAAATCACAAAATCTCATCACATGATCAATTAGATATTATAAATTCAAAAATGACATTTATTTTACTATTTTAAATTTATCAAATTTTTAAAAAAATTTTTTATTTTTTTTCATAGAAATACATGAAAAGCAGTTTATTTGAGAAAATATAATTTCTAAACATATAAGGATTATACCAAAAATTATATATTTTATTATCAATAGGATTCATTTATATTAATCAATTATAAAAAATATTTTAATATTCTTTATTACTATTCATATTACTAATTTTAACATCTATGTTATAGTTGTCTCCTGGAAATAATAATAATAAAATGTGTTTTATAGAAACTCAGTGTTGTGTGTAATGTAAGAAAATTCAGTGTTGTGTGTAACATACGCTAAGATAGATCTTTGTGAAATTAATGTTTGACTTAGTAAAAAAAATATTAATTATAATTTCATTTATTTTTGAAAAAAAAACCTATATAATCTCATTGTTTTTCATTTCATTTCATTGAAAACAAATGACAACACACTTGTAAAAGTCCTTCTTCTTACATCCAAAAACCTCCTCCAACCAACAAAGACCCCAAAATATTGAAATAAATAATTCAAAAATAATATTAATATAGTTAATATCATTATAATTATTATGGATTATATCCTATGCTTATTAACTAGAACATTCATGAAATAACATTCATGTAAAAACATGAGAATTAAAATAAAAAATCATTATAATATTAAAATGATATAAAAAAATTGGAGGTAAAAAATTATAAGATAATTTTCTATGAAATTATATATATAATTATGGTTATTTAATAAATTTATAAGAAATAATTATTTATTATATAATAGTTTCAAACAAATTCAATGGATTTTGAACCATAGGTAAGCGTTTATCATCACACTTTTTCTTTTATAGGACATATGCCAAATGCACCACTTATTATATTGTGTAGTGTATAAACTACCCCGTATAATTATCTATATTATTATTCAATATTAATTTAAAGAACTAATTATTGATTTTGTTTTATTCCATTCACTTATCATATGATTAAAATAATCCCATAAGGGTAATTATGTATATCTCAAACTCATCATTATTTTGGATTATTTTATTTATGTTATTCTTGGAGGAATTATTTTTTGTTTTGGTCAAAAAAATTTATTTTTTATACTCAAATTATTCATGAATATTTCATGTATCTATTCTATTTAACTAATCTTTGGAACATAAAATTGTACTAAAATGTTTTCATGAGAATATGACTTTATTTCACTATTGGGTTGAAATTTCGTATTGATCAAAATCAATGTTTTCAAACAAATGTTTTCCATTTTTCTTAAAAAATTTAAATTGATTATTTAATGATATTTTTACCCATGTTAAACTTTTTCAAAAACAAAATTTAAAGGAATCATCAACTCATTTTCCAAAAAATGTTGGTATTTTACTAAAAATGTCAATGGAATCTTTATTTTAAAATGTAAAAAATTAATAGTATTTTCCACCATAATGAAAACTTAATTTTTATTAAATTATTTTACATGTATTCAATTATTTTCATAATGAAACTAGTTTCTAAATTTTTTTGACAAGTGTTTTAATAATATTTTCCAATTGAAAACGGGTTATTTTATAAAAAATTATTTCACAGTTTTTTTATTGTATTTATATTTATTAATGATCTAAACCATGTATTATAATTAGGATCCACTAGGGAAATGTAGTATTTATATCATCTACATTCTTTATTTTTATGTATTATGATCATTTTGGCTATACATTAAAATTTTAAAACCATTCATCATATTACACTAGATGGTTTATTATTGTTTTATTTTAATTGGGTGAGTATTATAATTTCATATGTTATATTTTCAATAAAAAAATTTATATGAATATTTTTCACCCATTTATTATGATTAATTCATTGGTTGGTCTCAAGACACAAAACTAAATTTGATTTTGGATTATTCCACCGATATTTAAAATAGTTCATGGTATTTGGCCTCGACTATATGTTTCTGATGTCTTCCATTATGAATTTCATTATTATGAATTTAGTTATTGATATTCAATGTAGATATACAATCATTTAAATTAGACAGTGTTGAGTTTGATGCTCATGTGATTATGTATATGGAATTATTTGATTAACTTTTATTAATTCTATATTATTATAACATTATTGATTAATTGTAATGTTTTTTAGTTGTTTAAATTTTCATGTTGGTTATGCCTAATTTTTCCATGATACCATATGTTATATTCTTACCAGTACAAGGAATCCATGTTTATCCCTTGATATGTATTCTTTGTTATTGGATACTAAGAAGTGTAATAGGATTGATATGAAGGGGTTTAATAATGAAAAATGTTTTATTATATGTAAATATACGACATTGTATTTTATTTTATAAATTTTAATGTGAAATTAAAATATGAAACAAGTTTACATAAACTACAACGAAGTATAGTCTTATGGGATATGATGCCATCTATGTAGTGAAAATAAAATAATGTGACTACCAAATCTGGGCTATTGGAGTCATATTTATCGCATTTTATACTATTAATAGTTCAGGCGTATATTTAATTGATGTAACCATCCATTGATGCAGACTATATAAATGAACTACAAGACAATCAGATGCAGTGTTATCCCATATTTTATGGAAGGACAGACCTCGGGGTTGCTATGTACTGGCTATACGTTATTACCCTAGTTTTTTACCACATAAAAAATGTTTATATGATATTTGTTTCTTTACTAAGTATTAATCAAGGTTCCAGTAGAAAATGTTATAGTCGAGTGACTTTGTCACATGATTAACCAACTCTCCCCTAATCATAATTTTAGCTTCTCTTTAGGGATTATTTGTATGTAGCTATGTTGTGATCAGTTATTATATAATATCTTCATTGTTTTCATTTTTGTAGTCTGACTATGGATGAGTACACAGTAAGTATCACTAACTGATCTTTTTAATCCCTTTATATGGTTTGGGATCTTATCTTTTGACAACAAACAATGAAATGGGTCTTAGGATGAGATGTCAAGGCTCTAGCGGTATCTCTAGGAAATCCCACATATGATGAATTGATTGATTGGTCATTTGTTATGGATAGATTCGTAAAAGATAAGACACCAATAGTTGGAATTGATAATGGGGTCCCAATATATGTACCTTACAATGAGTAGTATATGACAATCGTATAGATTAAGGCTTTCATAACTCTTCAAAAGATGATCTTAGAATAGGAGATCAGAAATTCAGGGTTCTCTGGAAGGCTAGATTCAGTGGAGAGTGTGGTGGTGATTATCAAATGGTGTATGAGGACATCATGCATGTTATTGTCCTATCCAACATATTACTGATCGAGATAGTCATTGGAAACCCCAAAAAAGAAATAATGGATAGAGAAAGAACATCTTCTAGTTAGTTTACATGGAATATAAGTGTGTAGGTTAGTGGTAGGTAGGATATGGTTTGGTGTGTTCTCAACCCCACCCCCATGTGGTCTATAGTAATCTCAGAGAGATGGGGGAAAATTGTGAGGATAGATACATGTATTAGAGGAATATGACATTGAGGCTCCAATTATAATTATAGATATGATCTATGTCTTCTATATAATAGTTTTAGTAATGGTAAAAATATGTGTGAATAATTCTATTATTTAAACTTCCCTATAGTGTGACAAAGAGATTCTGGTTATGCTTCTAGCTCAAACATTGTTCTTGGAGGCTTCTACCAGATATGAATCCGTAGTTAAAAACATTTTGTGATATTTTGACATAGATCTTGTAGTTTTATGTTACATATGTGATCACATTTTTTAATTAATCAATCCTTATTGATTCATATTCGGAATGAAAAATCTATTCACATCTCATACGCATATTGATAGTTTCTCACAGATGATGCATTGTGTCTACGGTGATGGGAAACAATTTTCCTTAATTGGATGGATTGAAACCCATGAAGAGAATGATTTTATAATACATTTGATGGTTCGACTGATAACACACATATTTTCTACCCAGACTCTTATAGTATTTTATGCATTGGGCTTCTAGTTTCATGATGTGTTAGTAGAGGGTGAAGATTTTATTATTAAAGTTTTTTTATGATTACCTCTCTATCAAGGGATAGGATTATACATTGTCAGGCACCATAGAATGACCCTGATATATGTTATATCATATTGAATGTCTCCCATGATGATTAAAGAATATAGAGTGTTGTAAGAGGTCTTACAGATGAATGTATTTTTTATTGCAATTATATATCATGGTTATCCCATGTATTGTTTCATGAAGGTAGATAAGGGATTAAAGTTGCATGTGAATTATTGAAACATCAACCCGGTGACTATAGAAAATATGTATCCAATATAAAATATCTATTTACTTTTTGGGAAGTTTAGAGTTATATGATGGTTCTAAAAGATTAACCCTAGATATGAACTTCAAGACATTCAGGTACGAGATGAGGTTGTACCTAAGGAATCATTCAGATGAATCTATATTCACTATGATTACATGATGATTCCAATCAGCATCATGAATTACCAAAATGATTAATATGACTCTTTAACCAGATCATTAATTCATTTTTATATTAGTTTTTTGGGTTATTTATTCTTGATATCCTAGTTTATATGGCTTCCAAGGTGGAGCATTTGATTTTATTGAGGATGTTCCGGCACATACTCTACGAGCATTGACATTATGGGAGGCTCCCAATGTGTTACTTAGAGATATCATTGGTCATGAATCTAGGATATGTCATCTAATATAACGTCATAGTAATAGTGGAAAGACCTGTAGAATTCAAGGGAAATTTTTTCTTAATTTTGTTTTGGATTTTATAAGAACGCAGTTTTTGACGGCACCTGATTCCGAGGTACGGTGTGCCCGGAATCATGTTCTAAAGTTTAGCTTGGGTACGTTCAGTGAATGAATGAGTGGGTTTTCCTAAATTTTGAACTAGTGCTCGGAATTGAAATCTGAGGGCACCGGTGAAACCGCAACGCCGGTAATTGCCTTGGAGCACCTCTTCCAAAGGTGCGTTTTCTCGGGATGAGTTGTTTAAATTGTGGTTTTAGTGAGGAATAAATAAAATTATATTACAATATTATTTATTTTCCTCTAGGTAGTTTTATCCTAATTAAGGGAGTTGGGGTGGGACCCACATGTTGTTAACCAACATTGTGAGGATAAAGGTGGGGTGGGGCCCACACGAGCCCAACCCCTAACATTCTTAACTCCTCAACCCCCCCCCCATTTAATATTGCCAACTTATCAATTCATTTAATTTTGACAATTTATGTTTAATTAAATGAGTGAACATAATTTTGTATGTTCGAATTTTTAAACGTGTTGGCCAGGGAAAAAAAGGAAAAAGCCTTATTTTATTGTGATTCCTTCTTTATGTTGAGGGAGGGAGCGTTCTTTACATTTTGGAAGAACTTCATCGTTAATGAGTGAACTTAATTATGTATGTTCAAATTTTTAAAAGTGTTGGAAAGGGAAATAAAATAAGGAAAAGGACTAATTTTATTGTGATTCAATCGTTGTGTTGATGGAGGGAGCATTCTTCACATTTTGGAAGAACTTCAACGTTCCGGCGAAGAACTTTTCTACCTCGACGAAGAAGGCCATCACGCCTTTATCCGAAGATAGACGACGCGCCATCCTTCATTCTTCTTCCCATGTCAAAAAAAGGGAGATGCCATTCCACATTGGACAATCTCTGTCAACGTGTACGGAGCCACACCCTGCGATGCCACTTTCCGCGACGCTCTACGAACATCAACTCGTTATCAAGGTAGGAGTTAATTTAGTTCGGGGAATAATCTTTGTCGTTCTTCATCATTGATTTGGGACCTCTTGTTATCAACATAATGGGAGGAGGCTGGACCGCACGAACACGGCCGACCCTCCTCCCCCTTGGTTGTTATGTTTGTTGCGGCTTGAAAGAAGGCAGCGCGGTGCAGAGGCACCACGCGGAAACATGGAGGAATGCGGCGAAGAAGCGCAGCGACGTCGCGCCGCGCCGTCGAGGCCGAACAATGTTTCAGCGCTGTCACGTCATGCTGGAAAAACTAGAAGAGGGCATGGCCGGAGCGGGGCTGCGGAGGTGGGGCGCAGCGCCGTTGCACCACGTCGGTCGGACAAGGCTGCGGCTTGAGGCTGCGGCAGTGCAAGGCGGGGCGGCCGGAACCGCCGGCCACCGGCACATCGGAGGGGCGGGACCGCGGCGGTCCCACTGAAGCATCACCGGCCGGCCGGCTTCTGAGAGGCCGGGGGTACTCACCCCCGGATGGCCAAAATAGTAGCCCCCCATGTGGGGGCCGCGGTTTCTCAATCAAGTGTGCAGCCCCTCCCCCCATGTCTGCTTAGCTCGGCGTTGGCCGAGCTGGCCACGAGGGTCGCGTGAGCGCGCCAGGCCAACCGGCTGCCCAGGCCGCGCCGCGTCGACCGGGCCGGGCCGGGCCGAGCCCTAATGGGCCTGCCCCAGACCCGGTTCAGGTCACACCGGTTCGGGCCGACCCCGGGGGTATCGGGTCGGGTCGGTCCGGGCCCAAAACCCCCTAAAAACGGACAGGTTCGTTCTTTTGCCCATATCATGGGATGCAAACCACCGATCGATGCACCGTTTGTTGAGATGTGATCCTTGGATCGATACGGTCATCTCGGTATATTACACTCAAGGTTTCCGATAAAATTGGGTACGGACGGGTTGGTTCGAACACGAAACCAACCGGTCCCTCGGAGCAGAAACGCTTTTAACTTGAACTCCAGATGTCCAATTGGCATGCCGTCAACTTTGTTTGATTCCTCTTAGTGAGACGGACCTTTTGAATTACTCTTCTAGAGGTTTGGACGCAGTTGGAGTGCGTTCGGGTTGGTTTTGACTTTAAAATCAATTGGGCCCCACGAATGAAAAAGCCATTAACTTTCAGACCGGGCATCTGATTGACGCGTCGTCTGTCATGTTGAGTTCCTTTTGTGGCGACGGAACATTGGGATACATCTACTCCGTACTAAATTTTAGTTGATGTATCAACCCCTTGGCGCTTGGAGCGGACCCTCCCGGAAACGAGCATACTGTGTGCGGAACCCTAGAGCTAGTTGCGACTGCGATGAAGACCGTACTGAAATCCACTGTGGATTTGACGGTAATGAAGACTGCACTGAAATCCTACATGGGTTCGGCAGCGATGAAGACCGCACTAAAATCCTACGTGGGTTCGGCAGCGATGATGACCGTACTGAAATCCTCCGTGGGTTCGACGGAGATTACTGGTTTTCTTGTATCCTATGTGGGTCTGACAGTGTTTGACTCTATTATTGCTATCCTACGTGGTTCTGGCAGAGTAGCTGGTCTGTATCCTATGTGGGTCCGACAGCTTAGCTGGTTTAGTATCCTACGTGGGTCCCAGCATAGATGAATCAGTGGTTATATCTGATCATCTCTTTCACCTTGCGAAGAAGTATACTTGTGTGAGTTGAGTCTTGACCTTCAATCAATATCTTCAATATGATTGAATTTTTTTCCTATGTGGATTGGGTTGTGTTATAATTTGTGGATTGGGTTGTACTATCCTGTGTGGACATGATCGAATTTGGGCTCGGATGTTGGAGCTGAACTGGATTTGATGACTTAGGTATATGTATGGGCATATACCTAAGTAGTGTGGGTTGTTACTTCGTGATTATATCATTCCTTTGTGGATTATCCTTTATGGATTCTGGGAGACATTCCGGGGTCTCGAGGCCCCTACTGAGTACTGTATACTCACCCCTGCATTGGCTATGCCCGCACTACATTGTGTTGGATGCAGAAGACAGACAACGCTGATTGTGGTTGAGGCTTGTGGAGGAAGTCGGTACCTGAAGGTGGACCACTGGGTGGAATGTACACGGAGTGGATGGCTAGACTGAGGAGCTGAGGAGGCTATCTATACCCACCATTCAGGTGGGTCTTCCAGTGGACGGCTCGACGTTGATTCTTTACTTTCAGTTGATGTACTTCCTTTCCAGTTGTACTTTAATTTCAGTTTGGGATTGTATTCTGGCCCACTTACTTTTCCGCACTACTTTTGTACCCAGTTTTACTTAGTTTTTACTTCTACTTGCTTACTCTGTGGTGTTTTTTTACTTTATAAAGGCAACGATTTCCCTTTTTTGTCGGGATTTACTCCTTGGTGCTAGTCGCCAGCCCCTGGCCTATGGGAGGCGGGCTTGGGGTAGTTACGGCACGGGTCCCAGGATGGGTCCTGACAAATTGAAATCAAAGGAGTCCAGTTCTACTGCAGAACTTATGACACTAATCTTTCTTCTATTTGAACCAATAGTGTTAAGGGTATTGAGTGTGGTTATCAGTCTAGGGAGTCAGTGTTGGTGCGGCGGCCGACGTATCCGTACACTAGGACCCTGACTTCTGATTTCCGACTTAATGCACGAAAACATTGATCGCATGTGTGTTTCAAAAGTTTTCTTTGTGATTACTTTGTGTCAGCTCACTAGGTATACTGTTTGACAGTGGCACACATTTTTCCTTTCAGGATGGCCCCACGAAGGCAGCTACCTAGGGTTCTGAGATTTGTTCGAGACGACAGCCCACCAAGCGATGAGGCCTCGGTGCATTGCCCTTTTTTAGCAGAGGCACCGGTGGTACCACTACCCGCCAAGCCACCGATGCCACCAGCCCCAGCCGTTGAGAGTGTACGTCGACATAGTGCACTTCACGAGTTTCAGTGTCAGAGACCGCCCAGTTTTCATGGGGAGATGGACCCTCATGCATCCGAGGATTTGCTGGAGGTGGTTGTTCGAGTTTTCAGGTTAGTGGGGACACCAGCTGACCTCATGGTGATCCTCGCAGTGAGCCTCCTGCATGCGGTAGCAGGCAGATGGTGGAGCCTGATTGTCCAGGTGCACGACGAATCATCTCTCCTCTAGGACTTTGATATCCTCTTTTGCTCGGAGTTCATCCCAGCCACCATCCGTGTGGTGCACATCTAGGAGCTTCTACAGCTGCGGCAGGGCAGCATGATGGTCACCCAGTACTCGGCGAGATTTACCAATCTCTTGCGCTATTTGACGGATATGGTATGGGACACATTCTTACGGGCCCGGACCTTCGAACAGGGAATGAGGCCTGAGATCAGGGCATCAATGATCTCCCTCAGCATTCCGACACAGGCAGGAGTACTAGAGCGATCTATTCTCATAGAGAGCTTTCTTGCTGAGCCTACGCAAGCAGCGAGACCTACCACAGGGCGACACGTGGCAGAGTCGTCTACATCTGGCAGTCGCCGGATGTCACAGGGGTCTAGGCGGACCGGACCATCAGGCATACGACCTCAGGACACTGGCTTAAAGGTGCGGGGGACACGGCGTAGAGTCAGCCTTCCGAGGAGCAGGCAGTGTTACGCATGCGGCGGGCATGTCCACATGGCTCGTGACTGCCTGACCTACTATGCAGAGGAGTAGCATACGGTTGAGGGGCCACCCTGGCAGAGGTAGTGGGTCGACCATGGCGATCCTCCAAGAGAAGGCGGATGAGGCAGGGGAGCTGGCCGAGTATTAGGTGGTGGGCGACACTTTGAGGCCTTACGACCACCACCACCAGGAGGTCCACCCCGACCATAGGGAGCTGGCGGGTCAAGACATGCTCAGCTTCAAGAAGCGGAGGCCTATGACCACGGCATGCCAGAGATGATTTGAGGTACTATATATGTCTACTCCACCTTTGTTGCAGTTCTTATAGACACAGGATAGAGTCATTATTTTATTGTCGTTGCCCTTGTTTGGAGCTCGGAGATTCCAACAGAGCTGTTGGCTCGATCCTTATGGCTAGAGACTCCTACGGGAGCAGGGTCGACGATTACTCACTAGTGTCTGCAATGTGAGCTTACTCTTGGAGGTGAGATATTCGGCTGGGATCTTCTTATAGCGGCGTTGAGGCCTTACGACGTCATCTTGGGCATGGATTGGATATCCACAGTCCATGCTCAGATCGACTGTATTAGGTGCAAGGTGCGGTGGGTATGCACTGACGGGAGCATGTTCACCTTTATCGGTGAGAAGGGAGCCTTTGCAGCATTGGATGGACTCACGCAGAAGGGAGGACAGCCCATCACTCATCATTTGGCCAGCCTCATCCTAGGATCAGTTGATGTGCGGAGTACTAGTTTTCCTTTAGTGGTGGATCATTATGCAGACGTTTTCCTTGATGACGTTCCTGGACTACCTCCTCGCAAGGAGGTAGAATTTTATATTGACCTGTACCACAGGATAGCCCCGATATCCTCTCCAGCATATCGGATGGCCCATGATGAGCTTCCAGAGCTATGGTTACAATTTTAGGACTTTTAGGTCATGGCATTCATCTGACCCAGTGTTTCACCCTGGGCTTCCCCGATATTGTTTGCCAAGATGGCTGACGGGATCTTGCGACTATGTGTCGACTATCTTCACCTGAACTAGGTGACCGTGAGGAACAAGTGTCCACTACAGAGGATTGAAGACCTCTTTGACCAGCTCAGGGGAGCATGATGGTTCTCGAAGATAGACCTTAGAGCAGACTATCATCAGCTCAGAGTTTGAGAGGAGGATGTGCAGAAGATGGCCTTCAGATGACGGTATGGCCACTATGAGTTCTTGGTTATGCCTTTCGGTGTAACCAAAGCTCCATCAGTGTTCATGGGACTCATGAAAATGATCTTTCAGCCATACCTCGATCGATTTGTCGTGGTCTTCATCGACGACATATTGATATACTCAACCACTGAGGAGGAGCACGCCAACCACTTGCAGGTTGTACTGGCCACACTCAGAGAGCACCAGATTTATGGAAAACTCTCGAAGTGTCAGTTCTGGTGACGAGAGGTCCACTTCTTGGGAAACGTCATCCTTGAGGTGGGAGTTGTGGTTGATCCTACGAAGATTGAGGCTGTGCTAGCTTGGGAGCCACCAAGGAGCGTGATGGAGGTGTGGAGTTTCTTGGGGCTAGTTGGGTACTACCAGAGATTTGTGCCAGACTTTTCCAGGGTGGCGGCACCACTCTCAACTTTGAATAAGATGGGGAAATCCTTCGTGTGGTCAGACAGATGTCAACAGAGCTTCCATGAGCTAAGACAGAGATTGAACAGCGCACCTCTCTTGAGGCTACTGGGGGAGGGAGTAGGGTACGTAGTCTACTGCGATGCATCAGGGACCAGAATCGGATGTGCCCTGATGCAGGAGTGGGCCATGATCGCCTATGGATAATGTTAGTTGAGGCAACATGAGAAGAACTATGCTACCCATGACCTAGAGTTTTCAGCAATGGTCTCCACACTGATGATGTGGCAACACTATCTGATGGGCGAGCACTTTATAGTCTATTATGACCATCAAAGTCTTAGGTACATCTTCTCACAGAAAGACTTGAATCTGAGATAGTGGTGACGGCTCGAGTTCCTCTAGGACTATGAATGTGAGATAGTCTATACTCCTGGAAAGTGGAACGTAGTAGTTGATGCTCTCAGCAGGAGGACGGGCATTTAGCTACTCGGGGAGGTGACGAAGTAGCTATCCTTTTTGTAGATATACTTAGTGGATAGAGATGGAGCATCCTTTCTTCAGTCACCCATAGTCACTCCTCCACTACTGCAGTGGGTCAGAGAGGCACAGCGTTGGGACACTGACTGTGAGAAATGGCGTTCACAGATATCCTCAGGACAGGCACTTGATTGATTCTCTTTAGGAGGAGAGCACATTTTCCTTTTTAGAGGACATACCATGGTACCGGTTTCTTTACAGTAGGATGTGATGAGAGAGTTTCACACTTCCCCTTTAGTGGTACATCCTGGAGTGGCGAAGATGTACCAGGATCTCAGACAACAGCACTGGTGTCCGGCTATGGAGAAGGCTGTAGCTGAGTTAATTTCTCGATGCCTCACCTGTTAGCAGGTGAAGGCGGAGCAACAGGTACTAGCAGGCTTGGTGCTGCACTTGGAGGTCCCGGAGTGGAAGTGGGACGAGATATCTATGGATTTCATGACTGGACTTCCACGTACTTCTAGAGGTCACAACTCCATTTGCGTGATTTCCGACCAACTCACCAAGTTGTCTCACTTGTTACTCATCAAAGATCAGGGCTCAGTATAAATCTTGGGACGCCTCTACATTCAGGAGATCATATGGATTCATGGTGTGCAATCATCTATCATCTATGATCGAGATGATCGCTTGACTTCCCAGCTTTGGAAGGGGTTGCAGGAGGCATTCGGGACGCAGCTAAGTCTGAGCACTGCCTTTCACCCTCAAACAGATGGTCAGATAGAGAGGACCATTCAGACTCTCGGGGAAATCCTCCGTGCATGTGTCCTCGACTTTTCTTGTAGCTGGGAGGACCACCTTCCCTTGCTGGAGTTCGCGTACAACAACAACTACCACCCCACCATCGGGACGACACCATATGAGGCATTGTACGGCTGACCTTGCAGGTCACCTCTGTGCTGGATAGACCCGAGGGAGTCAGCACTTGTGGGACCAGAGATGGTCTAGGCCACGACAGAGATGGTCCAGGTCATCCAGGAGCGGATGAGGATAGCTTAGAGCTGGCAGAAGTCTTATGCTGACAGGAAGCGGGGGCCACTGGAGTTCGAGGATGGCGACCACCTCTTCTTGCGGGTCTCATCTTGAAGTGTATTATAGAGATTTGGCTGGGGTGGCAAGTTATCTTCGTGCTTCATCGGACCATTGCAGGTCCTTAGCAAGATATGCGAGGTGGATTATCTCCTGGCTCTACCACCTCAGTTGCACCAGGTGCACGACGTCTTCCACGTATCTCAGCTGAGGAGATACGTGCATGACCCGACACTTATCATTGACCATGGAGACTTGTACATTGATGATGGGGTGACTTTTCCGGAGGTCCCAGTGGAGATCGAGGATCGACAGGAGTGGGTCCTACGTGGAAGCTCGATATCTCTTGTGCGCATCAGATGGCAGCACGGGAACCTCCAAGAGATCACTTGGGAGCAGGAGGTTGAGATGCATGCTCAGTACCCTCATTTGTTTCCCTAGTTTATGATGTATCTTTACGGGGATGTAAAGCCCTGAGGTGGGAGTAATGTAAAGACCCGTAAAATTCAGAAGAATATTTTTCATAATTTTCTTTGGGATTTTACAAGAACGCATTTTCTGAAGGCATCTAATACTGAGGTCCGGTGTTCCCGGAATCATGATCCAAAGATTAGATCGGGTACGTTCAGTGAACGAATGAGTGGGTTTTCCTAAGTTTTGAACTGGTGCTTTGAATTGAAACCTGAGGGAACTGATGAAACTGCAACGCCAGTAATTTCTTAGGAGCACCTTTTCTGAAGGTGCGTTTGCTCGGGATGAGTTGTTTAAATTGTGGTTTTAGTGAGGAATAATAAAATTATATTACTATTTTATTTATTTTCCTCTAGGTAGTTTTATCCTAAGTAAGGGAGTTGGGGGTGGGACCCATGTGTTGTTAACCAACCTTGAGAGGATAAAGGTAGGGTGGGGCCCACACGAGCCCAACCCCTCACATTCCTAACTCCTCAACCCCCCCCCCCCATTTAATACTGCCAACTTATCACTTCATTTAATTTTTTCATGTTATGTTTAATTAAATGATTGAACATAATTTTGTATGTTCAAATTTTTAAAAGTGTTGGCAAGGGAAATAAAATAAGGAAAAATCCTTATTTTATTGTGATTCCTTCGGTGTGTTGTGGGAGGGAGCATTCTTCACATTTTGGAAGAACTTCATCATTCCGACGAAGAACTTTTCTAGCTCGACGAAGAACGATGTCACACCTTTTTCTGAAGAATGACTACGCGCCATCCTTCGTTCTTCCTCCTGCGTCAAAGGAAGGGAGATGCTGTTCCACCTCAGACAATCTCCGTCAACATGTATGGAGCCACACCCTGCGACACCGCTTTCTGTGACGCTCTTCGAACATCAACTCGTTATCAAGGTAAGGGTTAATTTTGTTCGTGGAATAATCTTTTCCATTCTTTGTCTTTGATTTTGGACCGCTTGTTATCACTTAACAGGATGGGGCCGGACCACAAGAACAGGGACGACCCTCCTCCCCCATGGTTGTTATGTTTTTTGCGGCTCCAAAGAAGGAGACGCGGTGCAGTGGAACCGCGCGAAAACATGAAGGAATGTGGCGAAGAAGTGCGGCGCCGGAGAACCTCAAATATTCCGCGACCGGAGCGGGGCCGCGGCAGAGGAGCGCGGTGGTGAAATGCGAGGCATCCGGAACCGCCGACCGCCTGCACCTCAGAGGGGCGGGACTGCGGCGGTCCCATGGCAGCAGCACCGTCCAGCCGGACCGGGCCGGCCGGCTTCCGAGAGTCTGGGGGTCATAACCCTCGGCTGGCCTAAGGAACGGCCCTCCTCATGGGGACCACGATTTCTCAATCTGGGGGCAGTGCACCCCCCTGTCCGCTCAGCTCGGCACTGGCTGAGCTGGCCACGCGGCCCGCGTGAGCGCACCAGGACAACCAGCCGCCCAGGCTAGGCCGGGCCTTCCCGACCGGGCCGGGCCGCGCCCTAATGGGCCGGACCTGGACCCGGTTTGGGTCGACCCAGTTCGGGCCGACCCAGGGCGTCTCGAGCCGGGTCGGTCCGGGCCCAAACCCCCCTAAAAACGGACAGGTTCGTTCTTTTGCCCATATCTTGGTCTGCAGACCTCCTATCGATGCACCGTCAGTTGTGATGAAATCCTTGGATCGTGACGGTAGATTATTTATATTACAATCAAGGTTTTGGAGAAAATTGGGTATGGATGGGTTGGTTCAAACACGAAACCAACCGGGCCCTCGGAGTAGAAACACTTATAACATGAGCTCCGGACGTCCGACTGACGTGACGTTGACTTTGTTGGATTCCTCTTAGTCAGACGGACCATTTGGCTTACTCTGCTCGTGGTTTGGACATAGTTGGAGTGCGTTCAGGTTGGTTTTGACATAAAACCCAACCGGGCCCCTGGAACAAAAAATCCAATAACTCTCAGACCGAGCGTCTGATTGACGCATCGTCTGTCACATTGAGTTCCTTTTGTTGAGAGGGAACTTTGGGATACATCAACTCTGGACTACGTGTCAGTTGATTTATCGACCCCTTGGCTCGTGGGGCAGACCCTCCCAGAAATGAGCATGCTGTGTGAGGAAACCCTAGAGTTGGCTGTGACTGCGATGAAGATCGTACTGAAATCCTCTGTGGGTTTGATGGTAATGAAGACTGTACTGAAATCCTATGTGGGTTTGGCAGCAATGAAGACTGCACTAAAATCCAACATGGGTTCGGCATCGATGAAAATCGTACTGAAATCCTCCGTGGGTTTGACGGCGATGACTATTGTTCATGTATCCTACGTGGTTCTTGCAGTGTTTGACTCTCTTCTTGCTATCCTACGTGGGTCTGGCAGAGTAGCTGGTCTGTATCCTATGTGGGTCCGACAGCTTAGCTGGTTTAGTATCCTACGTGGGTCCCAACATAGATGAATCAGTGGCTATATATGATCAACTCTTTCACCTTACGAAGAAGTATACCTGTGTGAGCCGAGTCTTGACTTTCAATCAATATCTTCGATATGATTGACTTGAATTCCTATGTCGATGGTGTTGTGTTATCATGTGTGGATTGGGTTGTACTATCCTGTGTGGACGTGATCGAATTTGGGATCGGATGTTGGAGCTGAACTGGAATTGATGACATTGGTATATGTAAGGGAATATACCTAATTAGTGTTGGTTGTTAATTCGTGATTGTATCCTTCCTTTGTGGATTATCCTTTGGGGATTCTGGGAGACCATCGGGGGTCTCTAGGTCCCTACTGAGTAGCGTATACTCACCCCTACACGGGCTATTCCCGCACTACGTTGTGTTTGATACAGACGACGGACATCGCTGATCATGGTTGATGCTTGTGGAGCAAGTCGGTACCTGGAGGTGGACCACTGGGCGGAATGTACACGGAGCGGATGGTTGGACCGAGGAGATGAGGGGGCTATCTGTACCCACCATTCAGGTGGGACTTCTAGTGGACGGCTCGACGTTTCTAGTTTACATTCAGTTTTTGTACATCCTTTCCAGTTGTACTTTACTTTCAGTTTGGGTTTGTATTTCTGCCCAGTTACTTTTCTGCACAACTTTTGTACCCAGTTTTACTTAGTGTTTACTTATGCTTTCTTACTCTGTGGTATTTGTTTACTTTATAAAGGCAATGATTTCCCCTTTTTGTCAGAATTTATGCCTTGATGCTAGTTGCCAGCCCCTGGCCTATGGGAGGCTGGCTTGGGGTAGTCACGGCAGTGGTCCTAGGATAGGTCGTGAGAAATAGACCCAAAAGTTTCAAGGTAGTGTCATCGCTGGATACATCCTAGTGTGTGTAGTGGAGGTAAGAATATTCATTTGGATGTATGGATATTACAATATATTCATTACTGAATTCTCAATGATATTAAAACTTTTGACTACATTGACCAAAGATGATATAGCATTTTTTCTTGAAAAAGAGGTTCTAGAAATCCTCTTAGGAGTTATAGAATAGATTGAAGAGCTCCCCCATCATGTGATTTACATAAGTGGGCTTTGAGTGCGAAGTGTTCTTCAATGTATCATGGAATGGTCTTCGTTGTTTTCTCATGTAGTGGTAGAAATTTTTTTTCGATGGGTATTGGTAGTTGAGACCACACTAGAATAGCTATATGACCCATGATCTTGAGTTAGAGGTGGTATTTTCACCTTGAATATGTGGAAACACTACCTTATGCATGAGAGTATTCTTTTATACTCTAACCATAAGAGTATCAAGTATATATTCTCTCAGAAGGATTGTAACATGATATATAGGCTATGGATAGAATTAATCTAGGATTATGAATTTGAGATAATCTATACTACTACGAATGTGAAAAGGTGGAATACACATTATTCATGGGGTCGTATCCACATTTATTGATTTAGTTTTCAAAGTGGCTAGCCTCATTATTGCTTTCATTAGTCGACAAGAATGAAACTTGATATGACAAGTGATGACAAGTTACACCACAACTTCTATAGTATATTATGGATTATTTACGTGGATATATTGACTGTGAGAACATATAAATTATAATATGTAATGGATGTTCCTTGAATATATTTTCTAATGGTGGGGATCATGTCTTCCTTTTCATAGGATGGACTGTGGGACCAGTGAAATTACAAGAGTAAGTGATGATGAAATTTTATAAATCCACTTTTGAAATTCGTCCAAGTGTGTAAAATATATACCATGACCTCCCAGAGTTGTTTTTGTAGTAATGTAGGATGAATGTTGTAGTGATGTATGCCTCTTAATGGCACAATTTTTAGCAAGTGAAGTCTGAGAAACATGTTCTATCAGGATTAGCTAAAAACATTGATATTTCGTAGTGGATGTTAGATGGGATATAAATAAACTATATAATGGTATTACCATAGATTTCAAGAGGAAATTATTCCATCTAGTTGATCATTGACCAACTGAACATGTCTCCCCTTATCCTAGCTATCGGAGATTAGATTTTAGTAGAGAGATTGTGGTTCCTTAACATTCAAGAGTGAGTATGGATTCATGGATTTTACTCAATGATCATTTTATACAAAGTAGTTTCTTCACATAATTATTATAGGGAGGATTAATGGATTATTTTTTTGACTTATTTGTGTTTAAGCCTAGTGTTTCACCTATATACTAGAAGATAGACTGATTGGACTATCCAGGTTGATAGGGGAAATGCCATGAGATTTTATATTGGACTGATCCAAGAGAGTCAACACTCATGGGCCTAGAGTTTGTTTGAGTTATAAGAGGGATGGTTCATATCATCCAAGGGTAATGAGGAAAACATAGATCAATTATAAGTCCTTTAAAGACTAATGAAAATGGTTATGGGAGATCAATCAGAGAGACCACATGTTCTAAAGGGTATCACATCGATGTACATTTCAGATATTTGGTCAGTTTGAAATTTTTTCTTGAGACTCATTATCTCTTTCATAATACATTTAATGGTTAGAGAGATGGATGAATGATTCTACCTATCACCATAGATAGACCAAGTACATGATATCGTCTACATGGTATAGATGAGGATGTACGTGCATGACACGTAACTTGATATTGAGTTAGTGAGATATACATCAGGGATGAAGTTACATTTTTGTAGTACCCAATAGTGATCCAGGATTATTAGGATAATATCTTCCATGGGTGAGTGATTAACATGGTGTGTGTAATTTAGAAGCATGGGATCCTTCAAGAGGGAACCTAGTAGAGACAGAGACCATGTTTCAATCTTAGTATCATCACATTTTTAATTAGTACATTTTCAATATTTATTTTGAAAAATCGTAAGGTGTATAGAATTTAATGTCTATATTTTCCTATTTAAGCCATATAAATTTATATACTATTTTTTGGGGCCATGAACTAGGACTACATGATAATATGTGGTTTGGAGGACTGAAAATTGGTATTTTAAAATTATCTAATGTATTAATAGTCCCCAATAATGTTTTGAATAAAAAATGCGAAGAAATGCATAATCATGGATAGAGAACATAAGACCACTATTGAGCCCATAACATTTGATTTTCTATAGACATGACATATTAATATATGTGATGGGTGTTTGACATGGGTTCCATCATGGGAAAATAAATAATCAAAGAATATTTTTAATTTAATAGTTAAATTATATAATTATACCTAGAATCCTCTATAAATAATATTTTATCGACAGTTGAAAGGTTATCCCCACAATCTTGAGAATCGAAAGACAGAGATAGATAGACAGATATTTTTGGGGGATGATAATAGAGTACAAAAATATATTTGAGGACATAATGGATATCGTAGTGATAATTTACACAAATAGTGTTCTTATACCTCCACAATAAATAAACTGTAGGATCGCTCATATTTAGTGTCATATCTAAAATGAGGAATGACATCATTATAGGTGGTGTCATCCAATTTTGATATTTATATCAAATAAAAATAAATTACACTAACACTAATTGATGTATGAATGAAAAATTGATTTATTTTATGGATTATGTGATTAATTGTTTTTTATTTAATTCTCAGTCTAAATGGAATAATATTGTTTCCAACCAAAAAATGAAAATTATCTTTATTCCCCTTTTATTTTTGGAAGTCTCTCTAGTTTCATAAAAAATTGATCATGTTCTATTTTGTGGGAACATAGTTCAATGGTTACCTAATATTCAAACATTGTGATAACATTCATCATTGAAATTGATAAATTACAATGGTATAGATTAAGAACAATAGTTTTATTGGGGTGATATAAAGACATTGGGAGATCCTAGGATGATCCTGACCATATATAAGGTTAACATTCTTCTCGGTCTGACATGCAACGCTGATAAGGGTGATGTTATTAGTTTTATAATTATTTTGGATGTTCAAAATAAAATACTGGGAAATGATAAGGTTCTTTCAAAAGAGATCATAAATAAAAGAAGTGATATTAATGGTATATTTACATTTTATGGTGATAAAGTCAAACATGTATTGTAACCTTTGGTTTCTCAAAATATCATGGTACATGACATGTAATCTGAAGATGCACACTGTTGGGGCGCCTTAGCTGGATCCCAATGGTTTTAGTTGAATGTATTAAATCACATCTCATGTCAAGCATATACACACTATGTGTCCTATGTCTAGAGGCTCAATGTGTAATCTTGGATTACATTATAACAGATTGAGTATGCATCCATAGTCGATGGGAATGACTTGAATTACATGAGAATGGGAAGATTTCACTGGAAGATTGAACAGGTAGTGTGTCGATTGACCACTAAATTCTATGTATATAGATATGACACACCATATATTTTGAGATTTACATATCGTGTGAGATACTGATGTACATGTGTATCATAAGTTGGAATAAAACATTGTATACTCGGTCTCATGGTTTTTAGATCCTTCGTTTTTTCAGTATACACCATATTCTGGTGAGTTTGATACCTTAGGCATTTCTTCATGAGCTTACAATGCATCATTATGACCCCATCATAGGATTCTGATCACCACTACGGGTTCGATGTCATATTGATTTTTGAGTATCACCCTATAGGACTATAGTGTAATATGTTATCATTTGTGGGTGGGTTTATTGGTGTCAACCACACCACCATGCACATGACACTGATCCCCTATCTAGAAGGAAAATAAATTTGGGTTTGTAGTGTTCTATAGTGGCCCAATTTTTTTCTACCTACATAGATGATCGTATCTTTTATAATATTCCTATTACTTTTTGGTGATCCCAGATGACCACGTCCACTAAGATAAATGTTTCTGATGATAGATTGGCCATGGAGTCTGCTCTCCCAGAATGAGTGTTTCATTGTGGCCTCTTGTAGTATCATTTTACTAATGGTATGGTTTGGGACCTTTCTAGACTTGTTTTTGATAATTAATATATCTGAGATATTGTACTTCTATTATGGGTTATCTTCTCCTGATTCATTATGTTTGGTACTTTTTGGGTGTCCTATTCAGTATTATTATGCTCAACACATAATGGGATATTCTCACACATGTGATGTCTTATATAGAAAAAAGGTTTTTTTTGTGGATCCCTTGGAGGGCCAGGAGTAGCGGTAGCATCGTGAGATTAATAAATCGTAGTTTTGATGGAGAATTTCATTTTCTAGTTATCCCCTCTTTAATATACCATGTTTTTAAGATATAGATTCTTTTAAATTTCAGTGATGTATTATGTTGATTGCTACAACAATATAATATTGTTCAATAATAATCATAATATTATCTTTCAGTATACGAAACACTATTTTTTCTTCTGTTACATGTATGAGTGACTTTCCCTCGTAGCTTCTGTTGTACGCAATATCGAGTTTCACTAAACAATAACATATTATTAAAATATTACTATTTAATTGGACATAAAATAGAATTTATGGATTGAATAAACTAAATTTTGAATTTTATATAACATTAAAATTCAACATATTTATTTTCTATAAATTATATGAGAATAAATTCAATTTTTTCAGAAAAATGAGGTATTTTTCAAAAAAATTAGTTTTCCTCGATTTTGAATGCGCATGAATTTTAAATATAGTTTTTAACGCTTTTATATATTTAATTTGACAAAATAAATGAATATTTATAAGAAGGACATCATAATTTACTTTGGGAGAATTTTTGGTGTTTTTCTAATAAATTTCATTTTTTAATGAATAGTGAAGAATGCTGTATTTTAATTCCAAACTGCATTTTCATCTAATTTATTTATATAGATAGATTATAGATTTAATTGCGTTTAAAGTTTATTATTATTATGTTTTAATAATTTAATCCATATTTTTTTAATGTAATTTCACATTTATATTTTACATAAACACATGACAATCTATTGATAAGTTTTTTACTCCATAAAACCCCTCTTTTTTGTTATTGACAACGAGAATGACTTTTAAATTAATTATTTCAATTATGTGTTTTAAATTATTAAAAATGGATTCCATATTTTTAATCAGTGGGTAAAAATTAGGTTAATAGGTTACTTTTAATTTCTTGGATATTATCATTAGTAACTACTGTAATTTTTATTTAACGTGTTTAATGGTAAATCAGGTAAATTAGTGTAACAAATACTATGATAAGGAGAATAAAATGGTCCTAAAACATAAAAAAATTCTATTGGATCAATTAAATTCTACCCTTAACATCTTATGTTCTAAACATAGTCATTTAAGGATCACATGATAATGCAAATGACCTAGATATTAATAAAACCAACGAAAATGACAAAATGTCAAACTCACATTTCATATATGTATAATAATTCTAATAGAGAGATAAAATTGTGATATATTCGAACATAAAGAGTACATTTAATTATAAAATAATTACCTACATTTTTGTAAAAAATAATAATTAAAATGAAATTAATAATTAGCTTAAATTCTTATACTTTGATGATGTAAAATTTAATTAATTGAGGTGAAATCTATAAAACAATTTTAATTAAAATAATAATAATCATTAAATGGCCTAAACACATGTAAAATTCATATTGGTAAAGTTTATCACGATTCTATGCATTAATATTCTGAGAAATTTACCATTTTGAGCTTTATAAAAGATATTTTGACTTTTATTTTATTTTATTCAAATTGATGTTAAAGTTGTCACATTTATAATTTAATAAGTATAAGATAATTACTGTCATCTTTTTATGAGATATATTCAACTATATATATTCTTATGAATGATAATAAATTTATTCGAATCATTGTATTTTATTTCAAATTTATATTCTACAAAATAGTATGTTAAATAATTAAACAATATTGATGTAGTGATGATTTTAATAATGGATATATCAAATTATTGTTAATAATCATATTAAAATAAATATCATGTAAGATAATTAACTTATCCAATGAATTTTATAGGTGTATTTAATCCATTAGGGATATAATAAAAAAAAATTCGAGGATAAAACCATATCTAGATATTTCTAAAAATCAATTAAATTAATAGTGTCAAAATTAACATAATTGTTATTTTATTAGAATAATGATTTACAAAATTATTTAAAAATCATAAAATAAATATAAAAATATAGAATTATTATTATATGATATAAAATAATATATATTATACATTTAGGCTATAATTTAAACCAAATATGAAAATATGACACACTTTTAATATTGAAATATTTGTCATAGTAATTATAAGTTAATAGAATAACTATTTGTTAATTAAATGGATAATGTTTACATTGACAACAAAACATGTCAAAATATTATTGGTTGATTAGATTTAAATTTTATGTTATATTAAATTATAATATATCACCTTTTTGAGGTATTTGGATTGATATTAAAATTATTATAAATTTATAGTTTCAGAAATTACAAAATTTTCCCTCACCCAAATTATAAAAAGACACATCATCCCTCATTTCTCCATAACCCTATAAGCCTTCATGATCGCCTATACCCTTCCCTTTTCTATTATAAATCTCCATAGTGACATTATATATGTTTTTATATTCTCAAAATTTCAACTATAGTGCCATCAAGAGGAGATATAAAGGGAGCACGTCAAAGAAGATGTAATCTCTTCTACCGATCCATTCAATCATTTTATCTTTTTATGATTCCACGTAAATAGTTGTATCATTATAATGTAATAAATAAATAATAATTTATATACCAATATGTTATTAAAATTATTATACTACTATATTCTACCTACTTTCTAACTTACAAAAAATGAAATCACCACGTGTTTATACATACGGCTTACAATCTATATGTCGTGGTGTAATATATTTTTCACTACCACCACTCTTGGATGGGAAAAATGATAAAAGTAATTACTATATATGATAATTATAAAATGATATTTATTCTTAAATTATTTAAACTATCATATTAAATACCATTCAACAACTATTTGAATGATTTTGTCCCTCGTGCGTAAGTACCACCTACCGTCTCTACGACACGATGTGATTAATTAAACATGATCTTCATTAATGAATCGATATATAAATTTATATAATGAATAAATATGGTATATATTATGTTAATATCATATTATAATAATATAAATATGACTTATAAGGATAAATGAAATTTATTATGCAAAACATGCATAAGAACCGAAATCAATTAACACTCGAAAAATGAGTAATAATTAAATGTCACAAAAAAAGACGATAATATGATCATATTAGATTAGATAAATATCACTATGATTCTATAATAATTCATTAAAATTAATTAAATTATTATACATGAGGTTCAGATACATACTAATCATATCATACATAAAGACAGGGACTATTCTTTCTCACTTTTATTTCTGAAGGACATATGACTTATACACCATATAATTCATTTGTGATGTATTTATGTTACAAAAGGATGTTTTTATTGTTATTATTATGATGGTTATGATATTTAAATCTTCATATAATTGTTGTTATTTTATTATTAATAAAATTTTAATGATTATAAATTGGTATGGGATAAATTTACAAATATCATTCTTATCCGAGACTGTTTATTCGAAAGTATTTACTAGGGATATATATATCAACCATGTCCATATTTCCTAAAAATAATTCCAATTTTTTTTATTATTCTTATATGTATTTTTAAAGTCTTTCTTACCCATTTTTTACTTTTATTATATGGTTCTGAAGGAATATTTTTTTTCCCATACGAAGTACTTTTTGACTTTTCTAAAAGTGAAAGGAATTTTTTTAAAACTTATACACCATGAATGAATTTTTTATGGTTTCATGAAGACTTATTTCCATGAATAATACTTTAAAAATTTTAATGTTTATTTTTACTTAAAATATTTTCATTTAAAAATTCATGTAATTTTTTGAAAAGAAAAATTTGTGAATAATAAATTATATTTTCCTTAAAATTTATGTTCCAGTGTTTTATCACAAGTATTTTCTATATAAGACGTTGATCTTTAAATTGGGTTGTGTTTACATCCATATTACTACTATTATTTGATAGTTTTAATGATGTAATGATATTTTAAATGGATTATTCTTTGATAGAATGACGTTTAAGAAACCCATTTTATATCATGGGTTACGCTATGATGAAGGATTTCTGTTTTTGTGGAACATGTAAGAATGATTTCATTATGAGATGGTCAGGACCTATATCTCTATCCAATGCATTAAATAATGATTTATATCTCATAATATAGACATAATTGGAAGAAAAGGTAAATTTGGTTCAGTAATATAGTGCTAGAATTTCATGTAAATATGGTTTAGTAATACATGGCTGGAATGACTTTTCAACCTAGTTCAGTAATACAATATTGGAATGGTATGTAAAACTAATTCATTAATACATAGATGGAACAGTACGTATACATTGTTCAATAATGTACTTTTTCCACTATTATGGTCTTGGAAGTGATTCCTACGATACTATAGAAATAAAATAATGTACTTATTTGTTTTCCATAATACCATTATTTATGACAATGTAATTTTATCGTGGTTATTGTTCCTTTATGATAAATTCCTTATATACTGTAAAGATTATTTCATGACCCAATATTTTGATATTAAAACTTTATGTTCATGTTTTTACATTATTATGTTTTTGGGTTGTCCAATGTTCTCAATGTTTACCCTAACTGAGCATTTGAGCTCTCCCATTTTATTTATTCTTTTCCCCAAGATATAAAAAATGTTTTAGGTAGAAAAAAAGGGGGAAGATCTTTGTTCGGGATGTTGAAGATCATTCACCAAGATAGAATATTGTGGTCTACGTTACAAAATACACTAAAATAATATAGTCTTTGAGCGTCTGTTTGCATCATGTATTATGTATTCCACAAAAGTAATGTAATTACAATGTACGTCAAGCCTGGGTCATTAGAGTTAGAATCAAAGTGAATGTTTAGTCAACTATTGGAACCTTAAATGGGAGAAATTTAGTGATATCTCTTGAGATATTTATATTATATGTCTAGGGATGTCCCTATGGGTATGTATAACTAGAGGTTACAGTACCATGGTATTGATCATTAATAACCAAGTATTAAACCAAATATGTTAGAGATTGAAAATACTTCCCCTTGATTATATTGTTTTCCTAGTATGATTTTTTCCTCTCAGACTATTCTTTTTTTTGTTTTAGAAAACGGCTGAAAAATGAGGATTCAAGTTAACAAAGAACACGATGGATAATGGAATGATATTCATTATGAGAAAACCAAATGAAATGGGAGTTGAGAAGCGAAACATCATTATTATGACTAATAAGCAATCTCAAAATATTATTAACAATTTCAACTTTGGTGAGATTTTTGATGTACCTAATAAAAGAGATATAGAGTTTCATGGTGATCATAGAGGAAATAATGTTCAATATACCTCATGAAATCATGTGGGAAAAGGTATCAAGGAGAATGATTTAAAGGAACTGGAATATAATTCAGGTGTTCAAAAGGACAAAAATCCAACAATTGCAAATGAAATGTCCTATTTAACAAAGTGGACAAGGATAATGGTATTTCTATGACATAAACTATGGTTAAATTTTTTAAATGTGTAATCTATGGGAATTATGAAAATTGATTCCCTAAGGGAAAATATTATGAAGAGAATCATCATAGTTTTATGGGTAGTATTAATGTTGTTGATGATGAAGAGACTATAAATGATATATGTGATGAAAGATGTGTTAACGAATTAAATTATGATCCTCAGTTAATGGTTAAAGAAGATTGTGTAATGATTGCTTGTTTATCATGAATAATGTATTCTAAGTAATTTTAGGGTATTATGGAATAAAAAAACATCAAGTGGTTGTTACACGTTTATTTTTCCATAAGTATTTGAAACTATATGTTGAATGGTACCTATTACAATAAATAGTTATTCAGATATATTTTCAAATCAAATGAAACACGAATAATGATGGGATAAGGAGATAATTAGATGTTTTATAGTATTAATGACTGCATGAATGATACAATGACACATTGATATCACATTTTGAGTATATAGAATTTTTTTATTTTGTGTGTGTGTAAAGAGTCTATTTTGAAAGAATTCATGTTTCACTAAAGTTTTATGCTAATTCATGTTATTATCATGTTTTAAGAGAAGACATTATCAAGGTGTTCACATGTTTGGAATGTGACAACAAAATACTACCTTACGGGATATGGGAGATACGTGTTGTGTAAATTTAGTTCAACTCCTTATAATGTTTTATATTTTCAGTTTCTAGAGAGTTTTTATGGTTATGTATTTATGGATATTATGAATTATACTTAGTTTAATGTTTTTTAATCAATATATTATCTCACTATAGGTGGAATTATGCATATTTTATTACCTTTTCTAGCCTATTTTTTTTTCAGGGGGTGGAATGACCTTTCATTCTATAGCATGTTATACAAACACTTCATGAATGAAAAATTCAACTTCATTTATTTAAATAATATATGATGTCAAAATTGTTCAAATCACGAACAATGGTGAGATTGTACAAATATAAAATATGTATTTGTTCTCATGTAAAATATTAAATTTTACTGAATGAAAATTGAAAACCAAAATTTTTATTTGTGTACATTGATACCCAATGAAATTAGGTGATCCCTTAAATAAATGCATATTTATTTATTTCTAGTAGTTAACTGCTTCCAAACCATTCTCTCTATCAATATCCATCTGAACCTAATGGTTAGATTTTTCTTCCATACCCACGTTTTCACTTCTCACATATGTTCTCCAATGTGGACACCTAGTGATGAGTTACTTTTGGTAACCATTATGTTTCTAACATTTTTAAATAAAGTTTTTGTATTCCTTTTTAGGAGGTGGGTTTCCATGAAATAAACATTCAATTAATAATCCTTTTATAACCCTGATTAATTTCGAGGGAAAAATTCTTTTTAAGGGGGGATAATGTAACACCCTGATATTTTATGATATAGATTATTTTCAATTTATTTTATGTTATTTTTTGTACACAACACAAATATTATATTTCACTATATGAAACACAATTTATCTTTTAATATACATAAAAATTTTATTGGCATTCATTACACGTAATACAGACTTTCATCGACAGCTTCTGTTGTATGCAATACTGAGTTTCACTAAACAATGATATATTATTATAATATTAATTTTTAATGGGATATAAACTAGATTTTATGAATATATTAACCATATTTTGAATTTTACATAATTTTAAAATTCATCCTATCTATTTTCCAAACATGATATAAGAACAATTTCATCTTTTCGGATAATAGAAGTATTATTTTAATGCATTTTTTCCACCATTAGATGGTGCACCCATTTTAATTCTATATTTAATAGTTTTACATATTCTATTCGAAAAAATAATTGAATTTTTTGTAATAGGGAAATCAATATTTACTTTGGTTTAATTTTTTTAATAAAATTCATATTTTAATAAATATTTAAAATTAGAAATTTTTAAATAAAAAATTAATTTCACCTAACTTATTTATATAGTTATATTATCTTTTTAATTGGTTTTATAGTGTAATTGAATTATTTTTTATCATTTAATCCAATTTCATTCAATGAATGTAATTTCACAATTAAATTAGTCATAAACAAATGACAATTTTTTTGATAAATTTATACTTTTGAAAATCCATCTCTATGGTTTTTGACAATGAGAATTAATTTTAATTTAATTTATAAAAATTATTTGTTTTGAATTATAAAAAATGGATTCCATATTTTCAGTTAGTGGATCCAAATTATATTAATAGGTTAATTTTATTTTTTTGGATATTATGACTTGTAACTACGGTAATTTTTATTTGACACTATTAAAGGTAAATAGGGTAAATTATTTGAACAAATAATATGATAAGGGGAATAAAATGATAATAAAACCTAAAAAATCCAATTGGATGAATAATATTCTACCTTTAACATATTAGGTTCTAAACATAGTAATTTAAGGGCCACATGACAATGATAATGTCATATATTTTAATAAAACCAATTAAAGTGACAAAATGTCAAACTAACATTTCTTATGAGTATAATAATTTTAATATAGGGATAACCAGAAGATTTGATGAAAATAAATAGTCAATAGAAATATAAAAGAATTAACTATATCTCCATAATTAATTTTTAATTTTTAATAAATACATAATTACTTTAAATTCTTATATTTTAATGATGCAAAAATTAATTAATTGATGAGAAATCCATAAAACCATTTTTTAATAATAATAATCATAAAAGACCTAAACACATGAAAAAATCATATTGGTTGAGTATATATCGACCATAAGCACTAAATAGTTATTAAAAGGACCATTTGTGTCTTTATAAAATACATTATGACATTTATTTTATTAGATGAGTATATCTCAGTTATTTTTTTTTCTATGATGACCATTTCCAGCTTTTATAAGTATACCATTTTAAATATTTTCTTATCAAGAAGATAAATTCATATAAATATATTCTTATGAAATCTATTAAATTTATGTTTATCATAGTATTTTATTTCAAATTTTTATTCTAAAATTAGTATATTAAATAATTAAACAATATTAATGTAGTGAGTATTTTCATAATGGAGATATCATATAATTTTTTTTGAAAATTTAAGAATAAATATAATTTGGGATACATAATTTGTTATATGAATTTTATAGATGTACTTGATATATTTAGGATATTATAAAATATTTTATTTGCAGATAAAACCTTATCATGGTATTTCAAAAATTCCATGAAACTATTAGTGTCAAAATTGACACTATTGATATTTTGTTAAAATAATGTTTTATAAAATTATTTAAAAATCATAAAATTAATAAAATATATATAACAATTATGCAATGATCTAAAATATTATAAATTATTCATTTATGGTATACATTAAATCAAATATGTTAATATTATACCCTTTTAATATTTAAACAATTTTTAACTAAATTAAAATTAAGTAGAATAACTAATTGTTAATTAAAATTATAATACAAAATTGAAATAAAAAAGAACTAAATTTTATTGGTTTATGACATTTAATTTTTAAAATATATTATATTCAAGTATATTTCCTTTTTGTTGTACTGGGATTGATTTTCAAATTGTTATAAATCTGTAGATTCTAAAAATCCAAAAGTGTCCCTCATCCCAATTAAAAAAGGACACATCCTCCCTCATTTCTCCACAACTCATAAAGCCTTCAAGCTCATATATAACCTACCAATTTGTCTTCAAAACCACACTAGTTAAATTCTAGAGGTTATCGTATTCTCAAAAGACAAACTCAAGTTCCATCAAGTGGAGATCTAAAAAAAGCATGTCAAAGAAGAGGTAATATCCTCTACCGATTATTTAAATATTATTTTCTTATTATTCTTCGACTTAATTAGTTGTATAATTATATGTTATTAAATATAGTATAATTTATATACTGAGATGTTATTATAATAATGAAACAATTATATTCTACCTTCAATGCTTCTTATAAAAAATTAAATCACCACGCGTGCATACGTACGACTTACCATCTCCACGATGTTGTATAATCTGTTTTTCAACACCATATTACTTGGATGGGTATAATTATGGAAGTAATAACTATATATTATTAATATATCATGATATTTATTATGAATTTTTAAACACCATCCACTTAAAAACCATTCATTAACTATTCGAAAGATATTGTTGCTCATGCGTACGTACAACCTACCTTCACCACGATGCGATGTGATTCATTATACATGATCATCACTAAAGCATGATTATATAAATCTACAGAATGAAAAAATATTTTATATATTTTGTTAATATCATTTTTGAATGATATGACGATGACCTACGATGGAGAGTTGGATCTTATTCGACAAAACATGCATAATTACATAAATCAATTAACACATGAATATCAAGTAATAATGAAATGATACTAAAATTGATAATAATATGATAATATATGATATAATAAAATATATGCTTATATAATATGTCAATAAGATTAATTATATTATTATATTGGTGCTTCAGATACATATAAACCATATCAGACCAAAGGAAAGGGATTATTCTTTTTCAGTTTTATTTCCATGGAACATATGCCTTATAAACCATGTAATTCTTTTGTGTGGTGTTTATTGTACCCATGAATGTTATTATTATTATTATTATTAGTAAGTTTTGATATTTACATATGGATATTATTTTATTTATTATATGAGTCATATGATTCAACTAATTATAAATTTGGTAAGGGATAACATTGTAAATCCTAATTTTATCCATGATTATTTATTCCAATGTATTTGCTAGGGATATATTTATCATCCATGTCCTTCATTACTCAAAATATTTTCATGAAATGTTTACAATTTTTCCGAGTATGTTTAAAGTAATTTATACCGATTTTCAAATTTTACTACATGGTTTGGAAGGAATCATTCTTTTTTTACCATACGAGGTACTTTTTGACTTTTTCAAAAGTATAAGGGTAATGTTTTTTAACATATACCGAATGAATGTATTTTTTCACGGTTTCATGAATCCTTATTTTCATGTATCTTTCTATAATCTATTTCAAGATTATTTTTAATTAATTTATTTTCTTTTAAAATTTCATGTCATTTTTAGAAAATAAAACACTTTTAATGAAGAAATTATATTTTCCTCAAGAATTAAGTTTGAGGGTTTTATCAAAATTATTTTCCATATAAGATTATGTTGTTTATATAAGGTTATGATTCTATCCCTATTACTAATATGTTTGACTCAGTTAATTATGGAATGATTTTTATATGGTTTTCTCTAGTATATAATGATGTTTAAGAAACCCATTTTATTTTATGAGTTACATAATGACGAATGATTTATGTTTTTGTAGCATATGTAAAAATGATTTCATTATGAGATGGGTGGGACCTATATCACCCTCCCATGAAATGAGTAATGATTAATATATCATGATATTGACATTAATATAATGACAATTCTGGTCCAATAATATAGGGTTGGAACGTCAAGTAAATCTATTTCAGTAATAGCTGGATAGAATGTCAAGTAGTCCGAGTTATGTAATACATGGTTGGAATGACACATAATCCCTATTTAGTAATACATGTATAGAATTGAAATTAAACCCATTTCAATAATAGACTTTTTTTTACTATGATGGTAAAAGCTGCAATGTCTTGTATACTATGTAAATAGTACTATGTGAATATTTATTTTCCTCTATCCCATGTTTTATGCCATTGTTATTTTACCAGGGTAAATGTCCCTTTATGATCTATGCCTTACGTACTAGAATGAGTTTTTTCATGACCCATGATTTTTATATTTTATATTTTTTTCATGTTTTTGCATTCTTATGTTTATGGTATTTTCATTGTTCTCAATTTTTATCCTCACATAGTATTTGAGCTCAGGAAATTTATGTTTTCGTTTTCCAAGATTAAAATGAATGGTTTTTGGTTGGATAAAATGGTAATACCTTCATTGTCACATACATGACTTATTTTAATGTAAAATTCCTTTTAATTTCCCTTCATTCTTTGTTTTGAGGGTTTCCCAAGCATTTATGGATGAATGGGTGAGTTTTTATGAATTGGGCCAAACTGTGAGCCCAATTCTAGATTTAAAAATAAATTATGATTCCTTTATAACTCCTTAAGTTTTAAAAAAAATTCATCCATTCCAATTCATAATTGTCATCTAGTGACCTATTAACACCACCATATGAATTTGGACCATTTAGGAATCCATAATCATGGTGGATATGGGTTTTTATTTAAGGGATTGGGTCTTCCTGAAAGCCCATTTTCTGCATTAAAAATAAATTTTAATTATGTAATATCTCCTTCAAAATTTGGGTTTTTTTCAGTGATTCCAACTCTCACCCGATCCCACCTACCTAAGGCACGCCCCCATTCCATCCTTCCCATATTTGGTGTTTGATAGAATCGCGAAAATGGTGGAAACTTCTCTGGATTTCAGAAATCTTCCAGATTTAGAGAGGTAAATTGATCCTTTCATAAATCATTTTATTTTTAATATTTTTCCCCCATTAAAGTTCCTACAAGTTCTCCTAATAATTGTTAGAACCTCCCATGATTTTTTAGATGTTTTCAAATTCATATGATGTTGGATTTTGGGTCGTTTTATTCAAGATTATTTTGGGTAAGTGTTTCTCTCTTCAATTCCTTCCTTCTCTTTAGGGTTTCCTCCCACATTCATGAATTTAAAGAATTTCCAGAAGTTATGGTTCGAACCTAGGGTTTTATTTGGTGTATTTTGGTCAAATATTGTGTTCAAATTATATTTTTATCTTCCTTGTGGTGCGGCGGTGTTGCGGTTGACGTTTCACACCAAGTTTTGAGTGATTCGACACTTTCAGTAGGTGGTTCCATGTGTAAACTATTATTGATGAGTTAGCTTGCTGTATTTCTTAATTTTTCATATTTCTCATATGTTAGGTGTGGTGTGAAAACTGTTTATTATTAATTTGGATAAGTGTTTTATTTTATAGTTTCATTTTAACTTGAAATTGGGTGTTTTTGTGTGTAACTCATGGGGTATTATTTGGGTGTATTTTATGACATATGGAATTGGTTTACTAAATATTGTTTGGACTGAAAATTCTGGTTTGGTGATGAATTAGTGTCATGTGAGCTTAAAATAGGGTTTTGAATAGATTTTATGTGTAAAACATAGTTATACTTCTTGAGAGTATTTTATGAAAATGTGTGTTTTCATTTGGATCTTTTGTAGTATTATTCAAGGTGATTTTATAAAACTTTAATGTGGTTTTATAAAGGTATCTAGATATTAAAATTATGTTTTGGATAGGAATTGGTATGGTTTTCGGTCTTAACATGGGGTTTTGAAATGAGTTTTGTGTGCAAGACATATTTACAACACTTGGGTTCTTTTTATGAAAATTGTAAATGTTTTAGTTGGTTAAACAAAGTGGGAAAAGGGTTCATATGTACTCTTTGGTATGTGTGTTCACCTATTATGGTGTTTTTAAAGGTGAAGTGATGTTTTAAGATGTCAAACATTTTAAGAATGTTTTGTAAATTTCTGAAATGTTTTATTAAATTGGGATGGTGGAGCGATACTTGTTTGTGGGTTGTTTCGTGTAAGTTTGATGATAAAAATGATTTTGAAGGTAAAAAGGGTATTATTGTCAAGTGAGTGGGCTGTTATGAGAGTTTTAATATATTGGAATGTTTTTATAAAATTGTTTAATGTATTTTTGGTAGTGTTAAAGAAAAGTAAAAAGTGTTGTGGGCTATTTTGGTGTGAGTCGCATTTCAAAATCATTTTGAATGAAAGTTGACTTTTGTGACTTGTGTTGTATACATGTGGGGTGTTTGGTGAATTTATGATATGTAAATGATTTTTTTATGTGAAAATTATATTCATTGACTTGTTGAACTTGTTTGAGCACAAAGGGAAAACCCGAGTATCTAGGTGGGTGGACGTGTACTAGTATGCTCGTGAATCCGTGGGGTTTGGCCTCAGTTTCACTTAGCAATATTGACACTTAAAACAGTAAATAAACTATGATGATGATGATTTGGGACAACTAGGTTATGGTTATTTTCTCTAATAGTGGCATGTGCACGAGAACATATATTTTTTTTTGATACTCTCACCGATATACGAGGTACCTAGGACCCCCAACTAGCTAGTGCCTCGGGGTTATTTCTTATTACTTGTGCTCTTTAGATCCGTTATACTTACCATCGACATGCAGTATATTTGGTAGTAAAAATTCAGTATATTTTGAATTTATTTTAAAAGTGTTGATTCTTTAAATTATCCCACTTGAAAATGGATTTTTTTTAGTTTCATGTTTTAGAAATTGTAACTAGAAATTACATGTTTTTGAAAACATGCATGCTTTTCATCATTGAATGTTTTTTCACATGGAATCTATTAGTGGTGTTATCCTACTAGTTATTGGCTCACACCCCACTTACACCCTTGGGTGTAAGTAGACTTGGTTATTTTCGTTGTCACAGGTTTGGGTACAACTTTTGTGCCAACATTTCGGGTTTTTGGCGGTCCATCATGATACGGTGCTGCGGATATGGCTTGAGGGCAGAGTCTCTCTCCGTGTAGAGGTTCTTGGGCTATCCATTGTGGGTTTCTTCTGTTGTTATAGTCTTCTATAATTGTTTTAAATTATGTAATTCAGTTCTGTAATTTTGTAAAAGATTGTTTTTTTGAAAAATATATATTTGTTTTATTGGATTCGTTCGTTGTTTTATGTTTACAAACTTGGGTAAATCATTCCCAAATATCATTTTCTATTACCCGGCCACTTGTGCCAGCCTGTGGGGATCGGGAATTCCCTTTGGTCATTATCATAGTCTGGGATTGGGGCCGGGGTTGGTGGCGACCAGATTCGGTTCGTGACAAAATGTTATCAGAGGAGGTTCACTCTCTTTGGGTTATGTTATTTGGGGAAAAATCGAAATAGTATGGAGTTAGGATTTTCGGGATATTGAATTTCAGTTATGAGTAGTGTGGCTGATCACCACACCTCGTGATGGGATTTAAGTATCCAGGGGAAGTCGGGACCTTTCAGAGTCCATTGTTTTTCATGGTTTAATGATGATTAATGGAAATGAGAAGAGAGTTGGGTTAATGGTCTCAGTAAGCTCACATGGCCTGGCAAGCCATGTGGAGCTGAGGATATTCCCTAGAACACTCTCTGTGATAGTGAAGTGATTAGAATATGGCCTCCAACCATATGTCCAAGTCACCCACTGAAACTAGTATTCTCTCACATTTTCTTGTGTTCTTTAGTTTTGAAATCTTGGAACTTTGGTTTTAATGTGACTTGGTTTTAAGAAGTGTAATGTTATTGTGAAATAATTTTCAAATAAAGATGGAATGGTATGATTTATGAAATTTTGGAACTAAATATTCATAACTATTTTGAAATGGAAAATGGTGTGATACACCTCTTTTGAAGTCATAAACTGTATTGAAGTTGGTTTTGAAAAAGTGTTTCCAATAGAGTTTTCTAAACAATAATAGTCTTTTTAATTTGATGAGATGATATGAAATTTATGTGAATAACATGAAAGTGAGTTCTTGTATAAAAGTTTATGTCTTTCTGAAAATTTTAGTAATATTTTAATTGGGATTTGAAATCTCATGGTTAGCGGTTTTGAAAAAAATTAAGTGTGGGATTACCATTTTGGTTTTAAAAATTGGAATGAATCATTGTTTTCTCCTTTGGTATTTCCATGAGTGAACACATGCATGGGGTTATATGGGATGATGGATGGTTGATGGCACGACTGTATGAGTGCCGAGACGGATATGAGGAGGGTACCCGGTGTGGCACAAAAACATGCATGTATGAGGCCCATGGGGTTTCATTGGTCGATACTCTTACCACTAAAACATTTGTTTTCAAGGATATGGTTTTAAAGAAAAACATGTTGTGTTGATGAATAGTTTAACATGGTTTGTATTATGGGTTTTTAAAAATGTAGTTTTTGTGGGATGTTGTTTTTAGTCCAATAACCCCTCCTATTTGAATTGTGTTTTGGGTTTATGTTTGGTCGGTAAGCTGGGTTGAAAGACCGGTTAGTAGTCTCCTATGAGATATGTTTCGGGACACCTTTATGGTGGTTACCATTATGTGTTTGGATCTGTTTTATGGTTTTCTTGACCGATAGACCATCTTGGTTGGGTCCTTGGGTTCTCCCGTTGGATAAGGTACGCCACCATTTATGGTTATTGCACAACTGAAGTGAAACTCAGATTGTTTCGTCGTTGGAAAATCATCCAGTTGATCAATGTAAGGAATCATTTCTTGAGCATTGGAGAATCAGTCTACACCATTTACATTCTCGGTTTTTTTTCAGATCCTCTTGTTCTGGAAGAGTGCTCGTGGATAGTTGAAACAGACCTTAGTTTCTTATTCTACCCGATTCGTCGAAGGTTGAAGTTGTATGGGGTTTTCAGTATGGATAGTGTATAAGAGGGCCTCTGAGTCCTTCGTAGTATATTCAAATAAAGGGTTCACAATAAACTACCAATGTGGGAAATTTGGTCATGAGAAGATATTGTGGCCACATTCTAGAATTGTGTGTTTTTGGGGATGTTGTATAAGGTCCCTCTCCATGCGTTGCTTATATCAGTCGCAATAGTCATGTTCTGTGATTCCTTATGATGTCATGTGCTCGATTGACTGTATAGGTGAATGTAGTGAAATCCTCTGACAGTCCTTATTATGTTGGGCAAATTTCTACCTTGTAAAAACTTCAAAATCATCCATTTTAAAGGAATGTGAGTGTAGGTGTTCTTTTCTTCTATTGTTTCTCACCTAAAGAAACATGGTGTGATGTGTGGCCATCTTATTAGACCGTGTTTCTGTGAAATATCGGGATATGGTAAAGTGAGTTTGGAATGTGTTATGTCTGGAAAACTTATCTGGGATTGCGGTGTAGTTTTTGGTTGCACTGAAAGAAGAATTCTCATTCCGTGGGATTCCAAAGACTAACTTTGAGGCTGAAGATTCTTCAATCATTTGAGCTCCAGCCATAGGTCTCAGAGATAACCTGGGTTGTAGTCACGTGAAATCACAGGTTCATTTAAACCCTTGTACAAATTCCTGTCCTAAATATGAAATATAGGAAGTGTTTAAACCTATGGTGTCATCATATTTCTTCTATTGTTCCCGTTTGGTGGAAATAGGTAGAGGGTCTTGTACCCATGTCATCAAACACTGTTATTCCCCCCCCCCCTTGGTTTCCATTGAGTCTTTAGAGAATTGTTGTAAATTGGCTAGACAAGTTGAGCACATGGTTTTCAATTGGTTAGTTCTAACCATGAACAAAAAAAATAACCATGCAGATATAAGGATCCACATAGTATCACATAGTTTTCCAAACTATGTAGACTAATCGTGTGACCGTCCCAACTCCTTAATTTTGGGGTCTTTTCGTGTCGGCCCAAGCCGGTCGGTTAAGATGGTTTGTTCATATGGTGGGAATACCCACCATGGGTATAATTCATATTATTTTGTAAATTTCTAATGGATGTATACCCCTTGTACTAGGGAGTCTGTTTGGGCCTCCCCTATTAGTGTCTTGATTCTGTCTCGGGAAAAAATTTTAAGTTGTCTCTTATAGTGGTTAGCCCATTTGTGTCTCATCATACGAGTAACTCATATATTTCCTTGGACTTTTCTAGGAAGTAGGAATTATCCTTGGGAGTTATCTAACTACCTAAATCTTCCTTGGGTGAACATTGATATTGGAGAGTGCCCAATGGTTTAGTTCTAGTATGGTAAGTGTAACCTTTTTCGATGTTGTTGTTTATTTTGGTAAATTGATTAAGTATTGTTCAGTTTGTGTTTGAGAAGTTTTCATTTAGGATAAAGCCTTAATGTGATTGATTTATACAGGAACGTTGTGTAAGTTTGGTTTGTGAGAGTATTCCTTCCATCATTGATCACTGGAGGTGTTTTGGCCCTTGGGGGTGAAACCTCACAAGGGAGTACCTCTTGGTTTCTCTGTTGGTATTGGTTGTTACGTTGGACTTGATGTGACTTTACAGGGAGGAAGTTTTCATGGTGGGGAGAATTGTAACATACATGACTTATTTTAATGTTAAATTACATTTAATTTCCATTCATTCTTTGTTTTGAGGGTTTCCCTAGCATTTATCGAGGAATGGGTGATTTTTTATGAATTGGGCCAAACCGTGAGCCCAATTCCAGATTTAAAAATAAATTGTCATTCATTTATAACACCTTAATTGTTAAACATTTTTCATCCATTACAATTCATAATTGTCATCCCCTGACCAATTAACACCACCATAAGAATTTGGACCATTTAGGAATCCATAATAATGGTGGATATGGGTTTTTATTTAATAGATTGTGTCTCCCCGAAAGCCCATTTTCTACATTAAAAATAAATTTTAATTATTTAATCTCTCTTTCACTATTTGGGTTTTTTTGGTGATTCCAACTCTCACCTAAGCCCACGTTCCTAAGGCACTCCCCATTCCATCCTTCCCCAATTTGGAGCTTGATAGAATCGCGAAAATGGTAGAAACTTCTCTGGATTTCAAAAATCGTCTAGATTTAGAGAGGTATATTGATCCTTTCATAACTCATTCTATTTTTACTCCTTTTCCACCATTACAGTTCCTAAAAGATCTCCAAATATTTGATCGAACCTCCCATGATTTTTTTTGATGTTTTCAAATTCAGATGCTGGTGTATTTTGCATCGTTTTATTCAAGATAATTTTTGGTTAGTGTTTCTCTCTTCAATTCCTTCCTTCTCATTAGGGTTTCCTACAAATTTCATGAATTTATAGAATGTCTAGAAGTTAGGGTTAGAACCCAGGGTTTGATTTGGTGTATTTGAGGTCAAATATTGTGTTCTAATTCTGGCTTTATCTTCCTTGTGGTGCGGCGGTGGTGCGGTTGATGTTTCGCCCCAAGTTTTGAGGGATTCGACACTGTCGACAGGTGTTTCCGTGAGTAAACAATTATTGATGAGTTAGATATCTGTATTTCTTAATTTTTCATATTCCTCATATGTTAGGTGTGGTTTGAATACTTTTTATTATTAATTTGGATATGTTTTTTATTTTATAGTTTTATTTTAACTTGAAATTGGGTGTTTTCGTGCTTAACTCATGGGGTATTATTTGGGTGTATTTCATGACATATGGAAATGGTTTACTAAATATTGTTTGGCCGGCCAATTCTGGTTTGGTGATGAATTAGTGTCGTGAGGGCCTAAAAATAGGGTTTTTAATAGATTTTATGTGTAAAACATTGTTATACTTCTTGAGAGTATTTTATGAAAATGTGTGTTTTCATTTGGATCTTTTGTAGTATTATTCAAGGAGATTTTATAAAACATGAATGTGGTTTTATAAAGGTATCTAGGGCTTGAAAGTATGTTTTGAATAGGAATTGGTATGGGTTTTTGTCTTATCTTGGGGTTTTGAAATGAGTTTTGTGTGTAAGACATATTTAAAACACTTGGGTTATTTTTATGAAAAGTATAAATGTTTTAGTTGGTTAAACAAAGTGGGAAAATGGTGAATATGTACTGTTTGGGATGTGTGTTCACCTATTATGGTGTTTTTAATGGTGAAGTGATGTTTTAAGATGTCAATAAAATTTAGAATGTTTTTTAAATTTCTGAAATTTTTTATTAAATTGGGATGTTGGAGCGAAACTTGTTTGTGGGTTGTTTCGTGTAAGTTTGATGATAAAAATGATTTTGAAGGTAAAAAGGGTATTATGTAACAAGTTAGTGGGCTTTTATTAGAGTTTTAATATATTGTAATGTTTTTATAAAATTGATTAATGGATTTGTGGAAGTGTTAAAGAAATGTGAAAAGTGTTGTGGGCTATTTTGGCGTGAGTCAGATTTCAAAATCATTTTGAATGAAAGTTGACTTTTGGGACTTGTGTTGTATACATGTGGGCTGTTTGGTGAATTTATAATATGTAAACCCCATTGTCAGGTCAATACTTTTATCAGACATTTATTTTTTGACAACTATTATGAATATATTTTTTTTCAGTTTTTTTTGTACATTTTATCATTTTGCAGGATTGGTGATTTGAGAATATGTACTAGTACATTACTATAATTCCACCAATTAGTGTGATATGTCTACTTGGTTCTTTTAATTTCCACAAATGTTTTAATGATATTTAATTCCATAAAATATGTTATATATTATATTGTACATAAGAAAACTACATATCCTTACAATGAAGTAAATATAAAGGGAAATGTGACCATCTAGATTTAACAAATATATGATTGTTGGTCAATATGACTGTTGGGAACTATACTCTTGATAATAATTTGATCATCATAATTATTTTTTTTATTAAAATTTGAAAATGGATAATTGATAAATAAGGAAAAGTCAATAGCTTCAATTAGTTGAGCCGGGAAATTTGAATCTCATCTATGGGAAATTAAGAGGGAGTTATAAACACAAGGGTTCTCCCTTTACAAATCTCATGTTAACTTCAACAAGTGATGTATGAATGAAATCGATTACAAAAAAAGTACAATTTAGTGGAGATCATCAGTTGGATGATGTTAGTCGAGGCACCACAAGAAACTACCACTAATGCACACATAACTCATAGGGATTACAAAAGTGTAATAAGGGGTTAAATACCCAATACATAGTTACAAGAGTGTAATTACTTTGAATAAATAAAATTTCATTCCATCAATTCCTTTTTTATTAATAGTTTTCCTTAATAAAAATATGTTTAATGATATGGAATTTGATAAATTGAATTTTCAGACCTAAATTTTACTTTTCAGAAAATAAAATTATTTTTATGATAATATAATTAATACTGAATAATATTTATTTTAATGAAATAGTATAGTAGAAACACATTTATTTATAAATAAATGATAAAATAATTTTAAATTTGTTTAACTGTCAAAAAAATTCCTATTAATTTTCTACTTGCAAGTATTTTAAATAAATAAGGACTATTATATTTAATAGTCAAATTTATAATATTTATAGAATTATTATCTTAAAATAAATATTATTCCATAAATTATAACATTGAAATTAGGTTAGGTTCAATTTATTATTATTATCAAAAATGTTATTTTAATTAATAGTAAAAATAATTTTTGATGTTTTTGGTTTTTTTAATGTCCTCATTATTAGGTCATAATGATTTTATAATTAATTATCCATAATACACAAACTAGAATATATAATTTTATCAATATAAATTATTTTAATATATTTTAATCAATTTCCAAACTTATAATTTACTTATCAAAGTCTAAAATGGAAGCATTATCATTAAAAAAATATTTTGTTTCAATCAGTACATTTCTATGAAAAAAGAGGTAATGGAAAATGATTATAGTCTCTTGTGGATGAAAATAACATAAAATATGTCCCAAAACATAAAAACCAGGGGCAAAAACTATCGACAAGACCTTGGTTTTTCATTCATCAAAAACATATATTTCCAAGGCATGTATATGGAAATTTATAAAAAATCAGAATTTTTTTTATTTAAATATCCACCCATTTATCCATTTTTTTACAAAAACTATCCCCCCATTGAATAAAATATAGTTTTACATCCCATGGAGTTTTTTCAAGGTGTCCTCATGCCGTGAAGGTCCCAATCCTCATGTACCATGAGTTACTTTTCAAGTTAATGGAATTATACTTCTTTTCTTTTCAATTCAAGAAATTCATTTAATTTTTATAATATACATTTTATGATTACTACCATAAATTAAACTATTTATATTACCCATAAATATAATGTTTTATCAATGAGATAATATTTTTCCATCAAATTTGGCCTTGTTTAAAAACCATGTTTTATACCCATTATGTAGTTGAATTTAATTCTAAAAAATTCTATCTTCGCCGCTAATAAATTATCTTTTATTTTATTTTTTTAATACCAAAGAATCTATTATTTCAAAATAGGATTCAACGATAGGTCAAAATGATTTATTTTATTCTAGGATTAACATGCTTGAAACCTTATTTCACTTTTATTGGGATGAAAATGACATAATGTTCATGTTTTAAAGAACTTTTGTGACACCATTATTAGGATATGAAAGACATATTTCTTTACTCTCCATGTGTTATTTATGAAATGATTTATTATGATATTTGTGTTTATGATTAAATAATACATATGAATGGTTCACCATGATAGCTCTCGAGTAAATTGGGCAAATAATTTAGTCTCTAGAGATGACATGTTATACGATACCTTAGTTAATAGCCTTTGTAATTTTACGACACCATAGTGGTTGAATTTTGTGATCTGATTATGAATGTATAAATTAATTTTCTAGTAACATTTATAGGTTATGATTAATGTTATTTTTAATATTTTATTCCACATGTTATCTTTCTCATGCCACAGTGATATTTCTCCTGTTCTTATTGATATTCATCGAGATCACATGCTATCTATTTCCCTTACTAATTCACTAACTAGTCCTTACTCCCATATTTTAATTTGATATAGGTCCCCATGTTATTAGATTTATTAAAAATATATTGGATGCACCAAAAAATAATATTTCATATTTTTATAAGCTTTTTTACGTTTTCAGGTATATTGTACATTATTTACCAGAAACTAACCAACAAAAAATACTCTATTTGTAAAATTTAATGAAAATTTATTTGATAAAAAATAGTATTCTATATTACTGGTAGCATCACCTTTCCTACTAAAGGTAGTGTTAGGGATTTCTCATTTTTCTTACTGCCATCCTGGTGAGCCATAGTGGTTTTTCTTGTGACATAATTGAACCGTTCAAATTTGAATTCCATTTCTTTTTCTTTTTTACTTTAGAAGTCAAATTATATTAATATTAATCTAAATAATGTTAATAATATTTTATGTAAAATAAATTTTGTTAAATTATTTAAAAATCTTAACAAATCTATTTGGAAATTTACAATGATAAATGGTCCAAATATCATTATGTGGTAATTTATTATCCAATTTATACCTTATAAGTAAATTTATTACGCTTTAATATTAAAAACCTCATTATCATGGTTTTGATTATAATTTATTTACCAAGGGGATTTACGAAAATTTAAGGTCTAATGATATTTAAACCTATAAAATATATTTTTATTATAGTATTATGATTATATATTCCTCATCTTCTAATACATGTTATTTTTGAACCATTTTACATGAGTTAGGAAAATATTATATTATAATATTTATTGTATTTCTCAAAATGAAATTAATGATATTTTATAATAGAAAAATATTTTATTAAATAATATATAATTTATAATATTACGATATTTATCCATGTGGATGCTCTATGGTTTGAAATACCATATATTCTTCATTTGGGGTCACTATTACATTTATGGTACCTTTTAGAAACCCTAAATAATAAAAAACATTCATAGCACAATAATTGACTCTACGGTTAATAAAGTGTCAAATGTAAGAGATAAGGGAGATAACAAAACACAAAAATTACAAATAACAATTTATAAATATATTTCAGGTAATCGTAAAATTATTTTCTAATAATATCAATTTTGTTTCATTTATCCATAAAAATAAATTATATTAAATAATTACTTTTTTTAATTTTAATAATGCCCCTCACCTCAATTATAAAAGGGAACATAATACCAAGTATTATTCAAAATGTTTTAGGATTCATGATTTTTTTTATAAAAACCATAATATCATCCTTTCATCAATAAAAAATCATTGATCTTGTTGTAATTCCATGATACATCCCCCTCAAGGTTTATTGTGTAATTAGAAAGAGAGTTTTCAATAAAGAAGTATATCTCTTAGTTAACAAATTTCAATTTTATATCATCTACTACTACATTTAAATTCAATTAGAAATTATAAAAAATTTAATAAACTATATTTAATATAATTAGTTTTTATTATGAATAAGGAACAACTATAATTTCGCTTCTTTTTATCCAATAAAATTTGAAAAATCACATGTGTTTGTTCCACTTGCTGTCTCCACGTAGCATTGTAATTAATTTTTTGTCATCACATTACATCAATACTAATAATTACGTATTTACTAAATATATGGTTTATTTATTAAATTATTATGGTTTTATAAATATTAATTATTATTTATCATTCTCTCATTCCATTTGTAAAAAAACCGAAATAACATTCTTGTCTATGTATGACATACCATCTCCGTGAATGAAAAAAAATTTATTTTCCATTTATATATGTTATGGATAAATATTAATAAGCTACTAATTATTAAAAATTATATTTATATCATGCATAAAATATATGATATGATGGGTCTATGATTAATGTACAATGAATAGAATTAGATAACTAGAGTTTCAGTGAAAAATAACACTGTTAATACTATGAGACCACCATTTTAATAAAGATTTTTTAATGAATGGGTATCTAAATGTTATAATAGGATCATAAATTATTTAAAAAAATTTCAATTGTTTATTTTACTGAATAATAATAATTTTTATTTCACTATACATGAGGTTATACCTCTTTCAAAACAGGCGGATCTTATCATATAGATTTTATGTTATATTCTCATTATTTAAAGGGATTGTTTATTATTATGTTTTTGATGATGAAATTTCATAATATAAATTTTATTAATGTAATGAAATTTTTTATCATATTGTTATTTTAGCATACTATTTGTATTACATTCATTTTACTCTCTTTTTGGGAAAAAATAATGAAAGAATATTTTTAAGGAAATATGAATATTTCGTTATTTAGTGAATAAATATTTTTCACCAATGTCTATTCGTTTTAGTTGAAAAATAAATAATATATGCTACTATTATACAATGATTTTTTCAATTTATTTTCACACAAGATTAAATATTTTCAAAATATTTTAAATTTAATATTATTTTCATTTTCTAAATGAGGTCCTTTTGAATTTTAACAAAAATGTGACAAGAATATTTAGTTATACATTCATGTTAGGAAAAGAATTTCCCACCATTATTACTACCTAATTCATTGAATAAATAATTAAAATGTAACATATTTCTATTTAATGAAAAATTTTCCCATAATATTTTTCATATTTTTAGATTTTAAATAACTTTTTTCAAAATGAAAATTGTATTTTCTTCATGATGTATTACAAGTTACATTTTATAGGAATTTTTATCTATTATTACATCCTTTTATGTTAATCATTATTTAATATTATATAATAAAAATATATAGTAATAATTATTTGTCTATATGGATTATGATTTTGGTTATCATAAATAAATGTTATCAATTTTTCATTAGATCTTCTGTGATAAAACGTCAAAATATTTATGTAACTTGTTTCCTTTCCATGGGTGAAGATATAAGATTTATGGTTTATGGGTTTGTTACGCACAAATATTTGGGAGTTGAATTATATATTGTGTCAGAATATAATTATATATCACTTTATTGAACTAGGTTAATTTGGATATCTCATAAAAAAATAAGGACTAGAATTATGGTTAATCTAGTTTGTTAAGTAACATTGTCTAATATTATAGTCTTCAATGTGAACTTCAACTAAAGATATTATGGAATGGTGAGTGAAAAAATATTCTATAATTGAATTTTGTATCCTCATAATTATTAAATTGATTTTCTATAATGATGTGTATTCCACAAACAAATTTCTTAAGAAAATGTTTTGTCGTCATGGATCATGTGCTTCAATTCCATTATGATTCACGTTTATGAACTACCATGATTTATGTAGTGATTCAATATTATGATCTATAAAATGTTTGTTATTGATTTATAATGTTAATATTATGTTCTCATACCATTATGATCTTATTATTATTATGTATCATTGATATCTCTCTTGATTACCCTTACTGAGCATCTGAGCTCAACCATTCATTTGTTTCCCTTAAGCAGGTTATGACTAAAGGTTCTATGTAGGGTATGTCTAAGTAATGTACAATTTGGGAAGATGTTTTATGGAGATATTTATGATCACTAAGTAAATAAAAATATTTGGTATCTATTATTGAATGAAAATAATACTTTATAGTTCGATCATAGATCATAATGTTGTTTATTGAATATTTATATAAAATGATGCGATATTTATGTATTAAAATTATTGATCACTACAATACCATGGTATATTTAGATATGATTTTTGAATTGGATTATCCTTCCACACATAGACCTTGTATAGTTTTTTAGAAAAGTGTTGGTCGGAGTGGATACTCAAGAGGGGGGTGAATTGAGTTCCAATTTAAAATTTCTGCTAAAAACAATTTCTATTAAAATCCCCCAATTTCAAAAACAGATTAAACTGTAGTGAATTTATACAGATTATAAAGGTTCATTTAGTTTCTCAAAGATTGATTAGTTCTCAGTTAACTTAATCTTATGATTAATTTAACTTTTGAAACTAACTTACTGGTTTACAATAAATATAAACACTTGCGAGTTTAACTATCAAAGTAGCCTTGAAAATAAATTATATTTCAAATTAATAGCAGCGGAATATGAAATAGATAAGTATTGTATGGATATAAACTTTAACTAAAAACACAGAGGAGTTAACCAAGAGGTTCAGTCTCAAGCCGAGACTTAGTCCTCTCAAAAGTTTAATATAAGGATGATCCACACCCTGGATCGGGGTTCAACAGTTTACAACTGTCCAGGTCCAAGACCTCTACCACAGTTATTCGTGGGAACACACACAACAGAAACCAGCTATTCAGGTCACACGACCTCTACCACTGTCCCAGTGGGAAGACAAATATGTAAGAGTGTTGAGTGAGGATTTACAAATCCTCCAGTTAAAGCACAGAAGACAGTGTGTGTTAAATACAGCAGATAACACACACTTCTCAATATGTAAAAAGATAAATCACAGAGCAAATATTTAGAGTGTAGAAATGGCTCCAGTGATCTTCGTGCAGCTCTCGACTCCTTTTGTTTATTAGAATTCGTTCTGAGTCTTCTTCAGGTTTTTGTCTGGAAAACAGAGTATCATCTGTTTCCTTGACTTCCAGGTTTAGCTTGCTTATCGGCTCAGAGAATGAAGAGATTTGTGTAGTTCTTCTTTAGCATAAATTGCTCTACGTATGCTCTATGTTCAGGAGGCTGGTAGTAGTAATCTCGTGAGTGCAAGTTCTCCAATTGTTCTTTTTTTTGCACGTTTTGATCTTGATCGCCAGCGTATATTATGTGCTCTTTTCTACATCCTTTTTTTAAATCATGAGATTCGACAAAAGATATGATTCCCTTGTTTGCAAGTACGAGGTACGGTTTCCTGAAAACCAGCAACACATATTAAATAAATGTCAGTGCATTAAAATATACCTAATGTGACCGTTGGTCAGATTAAATAATAATAAAGAAATTTAAAGCATGTCGGGGTTCTGTCTCTGAATGGTTGTTCATGATAACGGTAGACTTTGTCATGGTAGGTCTGAGTATCGGTAGGCATCTGTAATGGTAAACTTGTCTGTCGGTAGACTTGATGTATCGGTAGCGGTGGACATGTAACAGTAGCGGTGGCTATGCCTTTACCAGTAGCAGTAACTCTTTATCGGTAGCTGTGGCTCTGCCTTGTAACGGTAGTGGTAGCTCTATATCGGTAGACTTTGCATAACGGTGAACTTCAGCATATCGGTAGCTGTCAGCTTTGCTGTAATGATAACTGTCTACCTCGATGCAGCTGTAGACTTTGAGTATCAGTAGACATTGAGTAGCGGTAGACTTTGAGTACCGGTGAACTTCGTATCGGTAGCTCTTATTCGATATCAATAGCTTTAAGTCATAACGGTAGCTACTATCTGTAACGGTAGCTATAAACTGTTTAAGCATTCTCTTGGAAGAATGAGTTAAGTCACAGTAAACATATATTCGATAATGCAAAATCAAGATATAAATAAGGAATGGTTGGGATTATCAAAACATAATAAAGAAACTTAATTCCAGAGGGTTCAACAATCTCCCCCTTTTTGATAATCAAAACTTATGCCAAGAAAAAATATCAAATTATGATATCAACAGTATAGTATCAGAGAAATCAAAATAATAAAAAAAATAAAAAATAAAAAATATATCAGAGGAAAAAAAATGAACAACATTCTCTTTTGGTTTTCCAAGAATTTCTCCCCCTTTGTGATTAACAAAAAGATACATTTGGGAAAATCATAAAAGTACAAAAATACAATGAATCCCATCGAAAAAATAGAAGCACTCAATCATCCTCTCGGACAGGTGTCTTTCCCTTGGGATCAGCAGAGTGTGCAGAGGTAGAGTCAGTAGGCTCGGGAATTCCGGAAAGAACTATTGGTGGATCAGCAACTGATACAGCACCAGATCTATAATCTGTCTCTTTCTGAGGGATCAAAGGTGTCAAGCTCTTGATGGCTTGGACTGGAGTCAGTTGAGTAGTACTCCCAGAGGCAGATGGTGGAAGGGCAGGTGGTACAATAACCGGTCGAGCATCCACATGTAGGAAAGGCAGCAAGAGATTCCTGAAATCCATGATGATGCTTCCACCTCGCTCCATAGCAGAGACAAAATCATCTCTGTACTCAATAAACTTATCTAAAGCAGGAGTAAGCTCCCGGAGCGTACTAACCTTTTCTCTGAAGGCTTGGGTAACAGGAGGTAACTTCATATTCTCAATCAAAAGCTTGAAATGGTTTGTCATTTGGTGCTTGGTATAAACATTTTCAAAATAAGCATCCACCTTATTTTTGATTTCCTCTTGAGAAGCAGTAGCTGCCCGCAGGTGATCACGAACAAAACTACTTACTTCCCTAGTGGTAGCAAGAATCTTAGTATCTGATGCACCACTAGGACTGGCCTTAGCCAATTCTTTCTAAAGAATAGTGCGGATCTGGTCAAGGTTCAAACTTGTGTTGGATGAGGGAAGAGGTTTCATTGAGAAGGCCACTGTTTCCTTGAAAGAGTGAGTCAGACTACTAACCATCTTCTGTACAAGTTCATCCTGACTGTTCAGATGTTCCTTAACTGACTTCTTAAAAGCCTCAAAAACTTCCACAAACAGTTTGACCACTTCTTTGATATAGCGAATTTCAGTGTCCACATGGGTTTGAGAACTGTTTAAAGCAGTCAAGGAGGAAATTGATTGTCTAAGAGCAATTACAGCTCCAGTCCAACTCTCAATCTGAGTGGGCACACCTTAAGTTTGTCCACTATTTGTTCCACAGGACTGGATATACTACATCCAATGGATAACTCAAGGGATTGCTCCACGTTTTTTATCTCTTAAAACATACTTTTCTTCATATCTCCCATTGATTCTCTTATTACTTCTATCAATTCGGCTTTTAAAGACTTAAGGTCATCTTTTGTTGCCACATTTTCATTCATAGTGGGTAAGGTAACTAGTTCCCTTTGGGCTTGGTCTTCCTCATCAGAATCACCATAAGATAGTCCAAGAATCATATATCGGGGAGCTGATTTCCAACCTTCAATGTCATATGATACTGATACTGAGCCGAGATTCTCTCCTTCTCTTGGAACATTCTCCTGAGGTATCTCTTCCAACTCTTCTCCCTGAGGTAATTCTACAATTTTCTCCACAATTTCAGTAGATTCAGTAGCCATTAGTTCTAAGTCACTAATGACTATCTCATCAACAGGTGCTACTGCTATATCTTCCTGCTCAGGCACTATCCTGACTGTACTGACTGTTAGGGGACTCAAACTGAGCTCTCTTTCAACATTTTCCTCATCATCTACTTCATCATCAGCCTCCTGTTCTCTATGATTGGATTCGGTTGTCTCATCTTCATCAGAGGTGTCCTTGACAACATATTGGCATGATTCTTCTCCTCCTTCTATAGTCTCTGAATCATTATCCTTCAAGACAATTTCTCTCTTTGGTAGTTCTTTTGGAGGGATAGCTGCTCCAGAAGAAATAACATGATGCATAGGACTAGGGGGTAAGTCTGGATCTCCTCCTTCCTCAACTGAAGTCTCTTCCTCCTCAGCTTTATCATCACTGTAAACTGGTTCTGGCTCATCTGGTCCAAGACCAGGATCTCTAACATCTTTTGGTCTGGATGGATGATTCTCAGGAGTGAATTTCTCAAAAAAATTTCCATCATCATTTACCCATGATTTCTTCCAAGGATTCCAGCTGACTTTCATGTATTTACAAATAGTTCTTGTAATACAGAAGTTATCCTTAACTACTACCAGCTCATCCTGAGGTCCAGCTATCTCCTTCACTTTCAGCATCACAGAAATTAGTTTGGAGAAAAACAGGGTATTTGATTTTGACTTTGGTCTAGTCATCTCTTCTACTTGAACCATAATCAATCTACATATATTGATTTTCACACCGTGCTTCAGCAAATGTAACAAATATATGTCTTGGAATCTTAAAGTGGCAAAGTCTCCTCTTCTCGGACTAACAACATGCTAAATAAATTTAAATAACAGCTTATCTTCTCCTTCCATCTCTGCAGCAATCACCTTTCTAGGGGTTCCATTCCCTGTGAGTTTCGGCAAAGCGTCTTCATATTGAAATACATCACTGGTCGAAGGTACAAACTTGGAATAAAAAGTAAAATCACCCTCATGTGGAACTCTTAGGTTCTCAGCCCATTCTCCTGAAGTAAACAATACTTCCTGACCATTCACATAAGAAACCATTCTGCTTTCTTCTTCAGACTTTTCAAAATGAACGAATTCGTAGAACTGTTTCACCAATCCTGGATAGTAAGGTCCGTTGTTGTTCGTGAAGCATTCTAGCCAACCTTGTTCTTTTAACACTCTAAGAACCAGCGACTTGCTTTCCATAACCCATTCTGCACACACCTCTTTTTCAACAACTATCTCGTGCTTCGATAGGTGTGGATTTACTGATCTTATCTGAGCTAAACTTCCCTTGACACTTCCACTGGCATCAGTACTAGCTAATTTTTGTCTCTTCGGTGCCGGCGCTTCACTTCCATCCGTCATCTGAGGTCTCTTGACTCGGGCCATTACAGATTTGAGGCTAGGGTTCTGAAGGTCGAGAGGTTTAGGTTTAGGAGAGTTCGAGCAGAAAAGTTCGCGATGAGTTTGAGTGAGTCTAGTTCTAGTTTTAATATCATTTAGGATTCATAAATCACATAAATCATAAAATAAAATAAAACGGTTCGATGTATCGGCTTTTAAAAAAAATGAAAATATACTGGTAAAGTTCTCTAACGGTGAGATTTCTCTAACTGTGAGGTTTCTCTAACGGTGAGGTTTCTCTAACGGTGAGGTTTCTCTAACAGTGATGTTTCTCTAACAGTGAGGTTTCACTAACGGTGAGGTTTCTCTAACGGTGAGGTTTCTCTAATGGTGAGGTTTCTCTAACGATGAGGTTTCTCTAACGGTGAGGTTTCTCTAACCGTGAGGGTTCTCTAATGGTGAGGTTTCTCTAACGGTGAGGTTTCTCTAATGGTGAGGTTTCTCTAACGGTGAGGTTTCTCTATACTATAATTAATCATACCTAACTCATGTTTGATGTAATTTAATCTCTCAGAATTCAACGGCTTTGTAAAAATATCAGCTAACTGATATTCAGTGCCAATGAATTCAAGAGTGATATCACCCTTTTGATAGTGATCCCTCAAAAAGTGATGTCTCACATCAATATGCTTTGTCCTAGCATGAGATACCGGATTTTTGGAAATGTTAATAGAACTTGTATTGTCACACTTTATAGAGACATGTTTGAATTGATATCCATAGTCTAGTAAAGTGTGTTTCATCCACAAGATTTGTGAACAACCACTACCAGCAGCTATATACTCATCTTCGGCAGTAGATAATGCAACAGAATTCTGCTTCTTACTACACCAAGATACTAGCGATTTACCTAAGATGTGACATGTTCCAGAGGAGCTTTTTCTGTCTAACTTACAACCAGCAAAATCAGCATCAGAGTAACTCAATAAATCAAATGATTGTCGTTTTGGATAAAATATTCCTAAATTGGGAGTATGTTTTAGATATTTGAAAATTCTTTTAACAGCAGTCAAATGAGACTCCTTTGGGTTTGCTTGAAATCGAGCACACATGCATACACTGAACATGATGTCGGGTCTACTGGCAGTAAGGTACAGTAGACTTCCTATCATACCTCTGTAGTTGGTTTTATTTACTGGTTCTCCAGTTTCATCACTATCCAACTTACAGGTGGTACTCATAGGTGTATCACTGCCTTTACTACTATCCAATGAAAAACGTTTTAGAAAATCTTTAATATATTTACTTTGATTCAAAATAATACCATTTTTGTTTTGAAAGATCTGAAATCCAAGGAAAAATTTGAGTTCTCCCATTAAGCTCATTTCAAACTCGTTTTGCATTATTTTTGAAAAATCAATACATAAAGAATTTTTAGAAGATCCAAAAATAATATCATCTACATAGATCTGTACTATTAAAACATTTTTAGAAATCCATTTAATGAAAAGAGTAGGATCATCTATTCCTTTAGTAAATCCTTTTGAAATAAGAAAAGAGCTGAGCCTATCATACCAAGCTCTTGGAGCTTGCTTTAAACCATATAATGCTTTAGATAGCATGAAAACATGATTGGAAAAATGGGGATTTGTAAAACCAGGAGGTTGTTCAACAAATACATCCTCATTTATATATCCATTCAGAAAAGTGCTTTTAACATCCATTTGATAGAGTGTGAAATTCAGATGAGCAGCATGAGCAAGTAATATCCTAATGGCCTCTAATCTAGCTACGGGTGCAAAAGTTTCCTCATAGTCTATTCCTTCCTCTTGACTATAGCCTTGTGCAACTAGCCTAGCCTTGTTTCTAATGATAATTCCAGATTCATCAACTTTGTTCCTAAACACCCATTTAGTGCCTATGGTTGGAGTGTCCTTAGGTCTTTCCACTAATTCCCAAACTTTTTTTCTTTCAAACTGATTTAGTTCTTCTTGCATAGCCATTACCCAGAATTCATCATTGATAGCATCATTGATATCTTTGGGTTCATGTTGTGAGAGAAAAGCTTGATATTCAACCTGATTTCTTAGAGAAGCTCTAGTTTGTGTTCCTCTATTTAAATCACCTACAACAACATCAAGAGGATGATTCTTGAGAGTTCTAACACCTCTATATGGAGTTGAACTGGCTTCTTCAGAGTTGTCTAAAGGTCTGGAATTGGTATGAGCAGATTCTGGAAAATTTCCAGAACTGAATTCTTTTACAGGGGATTCAGTATTCTTATCATTTAGGTCCAGATTTGACAAATCTTCCCAAGATCTTCAAGGTAGGATTTAGGCTCATGTGGATCAGTCTCATCAAATTTGACATGAACTGATTCTTCCACACATTTGGTTCTTTTATTGAAAACTCTATAGGCTTTACTAGAGATAGAGTAACCTAGGAAAATTCCTTCATCACTCTTGGATGCAAATTTGTCAAGATTGTCTTTAGTGTTAAGGATAAAGACTTTGCAACCAAAAACATTGAAGTAATTAACCATAGGCTTCCTATTATTCCAAAGTTCATAAGGGGTCCTTTTTAGAATAGGTCTAATTAAAACTCTATTAATGACATAGCAAGCTGTATTTACAGCTTCAGCCCAAAAATAAATAGGTAAGTCATACTCATTAAGCATAGTCCTTGCAATTTCTTGAAGGGTTCTATTTCTTCTTTCCACTACACCATTCTGTTGGGGTGTTCTAGGAGCAGAAAAGTTGTGATTATAGCCATTGTGTGAGCAGTAGGATTCAAATTCATGATTTTCAAACTCACGCCCATGATCACTCCTCATGGTCTTAATTTTGAGTCCACTAAGATTTTCTACAGTCTTGGAATATTTAACAAAGTAGGAACAAGCTTCACTTTTGTGAGCTAGAAAGTATACCCAAGTGTATCTAAAAAAACCATCTACAAGAACATAAACATAGTGCTTCCCATTTAAACTTGAAACTCTTGAAGGTCCAAACAAATCCATGTGAACCAATTCAAGTGGTTGAGAAGTTGAAACTTCTTTCTTTGGTTTAAAAGAAACTTTGTGTTGTTTTCCCTTTTGATAGGGATTGCACACTTTATCATTTGGGAATTCTAATTTGGGTAGGTCTCTAACTAAGCATTTCATAGAAAGTTTCCTAAGTGAGTGAAAATTACAGTGTCCTAGTCTCCTATGCCACAACCAAGACTCTTTATAGAAAGCATTTAAGCAGGAAACATTTTGTTTGACCAAGGAATTTAGATCAACAGCATATACATTCTCATTTCTAGATGCAGTGAAAACTAAGTCATGTTTTGAATTAAAAACATTGCATGAATTATTTTCAAATTTAACATTAAAACCATCATCACACAACTGAGATATACTAAGTAAGTTATACTTTAATCCGTCAACAAAAAGTACTTTAGAAATCAAAATTGTATCAGGGTTACCAATCTGGCCTAAGACTATGATTTTTCCTTTTGCATTGTCACCAAAGGTGACATGCCCACCATCAACCTTAATCAGACTCTTGAAGCAAGAATAGTCTCCTGTCATATGTCTTGAACATCCGCTGTCCAAATACCATAGAGTGTTACAGATGCTCTTTAAACAATTTCCCTGCAAAACATATTAGACATAGGATAATTTTGGTACCCAGATCTTTTTGGGTCGAGAAAGGTTAGCCAATAAAACTTTGGGAACCCATATTTGCTTTATAGTTTTTCTAAGACCAGAAATCATATTTTGAGACAAAAATACTTTGTTGGGTGCTTTAGAAAACTGTTTTGTATAAGATGGTCCTGAACTAGAACTAGCAGAAAACTGTCCAGATTTTGGGACAAATTTGGTTTTGCTTACTTGTCTCTGTCCAGGCTGATATCCTAGACCGGTGGTATATTTGGGAGCAATATGTTTTCCTAGTAGTTGTGTCAAGGTATCCCTACCAGTAGTGAAATTTTCAATATCATTTCTTAATTGTTCATTTGATAATTTAAGTTGAGTGTTCTCTTTCAATAGTTGAGCATACTTCTCTTTTTCCACACTTAAACCTGTTTCAATATTACTTGTCAAATCATGTTGTTTCTTCAAAGATTTATATTTATTCTTTAGTTCATTGCAAGTATCTTCCAGCATATTGCAATATTCAAACAGTTCAGCTTTAGACATATTTTCTTCATTGTCTGAATCATCGTCATTTCCAGAATAAAAATTGTTTAAAGCTGGTGAAATAGGTACCTCAGATGTGTTAGTCATGAAACACATATTAGCACGATTTCTTTCAAATTCACTACATTCCGATTCACTTGTGCTGTCCTCCGAAGCACTCCAGGTTTCTTTCATTGCTCTCTTGTACCTCTTGTCCTTATAGTCATATTTTTTCTTGAATTTTAACTTAGGACAGTCGGCTTTGATGTGTCCTTTCCTCTTGCATTCATAGCAGACTATATCATCTTCTTTATCCGACTTCTTCCACTTGCCTTGTTGATCATACTTACCTTGGTAGCTAGGTTTTCTGAAAAACTTTTTCTTCCTATAGAACTTCTTGAATCTCCTGGCTATTTGAGCCATTTCTTCATCACTGTCAGAATCTGAATCTTCACTAGACGAGCTTTCAGTAGGCACATGTAATTTCTCCTTGTCTTTACTCTTTGATGGAGTAGTCTTAAATGCCACAGATTTCTTCTTGGGTTCATCATCTTCTTCTTTGTTCACCTTCAATTCTTCTTCATACATCATTAGTTTACCAATTAACTCCTTGACAGGCAGTGTTCCAATGTCACAGGATTCTCTCATTGAGACAGACGTGCCTCTCCATCTATCTGGAAAACATCTCAGTATTCTCATGATTTTTTCCTTTGCTGGAACACCCTTTCCAAGTGAGCTCATTATGTTGACTATCTCATTAAACCTGAGATACATGTCAGAAATGGGTTCATCATCTTTTATTTTAAATTTATCATATTTAATAGTATAAGTATTTAACCGCATTTCCTTAACATTAGTTGTTCCTTCAAGAGAAACAGCCAAGTTATCCAAAATATCAAAAGCAGTTTTGCAGGCAGAAATTCTATTGAATTCCTCATCTCCTAAAGCACAGTAGAGGGCATTTATGGCTTTACAATTATTATTGTAAGCCGCCTTAGTAGGTTCATCCCAAGTTATTCTTTCAGTTTCTGGAATTTTGAATTGAGATTCTATAGCAGTCCAGATATCAAAACCCATACTTTCTAAATGGATTTTCATTTTAAGTTTCCACTGAGCATAGTTATTTCCATTGAAGAAAGGTGGCCGGTTAGTAGCAGCACCCTCAAGTCTATTATCCATTATAAACAAAATTTAAAGTGATAAAAATTTAGAAATAACAGAAATTTTAAGAACTTTAAAATACAACTAAAATCACAGTTAAAAAACAGAGTAATATAGAAAATATTTCATTTCCTCTAATACCAAATGTTGGTCGCAGTGGATACTCAAGAGGGGGTTGAATTGAGTCCAAATTTAAAATTTCTGCTAAAAACAATTTCTATTAAAATCCCCCAATTTCAAAAACAGATTAAACTGTAGTGAATTTATACAGATTATAAAGGTTCACTTAGTTTCTCAAAGATTGATTAGTTCTCAGTTAACTTAATCTTATGATTAATTTAACTTTTGAAACTAACTTACTGGTTTACAATAAATATAAACACTTGCGAGTTTAACTATCAAATTAGCCTTGAAAATAAATTATATTTCAAAGTAATAACAGCGGAATATGAAATAGATAAGTATTGTATGGATATAAACTTTAACTAAAAACACAGCGGAGTTAACCAAGAGGTTTAGTCTCAAGCCGAGACTTAGTCCTCTCAAAAGTTATATATAAGGATGATCCACACCCTGGATCGGGGTTCAACAGTTTACAACTCTCCAGGTCCAAGACCTCTACCACAGTTATTCGTGGGAACAAACACAACAGCAACCAGCTGTTCAGGTCACACGACCTCTACCACTTTCCCAGTGGGAAAACAAATATGTAAGAGTGTTGAGTGAGGATTTACAAATCCTCCAGTTAAAGCACAGAAGACAGTGTGTCTGTGTTAAATACAACAGATAATACACACTGCTCAATATGTAAAAAGATAAATCCCAGAGCAAATATTTAGAGTGTAGAAATGGCTCTAGTGATCTTCGTGCAGCTCTCGACTCCTTTTGTTGATTAGAATTCGTTCTGAGTCTTCTTCTGGTTTTTGTCTGGAAAACAGAGTATCATCTGTTTCCTTGACTTCCAAGTTCAGCTTGCTTATCGGCTCAGAGAATGAAGAGATTTGTGTAGTTCTTCTTTAGCATAAATTGCTCTACGTATGCTCTATGTTCTGGAGGCTGGTAGTAGTAATCTCTTGAGTGCAAGTTCTCCAGCTGTTCTTTTTTTTTTGCACGTTTTGAGCTTGATCGACAGCGTATATTATGTGCTCTTTTCTGCATCCGTCTTTTAAAGCACGAGCTCCGGCAAAATATATGATTCCCTTTTTTGTAAGTACGAGGTACGGTTTCCTGAAAACCAGCAACACATATTAAATAAATGTCAGTGCATGAAAATATACCTAATGTGACCGTTGGTTAGATTAAATAATAATAAAGAAATTTAAAGCATGTCGGGGTTCTGTCTCTGAACGATTGCTCATGATAACGGTAGACTTTGTCATGGTAGTTATGAGTATCGGTAGGCATCTGTAACGGTAGACTTGTCTGTCGGTAGACTTGATGTATCGGTAGCGGTGGACTTGTAACAGTAGTGGTGGCTCTGCCTTTACCAGTAGTGGTAACTCTTTATCGGTAGCTGTGGCTCTTCCTTGTAACGGTAGCGGTTGCTCTCTATCGGTAGACTATGCATAACAGTGAAATTCAACATATCGGTAGCAGTCATCTTTGCTATAACGATAACTGTCTACCTCGAAGCAGCGGTAGACTTTGAGTATCGGTAGACTTTGAGTAGCGGTAGACTTTGAGTACCGGTGAACTTCGTATCGGTAGCTCTTATTCGATATCAGTAGCTTTAAGTCATAACGGTAGCTACTATCTGTAACGGTAGCTATAAACTTTTTAAGCATTCTCTTGGCAGAATGAGTTAAGTCACAGTAAACATATATCCGATAATGCAAAATCAAGATATAAATAAGGAATGGTTGGGATTATCAAAACATAATAAAGCAACTTAATTCCAGAGGGTTCAACAAAAAGAAAATCTCATTTAAGATCCTATATAATCCAATTATCTTATATTAATAAAAGAAAAATTATAAACGCCATTTGGAAGAAACTTCCTTAATATCAGTCCCGTTTAAGAAATTAAAAATTAAACATGCCTAAAATATTTGGGGATGAGCTCAACATTAAATACATGATATTATATTGGGATATATTAGTGTATTCGCAGAAGCACTTTTCGATTATCCCGCAGTATAAGGGATATAGTTTCCAATTGAACTCATACTAGTATTAGTGGATATATCAAATAGTCTATAAATAATAACCCCTATTAAATTAGAAAATTTATTAAGATACTATAGGATAATAATAAAAAGGGTTTTATAATCCCATGTCCATCACTATATGAGGATTATGTCATCTTTATCAAGGTGAAGGATAAATAAATCCATCATTGGATTCATTTACTTGGAATATAAAAATTCCTGATCACAAAAACATATTCTCTACACTGTATTTATAACATTAACAATAATATTTTACATATAAATACTTCTTTAGGGTTTATCATCAATTTTTATACAATCAATCAATTTTAGAATGAAAATATATACTCAATAAAACTTTTTTACATATGATATAAACACTTTGAATTCATAGAGACTTCATTTGGGCATTCAATTTTTCCATATAGTCTGCATGGATATGATTGATAAAGTCAATAAAGATTACCTATAAAAAATTTATGATAGTATTTATTGATGATATTCTCATATATTATATGACCATGAAATAACATATATATCATTTGAGCAATGTGATGAAAAAATGATCAAAGAAGAAATATTTTAGATATTTAGTTAGTGAAAATTTTGTCTTCAAAATGTATCCTTATTAGGTCATGTAATCATAATATAGGTTGTATATATATATCCATTATTGAATGGTGAAATTGAATAATATAAAATTCCAATGACTGTGATAGGGATCTATATTTTTCTTGGTTTATTTTGATATTATTGATGATTTATGAGATATTTCACATGATAATAGAATCTAATAACTATGTTAACATTGAATTATGTGATGATAATATAAAAATAGTAATTTAAATATTAATTTAAATAACTAAGTTGAATTTGGCCACCACACCAACATTACAATTATCCTATAGTAGAGACGAGTTTTTTATATATAGTAATTATTTAAGGAATGTAAGTGTGTTATTATAATAAATGATGAGGTAATATAATATAAATTACTTAAATTAATTTAATTTGTGAAAAATTATTCAATGAATGATTTTAAGTATGTAAAAGTAGTTTTTTCATTAAAAATTTTCCCAAATTTTCCCTATTGTAAAATATGTCATACATAAACTGGTAATTAGATATTAAATTACATATTCCAAAATAAAGAGTTTCACTAGAAACAATGGATATTTTTTTAGTTTTTTCCAATTTTGTTTTTAGATGGTTAGATGGATAAGAAGGAGACCATTTTGAAAATATAAAAAAAATTAAAAAAATTAATGTTTACTACAAGCGTGGAAGTGAAACTAAAAATACATATAATGTTTAACTATAGTGTTCAAGTGAACAATATAGATGAAATAAAATATAGAACAAGAAGACCCTAATTTTTTTGTATTCCAAATTAACATGTTACTATATCTACTCATTAAACCCCACATATCCTCAATTGAAATGGAACTCATAAAAACCCCATGCATTGTAAATGTTCTGATACCCATTTATATAAAAAATATTGTATACCTGATGGAACAACTAAAAATATATTTCATCTCTTTCTATGAATAATGGTCCAACTATATGTATATTTTAATGAAATCATAATCAAGAATACCATGCTTTTTAAGGAGATATAAAAATAACATTATTTCATAAGGGAAGGGAATAAATATACTAAAAATGATGAATAATATAAAAAAATGATTCAAATTTGAAACTATATCAGACATTAATTGAATATCAAGTAATATTAGTCACGTTAGAAAATATTTCACAATGTAGTTTCTTAATAATTATTATTTTGTAGAGATAAAATAAATTACTTTACCATCATTAGTTTGAAGATTATTGGATATGTTTTATGAATTATATAATTATGTAAACTATGTGTCTTTTTTATATCATATGTTGATAATTAATTTTGATTATATAAATGAATTACCCATAAATAAATCATGGTCTCAATGATCTTATTCATAAGAGACTCCAACATTGATCAACACATTGATATTTTTAATGGGACTTGAAAAAAGAAAAACAGTATTCACAAGAAAATTAAAGGATGTAAAAACCAAATTTATATATTTGTATATATATATATATAAAATAAATAATTAAAATTGAATCTAATTAAAAAATTATTATTTGATATATATATTTTCATTATGTTAAAAACACCATAATAATAAAATAGTAATATAGAAGAATTAATATGAGTGATATCCCATTAAAGTCAACCCACATATAAGTGAAAGCCTAAATAATGTAAATACATGCATTATACATTATATGGTTGAAAATATGGTATAAGAAACATTTTCATAAATATATTCTAAATTATTTAATAATAATAATCAATTTATGAATCATTAATAAATAAAAATGGATGTTATTTATAAATTATTTCATGATTAATTTCTAAATTTATGTATGAGTAAAAAATTTAAGAAATAAATATAAAACAAAACATCATAAGTGTGAAAAATATACATATGTAAGATTAAAATATAATATTGAAAAATTATTTTATCTCATTCATAAATTAATTTCCTTCAAAAATTCAACCAAATTATTGGTTTTGAAATAAATACTATATATAATGGAGAAATAAATTATACCCATTAAATTCCAAAAGTCTTATAGAAATAACATTATCAAAATTTAAAAAATCGATGATAAATTATATTTATCCAATTTATGTTATTATAAATCTATAAAGTAATATATTATTCACAAAATGAAATCAGAAATTTAAAATAAACAAAAAAATATATAAATTATCGATCTCAATTATTACACTAACAACGTACCCCTTTAAAAATGACATACAAACCAGGAATTTTCAATGCACTCCACCATTTTTAAAATTTATCAAAGAGAAAAAATTATATAAAAAATACACTTCAAGCATTATACTCATTTTCCTATCATTTTTATAGTAGGTTACCTTTTAAAATATGAATGCATAATGAGTATAGAAATCATTCTTAAACAAAAAAAGCAATGAAAGTAATAAATTCAGTGAAAAATTCATATATGCATAAATAGAGTAGACATGAATATAATTGTGATATTATCTAATAAATTTAGTAGATAAAAAGGAAAATACAATATCTCAAATATATTCTTATAAAAATAGTCACTATAGTGCAGTAGTTATAATAGTTTAAAAAATTAATAATTAAAAAATATAATTTGTTTACTCAAAATTTCAAATATTCGATGTTCAAATATTACTTTCTAAAACCCTAGTGAATATATTGTTTTGGTAAAAAGAATATCTAATTGACCACCAATTGAAATAAATTCCAACAAAATATATACATTATTATCATGATCACTTGTAAAATTAAATATATCATCAATGTGTTTAATTATTAAATGAAGTAAATAATTAGATGAAGATGCAATTGAAAAATTATTATCAAAATAAATACAAATTTTATCAAAATAAAAATTAGAATTTTTGAAGGATTATTTGATAAATAAAATTTGATCTTAATAGTTTTCATTTTCAATTTAAACTGTCTATGTTATCGATAAATCAATTGAAAATTACTTCTTTGAATGCTAAGAAATTAAACTTTTATATGTAATTGAAACATACTAGAATTAATTTTTCTATAAATAATATATCCTCTAAAATAATATTTATAATATGAAATTAAATCAATATAGTTATGAAAAGAAAAAAATACACAAGAATTAATATTACTCTTAATATATGGAAGTATATATTTTTTAAATTTACACAATTTAAATGAATTGTTCTTGGAATAGATTGAATCCAAGAACACATGCAATTAAAAAACATAATTTGAAGTCTATAATTAGTTAAATAAAACATAGCTCCCCTTATATCTCTAAATATTTATTTCTCTATATGTTTTATAGATTTATGAATGTCTAATTTAAAATTATTAACAATTTGAGTTCTAATGTAATTATAAGATTCAGTATGGAAACATTTCAATAGTTATATGTCTTACATAGATTAAATCAAGCATACTTCACAAAATCGATAAAAATGTTATGATCAAAAAAAATTCTAATATTCCTATTAAACTGATATCAAATTTAGAATCCATCCCTTCTTAAAATTCATAAGAAACCAAAACCCTAGCAGAACCAAAATCAATATCACCTACATATATCTTAAGAATTAAAATTCCATTATAATATTTTTTATAAAATATTATTGAATTAAAATTACCTCTATTTGAACCATCATTTCGTAAAAAAAGATTATTATTTTAATAAATCTATTGGTGCTTTTGAACATAGTATGATAATTTCTCAAATATTTAATCATGATTATGATGATTTTTTGTGTATAAAACCAGATGGTTGATTAAAATATACGTCCTCAAAAATTATATCATTTAAAATCAAATTTAACATTCTTCTAATATGATTTATACACATAAAGAAATGAAAAATATAACTAAAAAAATATCTTAAATCATGGAAATATGAAAAAATGATTCTTTAACATCAATTCCTTATCGTAGAAAGAATATATGAGAAAAAAGTTAAAATTTATTCACACAAAATTGGATGGAGTCAACAATTTTATTTCTAATAATCTATTTCATTACATTTTTATATTTATGTTTAGTAGTTTTATAGAAGAATAATAAATATTCATATATAATTATTACATCATTTTTATATTAAAAAATAATAATAATAACCATATAAAATCAAAAGGTATGCTATATTGGTAAAGGTATGTTCCTATAACCTAGTCATATGTAAAATAACAAATTTTATTTATTTTATTTTTAAAATTTATTTTATTAGCTTTTATTTTCTCCATTTTATATTTAATCATCGTATGATATACCTAATATAAGGATTGAATAGAAAATCTATTTAGGGGAAGAATAAAAGGGAAGGAAAATGGGGCATCAACAATACAGTACATGGGTGAACCTAATCATTATCTTTTTTATGAATGAATTATCATCGATTTATTAGGTGAATCATATGAAATTTTCATGGAATTAATCGTATTTATAATATTGTAGCTTCATGAAATTTTTATAAAATACAAAACATAAGTTAAGAAAAATGACAATATCAAGTTTACACATAAAATATGTGTTCATATCATTACTTTATAAATTTTGAAAAAAGATAGCATCTTTTTCAATCTCTTAGGAAATATAAAATTACCCAATTCATTACATGGATATATATTATCTGTCCCATATATTGAATTATAACATTCTCATAATCAATAAAATTTCATTGAAATTAAATTTATATCAATAGAACTCAATAAATTATTTAATGAAAACAATTATGTTTCATAAAAATACTATAAATACTATTATAATGATTAATCTATTAGATTCCCAATGAACAAGGGAATCATATTTCTTATAATATATACATGATAAAAAGATTATGTGTCATGGTAAGGATAAATAATAATTCATTTTGAAATAATGAGGTGTTTTGGAAAGTTGTGTATTTTTTTTTAAAAAATTAGTTATAATTATCTTATAAATAATTATAATGAAATACATTCATGGATATCACAATTATAATAATGATAAGGGTGGGAATAAAGCAGGAAACATCTTATAGAATGTTTGGAAGTTAACAGATATGTAGGCTAATTCATGATCTATATTTTTGTGTTTATTTTGAAATAAACATCACCACCTGTTACGATGAGTGTGTAAGTTCTTCTCACACATTTTTAAACATAAGAAAATATAATAAGAATAATAATTTATAATAATCAACTTTTAATGATAAAATTATAATATTTTGTTTTTTTATAGATATATCGAATATCCTACTACCCACTATAATAAAACTACATGAACATTTTTACTTAGTATATCAATGAAACAAATGTTTCCATGTCTCTGGAATAACCATTCGTAAATCCTACACACATGTGAATGCCAAAAATCATAATGAATGTAAATTTTTGTAATAATTGATATTTACTAACAAAATAGATATAAACTTTCATTTCCAACACTTAATATAACAAACTATATGTTTCTTTTCATCTATAAAGATATTTTATGAAATATATTGTTGTAGTAACTTATTCTATCTCTCCTTTTATTCTATTAAAATCAAAATAATCTTGTTGATTTTTCTTAAAATAAATTTTCCATCATATTTTCCTTAATTTATTAATAAATTTTACATGTATACTCATTTTAATTTTCCCTTTTTCTAAATATTTATTCACATAACCATGTTAATTATATTAAAAATATATAATTTTCTATTTATTTAATATCTTTCACTTGTAATAAAAAATAAATGTATATTTTGAATTAAAATTCCAAAATACTATGAATTAAAAATATCGTAGTGCAATTATGCATAACTTCCCATAAAAAATCTAATATTTTGAACTTTTTTCAACTTAGTCGTCAATTAAATGTCACATAAATATTCATCATTCAATCCATGATGACCATAAATATTATGACTCTATATTAACATATGTATCTATGTGACTGCTGAGATGGGTGTAACATTATTGGAGCCCTGAAATTTTCAATTAATTATTATTCTACTTATTTTATCATTATTCTTTTGTAATAATATCGATAGGGAATTATGACTTCCTTAACCAGGTTCCACAAGTTAGTGCCCTGACCTAGTTTGTCACATGACCTCAGAATCAACATCCCAACTTCCAGAGGCTGTTGACTAGAAGCAAGGGTAACATATATTACATGGGTTACTATCCCTTCATTATCAAATCATCACAATAGAAAAAATAAATAACGATTTTCTATATGATAATAAAAAATAACCAAGTTAATTCCATAAACAACATAGGACCAAGAACAAGTTGAAGTATCCAAAGATAGAAAATAATAACCAAAACCAAAAAAACAAAATATTCTATGTCATATAGTTTAATTTTTCGAATAAAAATCCAAAATATATACACACTGAAAACTCCCTTGAGGGTCATGACATCATGTTTGATTCCCCCATCCTTTCTCCAACCTGAATCATTACTCATCCATTTATCATAGGGATCTTTACATCATATTTTCCTACAAATAAGAATTCCATTTGTGTACCAATTAGGTATCATGGGTTGGGTGAGAGTACAAGTCAATAGGCCCCCACCAATGACATATAAAGAAATATCTAGTCAAGAAAAGTGTAATATGTTGTAAAAAGAATTAGAACTAAATGACAATTTAAACATGCTTCAAAATTAATTATTCAAAAAAATTCCACATAAACAATTGGGTTCATGATGGAATCCAAACCAATCATAACTAATGTGGTATGTGATGGAGGGTAATCTATACTGCATGGGAATATAAAAATTTATTCATCCCTGGGTTTTTAATATTCATTTTATTCTAATTTTACATTCACCCATCGAGGGGCCTATAATAGAAGTTTGTCATGCCAAGAGTATTTGGAGTAGTAGTCCCATTCCCATAAAACTGTAATTATAATTAAATAAATATATATAAAAGTGCTTAGATAAATAGTATAGAACCCCATGGAGATTTGAAGTAAAATTATCCAACCCAAAACTCAAATATTAATCAATCTTAAATTTTACATATCATGTTTCCACATTCATAACACATTTATCAGAAAAATTGATCATTTACTTCAAAACTCATTAAAAATTAACGGTTAATCCTATCACCCCTTGAAATAAAATTATAAAACATGAAATAGGAATTGATTTTAAATCCAATCGCCTATTACTCCGCATTTTAAATTCATAATTAACAAATTCAATTTATTGGGACACCCCATGAGTTTCCCCCAATTCTTGTCACAAAATCTCCAATGGGTCAACCATGATCTCTGAAGGGGATCACATTTTCATGTGGTTAAATTCATCAATAAATTTTAATTTTAATTTTTTAAAATTTGAAATCATTATTACAACTAAAAATGTATATCAATTAATTAGACAATAAATACCTACCTTATGATTTTTTTGAATGCTCACCAAATCATAACCCTCAAATCGATGAAAAAATATCATATTCAGAATGGATGAGGAGATCTATAATCAAATCATAGGATGAGGATCCAAAAAATGGAACCATTAAAACCTTTATATAAACCAAATTCCATTGAAGGAAAATTCCTTCCTCTCAAATGGGTAAGAATTATGGGAGGAATAGTATCCTAAAATTGGAACATATTATATACCGTATTGGGTTTAATCCTTCCATTGGATCATCAATTCATAATGAAATGGGTTAATAAATCCTAAAAAACCACTGTATATCCCCCAAGATAAATGGAAATAATTTATGTTCATATTAGGTTGGTTAGGGATAATAACATGGTGTTTTATAATCTTTTAATAAAATTGGAGTTTAAAAATCTCATGTGCACAGTTTCTTTGACAGAGCACAATGTTTTCCCAATCATGATTCTTAATAATGTTCCACAAATTTCTAAGTTATGTGGTTTCTTATATGTTGGTATGAAGTATTAAAAATACTTCACCAATTGTGAAAATCCCATATGTCCAAGGGTGCACATTATTCTGTGATTATCTTCATGGTTTTAGAAAATCATGTTCTAAATGTGCACTGTCCAAAACCCCTCCAAAACCCTCCAAAACTCACCCAAAGACAGCCAAGAGAATCCCCCAAAAATAATAATAATAAAGGGTTAACACGTAACATTAAAAAAGTACAAGGAATCTCTATAATGGTGAGGATCTTATAATCTCCCGACCTTTTTAGAGATCATACTCAATCTATTCAATGATTTGTCATTATGATTATGAGGTAAAAATGGTTGTCCATTGAGCCTAAAAATTTACTAACCTATACATTTTTTCCTCCTTAATATTTCCATTATACCATAACACTTATAATGTCAACATGGTTTTTCCTACAACAGAATCTCATTTTGATCCACAACAAGAATCAGATGCTCCTTAATGGACACATTGGCCTCATACACAACATCATCAACATCAATCACATGAGAGGGGTCGGTGTGGTACTATTTAAGCTTTAAAACATGAAAAACATCATATATAACACTATAACTATGTGGAACATCCAATATATATACTACTTGTCATACTATCTTAATAACCTCAAATGGTCTAATAATCTTAAGCGCCAAATTGCCAAACCTCTGAACCATACTGTGTCCCAATCTCTATGACACCCAATGTGATAACCCAAAATTTCATCAAAGAAATTTTCCTTATTATATTTATGTTATATATAATTAAATTCATAAATCATATATTGAACAAACAAAACCATTATACTCATAATTTATTAATGATATAAGTTGTATTTATTGAATTTAAGGAACATATATCTGTTGAATATTAACTAGAATCTTGGAATATTAATATAACAATTAATAATAATAACCCAACCAAAATAATAATAACATCAACTATGAATTTATAGATTTAGATTTTAAATCTTATAAATTAAATATTATATATTTATATCTTAGTAAATGTTAATAAATAGTTTAAAAATTATATATTAAGTGTTGGTATTTTTGTAATTTACAAATAATTATTTACAATTTTATAATTAATATAATGATATGAATGAAAATATATTTTCATAAAATATATTTATAAATTAATACGTTCTGTCCTCTAATTATATGATTATTTTATCAAAATTTAATCAATTTCTTAAATCGTAATAAAATCAGTTATTATATTAAAATTATTATATTTTGAATAAATGATTATATTGAGTAAAAATTAAATATAATATATTTATAAAATTATTTTCATAAAATGGGATCCAATTCTAAAATCAAGTTATAAAAATGTTTGGATGGTTTTTTGGTATTTTTCTAAAATAGATGAGTTTTTATTCAATAATAAAATACGATTATTTACTATATTTTACTTTCGAATAATAATACATGAATTTTTTAGTCATGGAAGATGTAAGAACCCATTATTTAAAAATAATATTCATTATCTACTAATATTATTCAGTATAATAAAAACTATTTATAGTCTTGATTGAATATAAAAATTAAAATAATAAAATAATCAAACACACCCCTCCCCTCCCAATATAAATACCACCTTCACCACCTATTATCTCCAAAAATTATATTATTTTGAGATTTCATATATTATACCAAACTCAATTTCCAGTCCTATTCCACACATATTGGTCATTATGGTCTCATAGAAAGAACAAACCCAAATTATTTAATGTTGTTCTCAATGAGACGATATTAAAGAGGTAAGAAATCCTTTATTTCATTTTTAATTTATTCTTATTTCTGATCCTCCCATCAACTACCCAATCCAAAATAGAATAATTAAAATTTTATAATATAATTATTAGAAGTTAAATATTTTAATGTAATATATATCCGATATTATGTTATCTTTTAATTTGATTCTAAAAATTAAAACATTATCTCTATTGTGTCGATTCACCAGCTTTGTTGATGATGAATTTTCGTTTTAAATTACAACCTCCATGGATGGTCATAAAAATAAAATATTTGTTATGATAAATTTTAAAATTTATATTAAAAATAATTTTTATTTATTAGAAGTAATATATATTAATAATATTAAATAATAAGACATACTAGTTCACCGTGATTAAAAAACCAACCAGAAAAACTAAACATTCTTCATTAATGTTATATTTAATGAATCATTCTCCAAAAAGAATGAAAATTTTATATATAGAACCATTTAAAATATTATATATAAATACATGACATATAAATCCTCTTCTGGAGTTTTTCTTACCTTCAAAAATAACTCTTGTAATTAAACTCAAGGGAACATATCATAAAATCATGAAACAAATGCTCCTGAAAGGGAAAAATTAAACGTTATATCTCATTAAAATGACCATAATTGAATTTACCAGAATTATAATAAATAAAATATTTGATTAATAGGTTTTAAATTAAATTACCGAATATTATAATTTTATATTTCTAGAAAATATCTTGAAAGTGAATAACCCTTTCAGACATAAGGTAACATATTCTCTTTGAACCTCCATTTATTTTTGACGTAGTACTCTCTGTATATTTACCACAATGTTTTTCAGAATTTTTTTATATAAACCTCATAAATTTTATTTTTATGTTCCAAAAATATATACCTAGAAAAATTATTCGTACTTTGATGGGGAAAGAAATGTTTTATATGGTTTCCCTTTTAATTCATCCTGATAAGAATACCCGGGTAAAGGGTAGTTCCCAATTTCATCCCCATTATCAGGTACTCCACATAATATGTTTTAAGACACAAATTTTTCCCTAAAATAATTATTTTTATCATGAAAACTACATTATATAATTTATAGTTTCATTAAAACTATTATTCATTTGTTCTTTTTTAATACTCTTTTATATTTTACATCAAATGGAACAAAAGTGAAACATTTGTAAAGTTTATTAAACACAAATTATACATTTTTTCACTTCATATGGACATTATTTATTATAATACATGCCTATTTTCCATTATAAATTCCCAAATATCATTTTAAATCCATTCTTTCATAGACACCATTATGATACACCCATTGGTTATGACATATGACAGGATTACGAAACCCAATTCACTACATGGGTAACTCTTATGTTTATTAATTATAATTATTTCTCCATGTAGCACACATGTTTGATGACATATCTGTATGGGTGTGCCCAGATAGCACTAAAATTCATTGGGTAATGTTTAGCCAAAATGATCTGTCATCTTAGAGTAAGGGTAAACATTATTCCTTTATTGGACATTGCCCACCATGTCATGTAGTCTTCTAAGATTACCATGAATAATTCTTCTGTCATATTATATGTTTCAGTCACATTATATTGTATCCATGATTACATGATCCCCCATTCAACATGTAATTCATCAATATGTTTATTTTTGTTCCATTCCTTTTTATGTCATCTTGTTAAGCCTTGTAACTCATGTATTATTCATTATTCTAATGTTTATTCCCTGACTATGCTTTGTAGTTCATTACTTTAATCACATGTTACCCATGTTGTTCTATCCTGATATAAGACCTCAATGGATGATATGAGCTCATTATGTATTTTAAATAAAAGACGTATTTATTTGGGTTTCAGCCATAAAAATTTCTACCAAATCATCAAAATAGAGAATAGTTTACAATCAATGGTTTGTATTTTATAGATAATTATGACTAATATCTTTTAATAATATATTTTAAAGGATATAGTTATTTTTGTTATTATCAGTGCATAGTCTATTTATTTTGTGGATAAGGACTAATAAATATTCCATAGAACCCTATGGATAATTCTATCACAATGGGTAAACAATATTTCCGCATATAGAATCACATGTTAGGATATAAATTTATTTTATAAGTTAATCATATTATGTTCAATGTTTTTTTTATATTATTATTAGGTAAGTATTTAAACCCCATAATTGTAAATGAAATTTCACAGTTAATGTATACAAGTATAATAAGTCATGATAATATTTAAATTGATATGAAATATGATGACTTCCCTAGTAAAATAAAAATCATGATGGGAATGGGAGCCCAAAACTTCAGGAATTTACTATTACAACTATATCATGTTATGAATAATAACTTCAATCAGGTTGAATTCCCTCCTTCTTCTTAAAAATGTCCATGTTGTTGTTGAATCCATTTTTCTACAATGTTCGCCTATGTATTGTGGATATTATGATCATGTTATTACAAAACAATGTATTAACTCTATGGAGAAGATATTTTATGTCCTCTATTTCATATAAGAATAGAAAGACATGATAGGGGGTCTATAATTTTGATGGGGATGTTGATCTGTGGAAGATAATGATAAAAAAGTACAAAGTGGAAATTTATTCCATGGAATGGGAAGAATTCAAGTAACTATTTTAAAATAAATATTTTCCCCTAATAATACATATTAAGATGGAAATGGATTTCCTCAAAGTGAAGCAATAGTAAGAATATTCTATTGAGCCATATGAGTAAAACATTATAAGGCCAGCATGATATTAATCTGGCTTTATCATGAACATGTAAATCAAGGTGGATATCCTACCTTATGCATTAAAATAGAGTATTCAAAATTTTTGGTGATATTAAACATTAATAACTATTAATTGATTCTTAATTGTTCCCTTATTTATGATATAGATATTTTATACTCTTAGTGGTCCTATGGATTTAGAGATAAAAATAAGAAAATAGAGTTTAATATTGTAAGATCAATAGATATATACCATGATGGAAATAATACCCAATATCTCAAGCATCAAAAAGTGTGGTAATAATCATGCTTGGAAATTTATAAATGGAATAATGACATGATTATAATGTGTATGATAGGTGCATCGAGCTAATTATTTCCAAAGTGATATGAAAAATACCACAAATGATGAATGAGAAGGAATGGCTCAGAACAATACTCATCCTAATGTGTAAAATTTCAAGTACAAGAAACATTATAATTATTTAATCCAATTACATAATCCATGGGTTATCAGTGGTAGTAAAAAATGGAAACCTCTAACATAACATGGATCACCATATTCTATTACTACTACTATGGTGGAGCCCGAAAATGATGTGGTGGTAGGTACATAGGTTGTTCATTCAATAATATTGAACGTACTATTTGATTCTGGTTCTACACATTCTTTCATATAAATCATGAGTATTATAATTTTTAAAACACAACCATAAAAATATATAGTGTTAGTTATCAATGAGAATATTAAATGGGGAATATATTTCTTTTCCCCAGTTAATTATTGTGTGATGAACCTTCCAAAAATAAATTTATAACATACTTTGGTGTAGCTTTATGCTATATTGGTCATGTATTGTATATATTTATAAAAATAAAACATCAATTATTGGGAAAGTGATATCACTATTCACATCTAAAGGAATCCTCTAATTTTTTTCATGTGTATGAATGATGTTGAATATAATTCAAAATTATCATGTCAACTACATATACTATTTCCTTATTATAACCATATCATGATCAAATTATTGGGATAATGTAGAGTATAATTCTTGGAAACATGCTCATTGTGATGGAATACAACAATTTTCTCACCAAATATTTCATTGGTCTTCCCCCTGACTAGGTGGTTGAGTTATCAATTAAACTTATTCATATATATCTTCTTATATCAAGTAATATTTATAGAATGGGCACCATTATGTAAGAGAAAATGAAGAAGAAACAACATGATAATATTAACATGGGTTTAACACACCCGTATTCTTCACTGTGGGGTGTGGCAGTCCTCTTCATTAAGAATAAATATGGATTAATGAGACTCTACCTTGATTATTTTTATCTTAACAAAATCATGATAAAGAAAAAGTATCCACATCCAAGGATAGATGACTTTTTTTAGTAACAATCAGTGGAGAATTATTTCCCTATGGTGGACTTTTGGTCAGTATATTATCAATTTAAGAAGATGGAGGACTACATTTTTAGTATATCATTTCGAATAGGTTTTGTGAACTACAAGTTAATAGTGATTCCTCTCAGACTCACTAATTCTCCATACATTTTTGTTGACATAATAAATATTGTATATATTGATAATATCAAAAAAATAGTATTTATTTATGATATTATATTATACTACATGATCATGGAGTAATTTGAGGATAAATTGTACACATTGAGAAAGACTATGTGAAGGGATAAACATTATGAAATGTCCAGTAAATGTGAGTTATGTATGGAGAGATAGTCATTCTTTGAGCATGTTATCACTAGAGAAGTAATATCTTTGGACCCTTTCAAGAAAAAGGAAATCAAAGAGTGGTCAATGAAAATATCTATAACTGAGATTCATACTTCGATTAGATTATCTGGGTACTACCTATGTTTTTTGAGGAATTAGTCCCGATTTTATAACCTACTAACTTAGTTAACCCAGATAGGGGTAATGTATGTTTGGAACTAATAATGTGAGGAATTCTTCAAGGATCTTTTGAAAAGGCTAATCAATGCACCTGTAGTCACACTACTAATAATTGGATAATGTTTTGTGACATACAGTGATGCATCAAAGAACATGTTGAGTTGTGCGCTCATGAATAATGATAAATCAACAATGTTTTCCACACATCCTTCGAATGTAAATTAGTAGAACTACTAGATTCATGTTATAAAGCTAGGAGCTATTAGTTTTTCTTTCAATATCAACATTCACTACATATATGGTGAGAAGGGTGACACATATTGTGATCACAGGAGACAAAATTATTATTTCACACAAAAGGATATAAACTTGTGGTAAAGAAGATTGTTATTTCTAATCATGCACTTTTATTTCTCTTTTCACTTCCATCCTAGTATGTCAAACAAGGTAGTTTATTCTCTTAGAAGAATAGAACCTCTTACCTTATCCAAGATGTAGATTGAGAAGGACAATATATTAATTGTAATTGAAATGATGAATTGTGAAATTATAACAATATGGAATGCATCAAATCATTCCTAAATATTTCCCAACCCTCAATCTAAGAGAATATCAAGGAATAAAAAATGGATAACATAGAGCTACAAAAGTTGGTAAAACATGTAAAGGGAGGCATGCGGTAAGAGTTCCATATTAATGTTGATGGTGTTATTTTGATTGGAAAAATTATGTGTGCCCTTTCATTGCCTAGGATAAAGACTGATCTATTGTATAATGATCATATTTCATCTTTCTCCATCCATCCTGGAAGTAAAAAAAGTATCATGATCATAGATACCCCTTCTAGGGGTGAACTATGAAAAATTATATTGTGGAGTATATATCAAGTTGTTTTGTATGTCATAATTTTAAAAAACAGTGACAGAATCCCAAAGGAATGATGTAACCATTTCATACACCCACACGGAAATGGAAGAATTTCACTATGTATATTTTCATTGGTCCCCAAAAACAGTCACAAGAAACAATGTTATATGGGTTTTGGTGGATTAACTCACTATGACTTCCCTATTCATTACTATATGGGATAATTCCTCACATGAAAAACGTGAAATTTTATATGTGAAATATGTGGTGAGGCTTCATGGGGAACTTACATTAATCATCTCATCTCATGACCAAATGTTCACATATTAATTAGGTAGTATTACTCAACATAATTTGAGTACGGAATTCAATTTTAGTATTTTTTATCATGACCAAAACTATGGCCAATCTGAAAGGAAAATTCTAATTCATTGAGAAAATGATGAGATCATGCTCAATAGGATTTAAATTTGGATATTATTAGCATCTAACATTGGTTATGTTCTCATAGAAAAATATTTTTAAATTGAGTATTCAAATGGGTTCTTATGATGCTCTGGATGGGAAGTGATGTAGATCTCAAACTTATTGGGATATAGTTGACAAACTAAAGATACTTATAACTAATCTTGTAAAATATATGATAGTGTTGGTTCAATAAAACCAAAAAAAATATCAATTCTTCTTAGATTTAAAGAAGAAATACGCTGAAAACCATTTAATGGGCTTGGATTTCAATGTTAGAGACAATATATTCCATTGAAAAGCATTGTGTAAGATAGTCATGTAGTTTAGAATGAAACAGATGATTATCCCAAGGTACATTGGCAACTTTGAGATACTTGGTTGGATATGTCTAATGGCCTATCGGCTTGAAAATCAACCAATTATGGACCATGTTCATGATGTGTTCAATGTATCTTTTTTGAGGAATTACATACTTGACCCCTTATAAGTATGGAATCTGGAGGTTTTACAACTAGGGAATGACCTCTAATATGACGAGATTACTGTGAAGATATTGGACCATATATATAAAGTACTAAATAACAAGTTGATTAATCTTGTAAACGTGTTTCTGATGAATAAAAATTATGAAGTGTAGAAATGGGATCCCAAGGTACTAATGAAGTATAAATACCCTCACTTTTTTATAATTATATGTTAAATGAAATTTTAATTGAGAAATTTCAAAAGGGAGAATAATTCCGGACCCAATATTTTATCAACAAAATTTCCCTTGTTATAATTGTATTATATAGTATAAGACAGATAAATCACATATAAAACCTAATATAAACAATATTTTCGTAAAAGAATAATCAGATAATTTGTATTTATTGAAATTAAAGAACCCATTTCTATAGAATAGTTACATGGTTGTAAAAATAGTAATATAAACATTAATAATAGTAACCCCTCTAATAGAATATTAACCTCACCTAAAAAATAATAAATAAAATCAGTACATCTTATTAATGAAATATGGTATAATTATAAATCAGTTTAAGTAAATAAATTTTATAAAAATGATAAATTATTTGATGGTATTTTTTTAATTCATAAATATTAATTTACAATTTTATAATTAATATAATTATTTTTACGAAAATATATTTTGATAAAATAAATTCATAAATTATTATTTGGATTTCTTATAGTTTTATAATAATTATATGATACCTTCATTAATTTTTAAAAGTCAAATAAAATTGATTATAATTTTAAATTTGTAATTTTTTTAAAAAATTATTATTTTAATTTAAAATTAAAGACATCATATTTAAATAATTATATTCTAAATGTTTGGTCCATTTGAAAAAATATTCTATGAAAAATATTTGGGGTGATTCTTTGAGATTTTTCTAAAATAGTTGATTTTTTGTGAATAGTGATATACTGTAATTTATGATGTTTGAAATTTAATGGAAAATAAAAAAAATTATTCATTGGGGATGTAATAAACCATTATTTAGTACTAAAAGTAACTAATTATTTTATTCAGACTCATGAATCAAAATTAATGATAACCTAGATACAAAATAATAAACAAATGAATATGATAACAAAAAACATCCTTCCCTTCCCAATATAAATACCATGAATCACAACCTCTTATCCTCACAAATTATATGTATTGACAGATAATCATATTCTTCTAAATTAATATTCAAATTCTCTTACTCATGTCCTGGTATTTATGGTATCACATAAAGACCAAACCCATGTTCCTTAAAAAGGTTATCAAGGTAATGATATTCAAGTGGTAAAGTTTTATTTCTTTCCCTTTCAATTTATTTTTATTTCTTATCCTCCTCTCACCTCCCCTATCCAAACATGAATAATGAATCCAGTATAATATATATAATTTAATTATATTATGTTAATTTATTATTCAGAATCAAGTCTCTTATTTTCTCATTTTATTCTAAAAATGAAAATAACTATTTTGGAATATTGATTCACGACCGTCATGGATGATCAGTTTTTATTTTCACTTTTCATATTCATTGTTGATCATAAAATCATTATAATGGTTAAATTTTTTTAAAATATATATTAAAACTTATATAATGTTTTGTAACTATTTTATATGCATTATATTACATAACAGAACCAAACTATTATGTGATGATCAAAAACCCACCAAAAATAACTATAAATTTAGCAGTAACATTCTATATAATTAATCATTATCATTCCAGAAAAAAAAATTATATAGTGCCATTTAAAATTATATAGGTTCATGAATGTAATATATTTCTACTTTAAGATTTTGTTTTCATTACAAATGAATTTCTATAAATAAAATCAACGGAATCTATCATAAAATCATGTAATGAACCCTCCGAGAATTAAAAATTATTCATTATATCTTGTCGAAATGACAATAAATGAATTTCAAAAAATTATTGAAAAAAATTACATAGAATAGGTTCCAAATTACATTATTAATCAACCATATTTTTCTATTCTCTAAATTATATAATGTTCAGTATACATTTGAATAGATTTTAATAGATTCACTTGGGACCTCTATTTATTCATCATGTTATGCTTTATTATTATTTACCCCACTTTAATTATTAATTATTTTAATATACTAGTTGTAAATTTCATTTGTATGTTACAAACAATATGTTCCTATATCAATGATTCTTTGTTTTATGGGAAAATATGAGTTTGATAATGATCTTTTTTAATTCCTTCCGATAAGCAAGCCTGATTAAAGGGAACTTCCCAATTTCATACCCATTTTAGAGTACTCTACACAATTTCTCGGAGTACCCTAATACTTTTCTAAAATAAATAATTTTATCATTAATAAAATCATTGTTCACTTCATATTTTATGAAAACTTTTATTCTAATTTCTCTTTCATGAACTCTTATTTTTTCACATCAACCACCCAAAAGTGGCTAATTTCTAAATACTCTAGAACATTATTTTTACATGTTTTCAATAAATTTGGACATTATTTTTATAGATATATAACTATTTTTCCTAATTAATGTCCATGTAATATTTAAATACAATATTTTGTGGTCACCATTATGATACAATCATTGGTTATGACAAATGACATGACTATGATACAAATTTCTTTTAATGGGTAACCCTTAAGTTTATTCCTTATGTTTTGTTATTAAATTGGAAGGAATATGAATGAAAATATTATGATGGTTGTTTTAAGATATCACGCCAAATCATTGGTTAATGAATAGTCTCATGAGACATCATGTTGGGATTGAAAGTAAACATTATTCCTTTATCAGTCTTTTTCCACCATATCACATAGTCCTAGTAGTTAACCATTACTAATTTTCATTTCAGTTAATATGATGCTTCTACATTTCTATTTTTTCATGATTACATAATCATATCTTCTCTTGGTTATACATCAATATGTTTATTATTAATTCATTCTATTTTATGTATTCTTTTTGTATTTTATAAATTTTGTGCTATTATTTATTCCCAGGATCATTCCCTTACTAGGAATATTAGATCATATATTTTTTCATGTATTCACCAGGTTATCCAATACTAATATAAAATAAAAATAAAATTTATGATCTCATTTAGATGTTTAAATAAAATATGTATTTACTTTGGTTTTATGGCATTAAATTAAGTACCTGATTTTCCAATGATACTAGAAATTATGATCCTTGGTTTGTATTTGGTGGTTAATAGTGATTAAAACAGTGTAATAATATGTTTAAAATTATAGGGTCACTATACCCAAGGAATACACGATCACCCAATGTAAAATAAATAGGTAGGTGATGCCAATAATTATATGACTATTGTTTATATTTAAACATGCCTATAAATTTATGAATCAACATAATCATCTTTAAGAATCATGCACAAGACTCTATCCCAACAACTCAAAGTCACCCTCTTTTATCCATCATATAGGTGATCTTCATATCCATCTCCAATATTCATCATATTTTTTCACATAAACTTTATCCTGATAACTGTTGTCATATGAAAAATCAATGAGCACAATGTGATTCCCCCTTGTTTTTTTTAATTTTTATAAGGCATTCTCTTAGTAAGTCCTCCAGCACCTGTATAATACGCTCTGATTCCCCAACTATATGTGAGTGGAAAAACGTACTCAAAAATATTTGGTTACAAATTTACTTATATAATACTTTCCAAATGAATGATGTATATCATGAATCATTGTATTAATAAATGCTCTTGGTAACCCCATTAAAATGGACTATCTCTCAAACACACATCTAACAAAATTATCAAGCATGAAAGACTCCTAGATTGGAAATAAATGGTATACATTTTTAAATAATTCTATAATGACTGATATAGAATCATTATCTCAACAAATCCTATGAATACTAGTAATATTTTAAATAGAAACATCATTTCACATTCATTCCGTAATGTGTAATTGTACAAAAAACCACTGTGTCAGTGACTCATATTGTTTATCTACTAATAGTTGTTTTTTCATGTCTCAAAACCTGTATTCATTTATTTCATTCCCTTCCACCAATACATTTGATGTAGGTCATGGTATATATTTTTTCAAACTACGATTCACCACCCACATAGATTCATGGAACACATGCATCATCCAACCATTCACATAGATATGCACACTAACATTGTTACATACATATATCATATTATCCTAATTTATAAACCAGTCAATAATTGACTATTCACCATAAATAATATCCCTCAAGGAAAAACACTATGGAACCATAGGTTTCCTAACCATAACTATTCTAATAATTATGAAAGTATCATTCAATCCTGGCCTTCCTGAACCTCAATATGAATCTTTTTAATAAAAATTAATTATATTTTACATAGAGATTGACTGGTATACTTTCTAATTCTATGAATTACTATTTAATGTGTCTGCAACACTATTTCCCTTTACATGTATATATTATAGATCTAAATAAAATTACTACATATACTGAACCCATATCTAGTACCAGAGGCCCAAATATTGATGTTTGAAGATGTACTGTAAGATTTTTTGATCAGTAAACACCATAAACATTTCACCAAACATGAAATGTATCCAACACTTTATGTCTTAAAACATCGTTTCCAACTCCAGATCATGTATAGGGTTATTTTGTTCATTTTTCCATAATCATTTCCATCTTTATGCCCCAATTAAATCAATCTAAATCAACACTTCCAAAAGTTCAATCCGTGATTCCTCGTATTTGATTGTATACTCACAACCCAGTTTATGTAGTATCAAAATTGATGTTGTACAAAAATACTTCATTAACTCTAATATGAAATTCTCACATGCTCTAGACCATTAAAATTTTACCCCTTCTTGATATAACCAAAGAAATAGTGCTAAGAAAGGGTAAATGTTCTATATGAATCTCTAATATTAACTTTCAAAGAAGAACTTATGTTATCAAAATCATTATTAGGATTAACACAACAAAAACTACTCGAACATTATCTAGGTCAATAGACATGGAAGTCTATTTTTTGGGAACTAATCTAACATTTAATTTCATCCAAATAAAATTTAATAAAATTTTCCACATATCCTAACAGATTTTGGAAAATGTTCTTCAATTCATAGAAATATCTAGTGTAGTCCATCACAGACATACTTCATTAGGTCAGGCACTTAATACATAATATTGTCTCCTTCCTGAGTAACTCTAGGTAAAAAGTTTCTTATAAAATCCAATAATTATCTGTCAATACCATGTTGTATATTTTAAATAAAAATGTTTAATTTCCCATCAATTATTCATTGACCCACACAATATATAATCATAAAATTTATCTTAATTATCCATATGATCCTATAAATGGTCAAGGATTGTTAGGATCAACTCAATCTATAACATAGATTCTTTAGGGCCACCTTCTATAGTGATGATTTAATGGTGATTAAATTTGATATCCTCTATCATATCATACACATATTTCACAACACACCATGGTTCCCTTTCATTAAATTTTAAGAAGGGGAGAAATGATATCATGGAACTTCCCTCTCACTCCTTCACTCACAACTCTCTTAGCCTTCAGTTCCACAGTTAGAGGATCATTTATAACTATGTCATCAAATCATTGTACCAATATTCTTCATCGAAGAGGAATGTACCTAAAATGACAAAAATAGGTCTTAAGACACATAAAAAATCATTAAAAAAAATTATAAAGAGGTATTTACATAAGGCTATAACAAATCTTCCCACATACCCATCTACATGATAAAATCTGAGGCACAATTATAACCCTTGTATTTCTTTCATCAAGTCCATGGATAAAAAAGTGTAATGCACTTTCATATCACTATATTTTCTTTTTGAATCCCATTTAAACCATTTATAGTTTCACCTTCAAGAATAATTTAATATTTTTTATTTATTTATTATGCAACATTTTTTTAAAATTATCAAAAAAACGAAATGTATTTCCACTTCAACAACTATCCCAAAAAAATTTCATGCATAACTAAATTGATGAATGTCATAGTAAATCATATTTTCCTATAATTATGCATGTTTGAGAAACTCTTTTTCCATACTAGGCCGCGAGTACATATCATAAAAATAACACCACACAAAATGTGTTTCACCAAAGGTTAATTTCATTCAACTATAACAACAAACACCAAGAGTAATAATCCCACCATTAGTACAAAGTGTTTTCCCTTGCACATGGGTTAGCTAGTTCCATGGAGAAATTGATGACCAAGGGTTGTATCATCATAATATCATGTAATCCATTCTGAAATAGTATGAAAATTTAAATAAAATAAAATTATTTTTTGATACCACATTGTGATGTCTAGACCTGGGTCCCACATGTCGGTTCCCTGAGTTGGTCTATCACCTAACGTCAAGTGTGCATCCCTATATGCTAGAGGATGTCGAATAACATCAAGGTTTAAATATAAAACATTGGGATACAATACCCACTTTTACAAAGAATCAAAACTATTTAAATAAAAAACAATTACCACATTATAATAAAACATTACCAAAATAATACCACAAAAAATATAATACCAAGAATCGCATAATGAATCCAAAGAATGAATACAATAACATAAACCAAAGAAGTAAATATTAAATTTCATATTAGTGTCATGTCTCAAATGAATCACCAAAATAATGACACACCTTCAACTCCTAGGATGGTCCAAGTATCATTTACAATTCCCTTGTCCATTTCATATACATTATCCCTACTGATCCCTCTAATAATGGGTTATTTCCATTATCCAGTCCTACAAAAATAACATATATTTGCATACCGATTAGGGAGCCTGGGTATTGTGTGTGGAAAAAATAGTTATCCACCACCCAAAATATCCAAATAAATATCTAGTCTATAAAATTGAATTTAATTGTATATGTAATTTTGAATAGATGACAATGTAAACAAGCATCATAATTAATTATTATATAATTATACTCACAATCCCCATGGTTCACGATTTCACCAAAACTAATCACATTAAAATTGTTCTATTCTTGGGTATGAACCATTCATCAAAAGAATATCACCATCAATTTTATCATGGGATATAATTATTCATTTAATTCTAATTTTACATTCCTACATCTCAGGTATAGATCATCAATATAGAACCCCTTAATATTTGGAGGAAAAGTCTCTCAACAAAAAATAATTGATCAATCAATAATAAATACCACATATCATTGTTCTACATTCATAATTAATTTGTCATCTATTTTCATCACTTATTTTAGAACTCATTAACTCCTCAAAGATTATCCAATCAACCCTTTAAATCTCATTAGAAAACAGGTATCATGAATTTAGTTCAAGTCCAATAACACATTATTCGAACTTTTTCATTCATAAGTCATCAATTGAATATATGACCCTACCCCATGGGTTTTCATCAAATCATGTCACATATTCTCCAATGGGTCCAACGGGTTCTGAGATGGATTTTACATTCACAAGGGAGTCAATTCATTAATTTAATTTAAATATAAAATGTCCAATGTGAAAAAGAAAAGGTATAATTGAAACACCTGAATCAAAATTGAGATGATACGAATTATCAATTAACTCCATACCTTGTGATCATTGATGAAAACTCAAGATAAATTCTTCTTAAAATCTATGTTGAATAGTCGAAATCATAATGTTATAAGAGATTGAGGATTAATACCTTAGATCAAGGTCTATAGAAATGATTTTAAATCTATATCTAAAACAATTTTCAACGGATTAAAAATCCCCCTCTACAGAAGAGGAGGAAATCAAAGATAAAGTGGAATCTAAATTGGGATGATAATATATAATGTATAGGGTTTGATCATGGCAATGTATCCTTGATTCACTATTAAAGGGGTTATAAGATCTTATGAAAATTATATGGAGCCACCATGACCAGAGGAAACCATGTAATCCAATATTAGGGTGTTTAGTGATAATAACTGGGGGTCTCATAATTTTAAAATAAATATTTAGTGGTCTAAAATCTTATACATATGGTTTCATACATTGGGTGAATGATGGGTCAAATCATGCATCTTAATTTTGAGCCCCTACTATCTATGATTCACATTTTCTCCTATGTGGGAACACAATTTAAAAAACCATTCTCTAACCATGTAAACCCCATTTTCATTTGGGTTCAATGTTCTATTGGGGTAGGTGCGTGATTTGTGAAAAACATGAGAAAATTGTGACCTACCTAATGTCCCTCCAATTCCTTCCACAACACACCCAAACAAAAACGAGAAATTATCAATAAAAAACAAGATTAAAACATGTGTAAATAAGTTCCTGGAAAAATGTGAGAAGAATCTCAAGAAAGGTTAAGATATTATAAGTAGATCATAAAATATCTTTTCATTTTATAAATAATTACCTCACATTGAATAATTTAAATTCCAAAAAAAGATACCTCGTAAATCCCAAACTATCAATTTTAAGAAATTTTCAATTTTTTCAATGTCTTGTACTCATATGAAAATCCAAATAATTCTTCCTAGATAAAAATGACACATATAGTGTGACACATGACTCATATTTATATCGTAATTACTCATACATATAGTAAATGGAATCATATACACTGTAAAACAACTCATTTGAAGAATCAAATAATTTACAGTTAGAGTCTAAATGAATTGTATAAATATTTTCCTTTTTCAAAGATTATTCATGTATATTGAAAATAGTTATACATAGAACTTCATAACTCATATTTTAGTCTATATTTCACATCACAAAATCTATACATATCCTATCATAATATTAACATCAAATACAAAAACTCAAGTTATAATAATAAAATCAATTTAATGAATATCTAAATAATTTTCAAACTCTTCCAAAAATCCATAACTTTAAATAAATATATTCATTTCATGTGAGTTCACAATTATTTATGTATTGAAGAAAAAATCTATCACATTAATCATATTTAAATAAAAAATTTAAAAATATTTTTCTCGAGATTAATACCATAGTATAGATGAAATCCTTTAATAATAATTTACAGAATTGTTATATAGGGTTTTAATAAAACTCCAACAATATAACCTTCTTATAAAATATTATTCAACTCAGTAGTCTGATAAAATAATCTCCCCAATTATATTTTTTACACCCATTGAATATAAAAATCTAAAAAATCAATCAAGTTGGACAAGAATCATAATTCATAAAATTATATTCTTATAAGAGTGAACTATATGATGGATAAAATATTAATAAATGGAAATTTTATTTTGTACATATAAAATGGATAAGATTTCATCCTATTGAATCATGATTCACTAGATTATTACTCATGAAATCGAATAACCTATGAATAAATATTAGAGTGAAATTTATTTAATCAATACTTCATCATCACATTTATGAATGAACTATTATTTAATTCAGCATCTTATCACATCTACCATAAACATGAAATAGATATCCAAGGAAGCTGTTATGAATAACATCATACATTCACTTCAGATAAAACATTAAAATTGTTCATAAGAAAAAGATTGAAATAATTTTTTACACATTTTTATAACTATCAATAAAGATATGCTCCCCCTAAAGAGAAATACTTATCAATTGATAGTCTCCCAAAAACAATTCTCCCCCAAACATAGAATAATAAATAAAAATTATGATTTCCATTACCAAATATTTATCCTACTTAAAAAAAATCCGAATAAAATATAAGTGACAGATGTGATATAACACACCTTATTCTTGAGATTTGTGCATTTAAAATCCAAAAATTAACCACAGAATCTGTAATGATCCATTATATAATGGGGTCGTGTAAAATTAAATAATTTCATAATTTATTGGAAAATATTAAAAATTCAATTCATATTTTTTCCATAATATAAATGAAAATATAAATCCTTATATCATCATTCATAGTTCATTATTGTTAAACTTGATTCCATATATGATTGATAGCACACTGATTAACATAAACTAAGATAAATAGGATAGTAAATTTAAATTTATGATCCTTAAACTATGTTCACATGCACATTTATAGAGATATAGTTATATTTGAAACCATATACTCATCATAAATGGTAATTGGAGTCCCAAAATATTACTTTTTAGAGTGTTAAAAATAACACCTCTCTCATATGGAAGGAAAATATACTGGATATAGTCCTCTAATCATAAAAAAAATACATAATCTTCATTTATGTATCCAAATATATTTATCACAACAATTGCATACAGTTTTTCACAAAAACATATTATAACATTAATATATATCAGAATGTTTTTTTCAATGCTTATGTGTGACACAATTAGATAAATTCTTTAATAAACTCATATTTTTGATATATTTCCATTCTAATAAATTGTATTTATTCACTACATTGTGATGCACAAAAATATGAGTTTAAATTAACCATAATTTAGTGATATAGTATAACAGAATTATTAAATTAGTGTAGAAAAATTGAATAACCAAATTTTAAAAATTTTCTTTTAGATGCTTCAGATAAGGAAAATATATCGAAATATATGTACAGAATATTTAACAACTCATTATTTCAATTAAAATACTTCTGTAAAAAAATATTTATTTCAATGGGAAAATGATACATTTAATATATAGCACATTAAAAAAATTTAAAAAATTAACCACTCTTTTAAAATCATAATGTAAATACTACCTTAGATAGAAATTTTATAATTATATTGAAAAATTATTTTCCCATCATTAGTGACATATACTAATTCTAATTTATAAATGTCTTTTCATTTAAAAAAATAAAAAAGTTTAGTTTTCTTAAAATAAATTCAAAAGTAAAATAAGTAAATCTATATTATTATTAATCCAATTAAAATCAATTTAATTAATTTTATATTTGTTGTTTGTATAAAATCAGTTTACACCAATGAAATCATTTTTCTAGAAAACCTCATTTCATCAAATCTTGCATGAATAATTTTTAATTTAATTACATAACTAAAATAATTTTTTTTTAAATAAGATAATATATTTATATCCGAAATAATTAATATTTTCTATTTATTTTAATAAATTGTTTCATTATTTATATTAAAAAGATAAAAAAGATTTCTAGGATTTAGGTGAAAACATGTTTATATGGTATTAAACAAACAGATAACGATATGTTTGCAAATTTAAAATTTTTATTCCTAATAGATTTCCATATGATTGAAAAATCATATCTCACCATCAAATATCTATTCATTTTTAATCATTTCAGTGATATATGACTTTATAATATTTTCTTCTTTTAAAAATTCCAATTCTGTCCTCTCCCCCACTTATAAATGGATACCCCTCCTTTCCTTCATTCACACATTTAGATATATAGAGAAACCAACCCAAGAAAAATTTACATCATAAACTCCATTTCCTTGATGTAGAAGTCATTTTTTTCATAAACCACAATATTAAGGATTAGTATGGAATAGTCAATATAAGGGAACTGAAGTGTAGGTATAAATCGAACCCAAACACTTTCAAATTATTTTTTCTTTTTTACTCAATTAAATATATGATATTAATCATAAAATAAAAACTCGGTATCCTAAATATATATAAATTTAATATTTATTATGTGACATGATTTATTCACCCTCATTTACATCAAATGGGAAGTGAATGTTTTGCTCATGTGTATGTATGGTCTATCGCCTCTATTTATATATACCATATTGTTGGTCGGAGTAGATTAGTTGGGATGGGGGGAGAAATTGAGTATCTATAAAAATTGCTGATTAAACATTATTTCAAAAAATCCCCCAAAAGATTAAATACAACCCAGTTGATCATGTTTATACTGTTCTAAGAGTTTCACTATTTGAATAACTTCTTATAAGATTGATTAGTTCTCAGTAATCTTAATATCAGTTATTAGTTTTAATTTTTAAGGTATTCTACTAAGGCAAAAAAATTAACATCATTCCAAGAGTAACTATCAAAGTTAATTTAGATATTTTTGAATTATATAGTAAAACTATAAAACAATGAGGACTAAATTAAGCAACACAACAGATATGAAAAAAGTGGTTCAGTCTCAATCCGAGACCCAATCCAATTCACTTGGTGATCACCTACCACCAAGAATTTTATATAAATAAACTTGATCCACACCCTGGATCAGGGTTAACAATTGTACATAGTCCTGTCCAGGCCACACAAGGACCTCTTCCATAGTTATTTTTGGGTATAGATGCCCAGGCCACACAAGGACCTCTTCCACACTTATTAGTGGGTATACACAAGAGTAAAATAATGTTTGAGTTAGGATATCTTGTATCCTTCTATTTAATGCAAGATAAAAATTGTTTTTCTATACAGATACACATTCTTCTCGAAAATTAATAAAATGATACAAAACGAAGTAGTAATATTGATATAGGTTTGTATGTTCTCTAAGTGTTGGTCATTACATCTCTTGACTTCTGAGATATGGTAGATGCAAAACTCAAGTCCTCATATGGAAAATATATTGTCGCAAGTCAGACAGATTTAGCTTGCGTTCTTCATGGTGTTTTACAGTGAAGAGATGTTCTTGAGATTCCAATTTGCTTCTTGTGTTATTCAGTTGAGTTTAGTTGTATGAGACAATTATATAAAATTTATTCTATTAGGATGCTCACACCCACTATCATTTTGATTTTATCATACTACATCATACATTTTCTATGTCGCATTACTCTTTTATCATGGAGTGCATGTGTTGGCGCTGACAGGTTGCATGTATTCTGCACCTCGTACCAGCTATTGTCTGATGATATGTCTACAATGAAAAATTAATTATTTTAGTGCATTAAAATCATCAAATATGACCAATAGAGATTAAATTGAACGGTGAAAAAATAAATTAGAAATCGGTGTGAAATTATGTCCTGGAAATAGTGTATCGTTCACATGGTGTCTGGATTGTTCATGATGTCTCGTAGTCATAGTTTCTCGTGGTCACAGTGTCTCCAGGTCATGACGTCTAGTTCAGAGTGTATCATGATGACAGTCTCTTTTTCATGGTGTCTCATGATCACGGTGTCTCATGGTCACGGTGTCTACTTATTCACGATGTCTTATTCATAGTGTCTGATGATCACGGTGTCTTGTTCATGGTGTCTCATTATCACGGTGTCTCATGGTCATAGTGACTGGATGACTTATGAAAATACTTGAATTCATAATTAAGCATTAGTATTTATTAAATGGATTAAACAAAATTATTTGTCAGGGAAATCATTATAACGTGAATCAAGAGAAAGTACATAGTAACCGTACTGAGTGCATAGAACTTAAGAGCTTTGGATATCTTTTACTAAGCTTCTAAAAATTTTATGTGAGATAGATTACAAAGAGTTAACATATTTTATAAACTAAATAGGATTTGTGATCATTAAAACGTTATTAATACATGAAAAGTCCAACAATATCCCCCTTATTGATGATCACAAACCATGGAGATTTAGAATGTACATTTGTTCTAATAACATAGTTCAAATTGTGAGGATTATCAAGGCCTTTACATGGATTCCAACAATCTACGACTCTTAATAAGGGTTACATTTATTTTCATCCATTAGATAATAACTTTTGAAATGAATTACTCACAATCCTTGATAACTTCTTCATTTGGTCCAACCATACCATTAGCATGAAGCATGGGTGAGATAAGTCGACAGTAAAACAGGGAGGTTGACTTGGATATGGCTTTGATCAGTTCACACATATGGTGTATGATGTAATTACAATGGTTAATCATATGCCCATTTTTCATAAGATGAATCAGAAAAACATCTTGATATTTCAGTACCGAAAAATCACCTTTTCATTGGATAATAAGGTTCTATATAAAATTAAACAAAAGCCTTGATTCTACATCTAGTTCAGCAGCAATGGCTCTTCTCTTGGTGCCATTTCCGATCAAGCTTTTCAGAAAATCTTCTAAGACAAAGAATTCACCATAAGTTGGAGTTATTCTCTTATAATCCTCACATATTCCTTCATGAGGTATCCTAAGGCATCCAGCCCATAACCTAGAATAGAATGAGCATTTCAGCCCATTGATATAGCTTCTCAAATCATATCTATCATCAAACTCAAAGGAGATATGAACATATTGATAATATTTATCCACTAAATTAGGGTAGATTAGTTTATCTTCCTATGAAAACCACTCTAACCAAATTTTATCCTTTAAAACATTCATAATCAGAGACTTACTTGAGAAAATCCATTTTGGGAAAACCTCTTTCTCAAGTTCTACAACTCGTTTTACCAAATTTGGGTTTAGGGGACCTTCGGATACTAGCATGGGTGTAATTTTCTTCTTATTTGAGCTATGTTTCTCACGATTCGACGTTGAAGGGCATTTCATTCTGGGCATTCATTGAAGGTATGAGAGAGAGAATGGTTTAAGGGTTGAGGAAGGGTTACAAATTGAGTAAATAAAAGAATGCTTGGGTGAAGGAAAAGTGATACTTCATTTATTTTATCATTTAGGAATACCAAATGTCGCAAAAGTAAAAAACACTGGAAATTAAATAGGTGAAATGAATAATTACCAAGATACAGTTTTTAATTCATTCCAAATAAATAATAATAACATTATAGTTAGACCGTATCAGGACTTTAGGGTGAGACAGAGAATGAATGTTAAGGTTAGATAGTAACTGGTTGTTACGGTGAGATAGTGATTGAGCATTGTTTCTGACGCTTTCACCGGGGCGCGTGCATCCATCTGTGGAAGAAACGTAGCTATTTCCCCGCATTCCCGCTATCCAAAGGTGGGCGGCATCCGTTCCATATTCAGGGATGTCTGCTCCTTGATCAAAACTGGGATGATGGAATGTCGTTTCTTCCTTCCGTGGATTCCTCCTCAGAACTCATCACCTAGTCCTGGTCTCCCTCATAGATTTAATACGTTGTTCGTGAATCTCTTCTCGGTGCCATATCTTCATGGACACCGGTTAATTACACTACTTCCATAAAGACATTCCTTGGGATCTTGACATGGTAGCATCCTTCGGTCGGAGTAGAAGACAACATTAGTCATGTCAGGGCATCTCTGGGTTCGTGGATATTGGGGAACATGTATTCTTCCTCCAAAGAGAGCATCTCAAGGGTACAGAACCTGAGGAATCCCACGTTGAATGCGAGAATCATATTCCATAGGCATGTATATGAGGTTTTCCTCATCTTCCTATGTTTAACATAGGGTATGCTACAAGATTAACTTCTAGGAGATACGGTTACACCAATGGCGTGTCTTCTAAGGTTTTCCTGAGGCATCTCAGGTTTATGACGAAGTAGGCCATGAGTTTAACATCTTGCGGCGATGATAAGAGAGTGATCAGAACGACCCATAAGGACGGATCAGATTGGTAAAACCTATTGAGGGAATACCTGGAAGATAGAAGGATCAAGATTCCTAATGAGGATGGATCTCAGGTGGTGCGCTCCAAGGAGGGGAGATGTCACACCTTAATGGCTGATCTGAACACCACTGAGGGCGGATTCGGGAGGGTGCACCCCAGAATGGGGAACACCATGGTTTACCATTGGCTGGGATTGAACCTCATGGAGGTTTCCTACGTACCCTGTGTAGAAAACAGGGATCCAAACCCACGTAGTTCAAAGGGCTGATGAATCGGGGTGTACACAGAGGACAACGACCTGGAGACATGCTAGGGATTACGCATGGAAAGAGGCCTAAGTAATGCTAGGAGCAGCGAGGAGGGTGGATGGAATGATCCCACCAGGATATGGTGGCCCGGGTAGGAATCAGGATGGATGATGCAGGATTGCATGGAGTGGAGGGGGAATGATATGGGAGGTCATCATGGAGATGATGGGGGTGATGGGCTTGAGTCTCAGAGAGACTTCCTACGTATCCCCATGGTAGCGAATCAATGTCCGCGTAGTTCGGGATGGTACCGGTGAACCGACGTGAAGGTGGACCTTGGACCTATGGGTGTCATCAGCCAACCGACATGAATGTGGACCTTTGTCCGATGGGTGTCGTCAGCGAAACGACGTGAATGTGGACCTTGGTCTAAAGGGTGTCATCAGCAAACCGACGTGAATGTGGACCTTGGTCTAATGGGTGTCGTCAGTGAACTGATGTGAATGTGGACCTTGGTCCGATGGGTGTCGTCAGCGAACCGATGTGAATGTGGACCTTGGTCGAATGGGTGTCATCAGTGAACCGACGTGAATGTGGACCTTGGTCCGATGGGTGTCATCAGCGAACCGACATGAATGTGGATCTTGGTCCGATGGGTGTCATCCGCGAACCGACGTTAATGTGGATCTTGGTCCGATGGGTGTCGTCAGTGAACCGACATGAATTTGGACCTTGGTCTGATGGGTGTCGTCAGCGAACTGACGTGAATGTGGACCTTGGTCCGATGGGTGTCGTCAGCGAACCGACGTGAATGTGGACTTGGTCTGAGGGGTGTCATCAGCGAACCGATGTGAATGTGGACCTTGGTCTGATGGGAGATGGGCATGAACCTCAGGGAGGCTTCCTTCATACCGTTCCTTGACATGGATCAAAGTCCTCATAGTTCGGCTTGGTCAAAACAACTTGCAGTCAGACTGGAATTGCAGTTTAACGTCATACTGGATGAGGGTGGTACCTGACCTGAATGAAATGACCGAGTGGTGGGCTTGAACCTCATGAAGGATTCCTACTTACCATGCCTTGACATGGATCAAAGTCCCCGTAGTTTTCTTAAGGGTGGGGTCAGGTTTGATGCTCACTCTAAGCTCACATGAGTAATGCTCAGTGTGAGAAAAAAGAGGTTTCAGGGACCTGACGATCACATCACAAAGGATGCGTCTATGGGAAACTAAGAGGGTCTTACGCATTAGGCGGCCCATGGTGCTGGGACTTACTCTAGGATGGAGGTCCAGGGAAAAGGATGACGATAGTTTCGGGCTTGAGCCTTGAAGAGGCTTCCTACGTATCTTTGTGGCAAGGAATCAAAGTTCGTGTAGTTATCCTGATGACAGCTTACGGCCGATTGGGGGTTTCAATGGCCTACCACTAGATTGGGTCACAACGGCTTACCACTGGATAAGGATTTGAACGGATTACTGCTAAATGGGGTCGCAATGGCTTACCACTGGATGAGGATGTCAACGGCTTGCGGTCGAATGGGGTTGCAATGGCTTATCGCTGGATTGGGTCACAATGGCTTACCGATGGATAAGGATGTCAACGGCTTACCACTGCATAGGATCACAATAGTGGATGGGGCTTACGCGAAGAAGTTTCCCGGGTGCCACTAAGGAGCGGCAATGGTGAATGGGTCTTTTGCTAGGAAACTTCCTGGGTGCCGCTACGGAGCGACAATGGTGAATGGGGTTTACGCAATGAAGCAGCCCGGGTGCCGCTATGGAGCGGCAATGGTGGATGTGGCTTACACAAGGAAGCTGCCCATGTGCCGCTATGGAGCGGCAATGGGGAATGGTCTTACGGAAAGATGCTACTCGTGATGTCTTCATCATCTCTGGTAATGAGGTCATCCTAACTCACTGGTGGGTTGAGGCCTTCACCTATGCGCTAGTGCACAAGCAGGATATTGCCAAGGGGCGTTGGAATCATGCCACTGTTATGATGGCATTATGCGTCTTATGCTTGGAGCATAAGGCATCTCTCATATAGATCAAGAGGCAACCTATCATTTGTTAGATAGGGAGTACTACAGTTTATAGTCATGTAGATAGGACTGTTAGCATCTCATGCTAGGAGCATGAGGCATGTCTCACTTGGAACAAGAGGAATCCTATAATTTGTTAGATAGGGATTACTACAGTTTATAGTCATGTATATTGGACTATTAGAATCTCATTCTTGGAGCATGAGGCATCTCTTGTTTGGAGAAAGAGTAATTCTATGTTAGGAACATAGGGTGTACTACAATTTATAGTCATGTAGATAGGACTATGGGCATCTCATGCTTGGAGCATGAGGCATCTCTTGTTTGGAGAAAGAGGCATCCTATGTTAGGAACATAGGGAGTAATACAGTTTATATTCATGTAGATAGGACTATTAGCATCTCATCCTAGGAGCATGAGGCATCTATCGCTTGGAATAAGAGGCATCCTATCATTTGATAGATAGGGATTACTACAGTTTATAGTCATTTAGATTGGACTATTGGCATCTCATGCTTGGAGCATGAGGCATCACTTGTTTGGAGAAAGAGGCATCCTATGTTAGGAACATAGGTAGTACTATAGTTTATAGTCATGTAGATACGACTATTGGCATAAGGTTCCTGGGAATGGATGTTGATGGGACTTACGCAAGGGCGGCCCTTTCTGGTTCAACCTGGCATAGTATCCAAGTGATAGGGTTTGGAAGAGTTGCCTGAGGAATGGTGCGACTTAAGGTACTCGTGGAATTGATAATGGGAATCTCAACTCACGACATGGGAATGAAACAAAGAGGAATATGTCGACTCAAGGTGTTTCATGGTTTGTAGAGGAGTATCTCAAATCATGGTAATCCACAGGTGGAGGGTGGGTGCGCATAAGGGCTCAATGGAAAATCCAGACATCCTGGCCCGAAAATTTCGCGGTGTGATTCTCCATTTTTCATGGGGGTCTGTGACGGCAGCGAAGGGACCGGCCCAGAGGGCCGGGACCGCACCCCTTCACTGACCCCAAGTGGGGGCATGGGGGCGCAACCCCCGCCTTATGGACCGGTGGGTGCGAAGGTCAGAGCCTTGAAAAAGGATAGCTCTTTGCAATGTAGCTTCACGAAACAAAGGGTCTCAGGGAGCATGGGGTCTTGCGGAGCATCACCTCGCGGAGCATAGACTCGCGGAGCAGCATCGGAGAGCATGGACTCACAGAGCATCATCACAGAGCATGGACTCGTGAAGCAGGGTCTCGCAGAGCATGGGAATCTTGCAGAGCAAGGGAAGCTCGCAGAGTACTCGTGGAGCATGGACTCGCGGAGCATCAACTCACGGAGCAGCAACGCGAAGGAAGCTGCTCGCGGAGCATGGCCTCGCAGAGCCGCAAAGCGGAGCTCCGCGGACCAGGAGATCGGCCGCCCAAGGGGTGGAAAAATGGATGTCAAGAGAAGGGGGTCGAGCTGGGTATTTATAGGAAAGGGGAACCGCGAAGCAAAGCTCACGCGGTGCGAAGGGGGAATTCGGTTGCTTCGTAGTGGGTCGTGAACGTCAACCAGATTCGCAGAGCAGTACAGCCTCCTCTCCTATGCGGCGGGTTTGCGAACGTCAGGGCGTTCGTGGAGAGTTACCACCTCCTATGCTTCATGGTGGGTCTTCGCAGTGAGTCACGAACGTCATCCGGGTTCGCGGAGCATCCCACCTCATTGCATCGCGCCGGCGCTCCGCGATCATGGAGGGGGGCTTCGCGAATGGGCTTTGCGAACCAGTTTTCCATCCCAACATCAAATGTACATAACTCCTAATCCTTAGCTATATTCAGGCCATGAAACCTACCAAATCGAAGCTTGCGAAATGGACTACCATCTTGGAACGTGTATGGAAGCATTTGGAAAATTTTTGGGGATGCATTTTTCGGTTCCAACAAATGCCACCCCTAAGAACGGGGTCCAATGAGGATGAGGAGGGAGAGGCGGACCGCATTCTAAGGAAACGACTGAGGAAAATGCATGGATTGAGTTCCATTGTATCTCAATCTTATTGAGGAGACAGTCGACTAAATCTATAAGCCTGTGTGAGCTATGCACGGTGCAGGAAACAAGAGATAATAGGTGCTCCTGTATGAGAGTGTTAAACAACGGAAGGTGTGCATGGGACATCAATCACCATATGGGAGAATCCTGAAAGAGAGAGGTGTCACGACTGGAGAGCATGGCTCTCTGGACGGCCGACCTGTTTCTCCCACCGTGCTGTAGTGCACAAGTGGGGTACTCCAGGGGTGTTAGAATCAATCCGAATAGAGGGAAGTGGAAGGTGTAAATCATGATACCCAAAATTCGGAAAAATGTGGGGGTGGCGTGACAATAAATTTTGACCGTTAACCATGGCGTAGGAATGGTATACTTACTGCGTTAGCCTAAAATGGGGACAACAAATGAGGGTCAACCATTGACCATGTTAAAAACACGGGACCATGTCACAAATGTTGTCGATCAATCCTTCGGGATGTTGACCCAGGACAGTAGGCGGACCATAGGTCAGGCATCCATACTGTTAGGGGGTCCTTCCAAACATGACCAGTCTTTCAGAATGTTGGCCCTTGACAGCAGGCAGGCCATAGGTCAGGAATCCATACTGTAAGGGGGTTCCTCATACATGATAGGGGATGAGAGTTCGAATAAGGGGCATGCGAAGCGTGGGAAGTGGAGTGATGGTTTGTTTGAACAGAATCCAGCACTCATGAAATTACACCAATGTGGTGGGTGTACGCTAGACGAGTGCCTCAGTTTGATCATGGATCATTCCTTCTTTCAGATAGGGCCTCTTTGGCAGGATCGTGGGTACGACGGGGCGATGGAGCCCCAAAGGCGTGGAATCCTAGAACGTCTGTACGACGGTGGTGATGGAGCCCAGGAGGCGTCGAAGCCTGGAACATCGGTACGATGGGGCGATGGAGCCCAGGAGGCATCCAAGCCTGGAACCTTGGTACGACGGGGCGATGGATCCCAGGAGGCGTCGAAGCCTGGAACGTCTGTACGATGGGGCGAAGGAGCCTGGGACGCGTCGAAGCCTGGAACGTCGGTGTGACGGGGCAATGGAGCCCTGCAGGGGTCGAAGCCTGGAACGTTGGCATGACGGGTCGATGGAGCCAGGGAGTCGTCGAAGCCTGGAATGTCTGTACGACGGGGCGAAGTATCCCAGGAGGCGTCGATGCCTGGAACTTTGGTACGATGGGGGTGATGGAGCCTGGACGACGTCGAAGCTTGGAACGTCAGAACAACGGGGCGATGGAGCCCAGGAGGCGTCGAATCCTGGAATTCCTGTACGACGGGGCGAAGGAGCCAGAGAGGCGTGGAAGCCGGGAACATCGTTACGACGTGGGAAATGGAGCCTGAGAGGCATCGAAGCTGGGAACATCGGTACGACGGGGCGATGGGGCCCGGGAGGCGTCAAAGCCTGGAACGTCTGTACAACGGGTCGAAGGAGCCCGAAAGGCATCGAAGCCTGGAACGTCGGTACGACGGGGCGATGGAGCCCGGGAGGCATCAAAGCCTAGAACGTCGATACGATGGGGAGATGGAGTCGGGGAGGCATCGAAGCCTGGAACGTCTGTACGATAGGGCGAAGGATCTCGGTAGGCGTTGATGCCTGGAACGTCGGTACGACCGGATGATGGAGCATGGGAGGCGTTAAAGCCTGGAACGTCGATACGATGGGGTGAAGGAGCCCAGGTGGTGTCGAAGCCTAGAACTTCTGTACGACGGGGCGAAGTATCCCAGGAGGCATCGAAGCCTGGAATGTCGGTACGACGGGGAGATGGAGCCAGGGAGGCGTCGAAGACTGGAACATCAGTAAGACGGGGCGATGGAGGCCGGGAGGCATCAAAGCCTGGAACGTTTGTAAGACGGGGCTAAGGAGCCTGAGAGGAATGGAATCCTGAAATGTTGGTACGATGGGGGTGATGGATCTTGGGAAGCATCAAAGCCTTTGTTTAGAATGGTGGTGGAGTCATTGAGGAGCCGATGAAGTCGGGTTGTGGATGTAACCTATGCGGCCTCTTGAGGAGGCGGAGTCGGTGTGGAGCCGATGGAGTTGGTTGGCTGATTCCACCAGCGCGGCCTCTTGAGGCGGCGGAGTCGGTGAGGAGAGGATGGAGTTGGGTGGCTGATGCCACCTATGCGGCCTCTTGAGGTGGACGAGTCGGCGAGGAGCCGAAGAAGTGGGGTGGCGGATGCCACCTGCATGGCCTCTTGAGGCGGCGGAGTCAGCGAGGATCTGATGGAGACGGGTGGCCGATGCCACTTGCGTGGCTTCTTGAGGCAGTAGAGGCGGCGAGGAGCCGATGGAGTTGGGTGGCGGATGCCACCTGCGCGACCTCTTGAGGCGGCGGAGTCGGCGAGGAGCCGATGGAGATGGTTGGCCGATGCCACCTGTGCGGCCTCTTGATGCGGCGGAGGTGGCGAGGAGCCGATGGAGTTGGGTGGATGATGCCACCTACGCAGCTTCTTGAGGTGTCGGAGTCAGCAAGGAGACGATGGAGACGGGTGGCCGAAGCCACCTAGGTGGCCTCTTGAGGTGGCAAGATCAGCGATGAGCCGAAGAGGTAGGGTGGGGGATGCCACCTGCGCGGCCTCTTGAGTGGGCGGAGTCGGTGAGGAGCCGATGGAGACGGGTGGCCAATGCCACCTGCGCGGCCTCTTGAGGTGGCAGAGGTAGCGAGGAGACGATGGAGTTGGGTGGAGGTGGCGAGGAGCCGATGGAGATGGGTGGCCGATGCCACCTATGCGGCCTCTTGAGGCGACAGAGGTGGTGAGGAGCCGATGGAGTTGGGTGGCTGATGCCACCTACGCGGCCTCTTGAGGCGGCAGAGTCAGTGAGGAGCCGAAGAAGTGGGTGGCAGATGCTACCTGCGTGGCCTCTTGAGGCGGCGGAGTCGGTGAGGAGCAGATGGAGAGGGGTGGCCGATGACACCTGCGCAGCCTCTTGAGGGGGCAGGATCGGTGAGGAGCCGAAGAAGTGGGGTGGAGGATGCCACCTGCGTGGCCTCTAGAGGCGGCGGAGTCAATGAGGAGCCGATGGAGATGGGTGGCTGATTCCACCTGTGCGACTCTTGAGGTGGCGGGATCGGTGAGGAGCCGAAGAAGTGGGGTGGCGGATGTCACCTGCACGGCCTCTTGAGTCAGCGGAGTCGGAGATGAGCGGATGGAGACGGGTGGCCGATGCCACCTGCGCAGCCTCTTGAGGTGGTGTAGTCAGCCAGGAGAAAAATGATTGGGGTGGCGGAGCCACCTGCACGGCCACTTGAGGTGGCGTAGTCGGCAAGGATCCAAAGGAGATGGGTGGCGGAGCCACCTGCGTGGCCTCTTGTGGTTGAAGAGTCGTTGAGGAGACGAAGGAGACGGGTGGTCAATGCCACTTGCACGGCCTCTTGAGGCGGCGGAGTCGGTGAGGTGTCGATGGAGAAGGGTGGCCGATGCCACCTATGCGGCCTCTTGAGGCAGAGGAAGCCGGTGAAGAGCCGATATATTCAGGTGGCGGATGCCACCTGCGCAGCCTCTTGAAGTGGCAGAGTCGGCGAGGAGCCGATGGAGTTGGGTGGTGGAGCCACCTGCGCGGCCTCTTGAGGCAGTGTAGTCAGCAAGGAGCCGAAGGAGATGGGTGGCGAAGCCACCTGCGCAGCCTCTTGAGGCGGCGGAGTCGGCGAGGAGCCGACAGAGTTGGGTGGCTGATGCCACCTGCGCAGCCTCTTGAGGTGGCGGAGTCGGCAAGGAGCCGATGGACCGTAGTCTTTAAACACAGGATGTTACTCATCCTCTCACAAATAAAAGAGAGGGGATGCACATGGGTGATGCCTCAATTTTTCTGACACATTTGGTCTACTCTCTATTGAAGGAGAAGAGATTCATGTCAGGTTCACCATTTTGTTTCCGATGCTTTCGTCGGGGCACACACATCCATCTACGGAGCACGCGCAGCTGTTTCCCTGCATTCCCGCTTTCGAAAGGCGGGTGGCATCCGTTCTTTATTCAGGGATGTCTTCTCCTTGATCAAAACTGGGATGATGGGTTGTCGGTTCTTCCTTCCTTGGATTCCTCCCCAGAACTCATCACCTAGTCCGGGTCTCCCTCATAGATTTAATATGTTGTTCGTGAATCTCATTCCCGGTGCCAGAAAATTCATGGACACCGGTTAATTACACTACATCCATCAAGACATTACATAGGATCTTGACATGGTAGCAACCTTCGGTCGGAGTAGATGACAACATCAGGCATGTCAGGGCATCTCTGGGTGCGTGGACATTGGGGAACCTATATTCTTCCTCCAAATAGAGCATCTCAAGGGTGCAGAACCCGAGGCATCCCACGTTGAATGAGGGGAATCATATGCTATAAGCATGTATCATAGGTTTTCCTCAACTTCATGTGTTTAACATAGGGTATGATTCAAGATTAATGTCTACCAGAGACGATTAAACCAAAGGCGGGTCTTTCGAGGTCTTCCTCAGGCATCTCATGTTTATCACGAAGTAGGCCGTGAGTTTAACGTCTTGTGGAGACGATATGAGAGTGATAAGAACGTCCCATAGTGACGGATCAGATTGGTATATCCCATGGAGGGAATACTCGGAAGATGGATGGATTAGGACGTCCAATGAGGATGGATCTGAGGTGGTGCGCTCCAAGGAGGGGAGATGTCACACCATAATGGATGATCTGAAAACCATTAAGGGAAGATCAGGGTGCGTGCACCCCTGAATGGGGAACACCATGGTTTACTATTGGCTAGAATTGAACCTCATGGAGGTTTCCTACATACCCTGTGTAGAAAACAGGGATCAAAACCCACGTAGTTCAAAGGGTTGATGAATCGGGGTGTACACAGGGGAAAACGACCTGGAGACATGCTAGGTCTTACGTGTGGAAAGTGGCCTAAGTACTTTTAGGACCAGCGAGGAGGGTGGATGACATGATCCCACTGGGATGTGGTGGCCCGAGTAGGAATCAGGATGGATGATAGAGGATTGCATGGAGTGGAGGGGGAAAGAAATGGGAGGCCATTTTGGAGATGATGGTGGTGATGGGCTTGAGTCTCAGAGAGACTTCCAACATATCCATGAGACAGGGATCAAAGTCCGCGTAGTTCGGGATGGTGCCGGTGAATCGACGTGAAGGTGGACCCTGGCCCGATGGGTGTCGTCTGTGAACCGACATGAATGTGGACCTTGGTCCGATGGGTGTCATCAGCGAAACGACGTGAATGTGGACCTTGGTCCGATGGGTGTCGTCAGCGAACTGAAGTGAATGTGGACCTTGGAATGATGGGTGTCGTCAGCAAACTGACATGAATGTAGACCTTGGTCTGATGGGTCTCATCAGTGAACTGACGTGAATGTGGACCTTGGTCCGATTGGTGTCGTCAGCGAACCGAAGTAAATGTGGACCTTGGTCCGATGGGTATTGTCAGCGAACCGACGTGAATGTGGCCTTTGGTCCAATGGGTGTGGTCAGCGAACCGATGTGAATGTGGACCTTGGTCTGATGGGTGTCCTCAGTGAACTGATGTGAATGTGGACCTTGGTCCGATGGGTGTCTTCAGCGAACTAACAAGAATGTGGACCTTGGTCCGATGGGTGTCGTCAGTGAACTGACGTGAATGTGGACATTGGTCTGACGGGTGTCATTAGCGAACCGACATGAATTTGGACCTTGGTCCGATGGGAGATGGTCTTGAACCTCAAGGAGGCCTCCTACATATCGTGCCTTGACATGGATCAAAGTCCTCGTAGTTCGGGTTTGTCCCAACAGCTTTCCATCAGACTGGAATTGCAGTTTAACGTCATGGTGAATGAGGGTGGAACTTGACCTGAATGAAATTACCGAGTGGTGGGCTTGATCCTCATGGAGGCTTCCTATGAACCATGCCTTAACATGGATAAAAGTCCCTGTAGTTCACTTATGGTGGGGGTCAGGGTCGGCGATCACTCTAAGCTCACGTGAGTAATGCTAAGTGTGAGAAACAAGTGGTTGCAGGTACCTGACGATCACATCATTAAGGACGAGTCCATGGGATGCGAAGAGGGGCTTACGCGTAATGCGGCGCATAGTGCTAGGAAATACTCCAGGATGGAGGCCCCTGGAAAAGGATGACGATAGTTTCAGGCTTGATCCTTGAAGAGGCTTCCTATGTATCCCCGTGGCAGGGAATCAAAGTCTACGTAGTTCTCCTGATGACGGCTTACAGCTGATTGGGGGTTTCAACGGCTTACCGCTCGATTGGGTCACAACGGCTTACCTCTGGATAAAGATGTGAACTGCTTACTGCTAAATGGGGTTGCAACGGGTTACCGCTGGATGAGGATGTCAACGGCTTTCTGTCAAATGGGGTAGTAATGGCTTACCACTGGATTGGGTCACAACAGCTTACCGCTGGATAAAGATGTTAACGGATTACCGGTGCATAGGATCACAACAGTGGATGGGGATTACTCGAAGAAGCTTCCCTGGTGCCGCTAAGGAGCAGCAATGGTGAATGGGTCTTTCGCTAGGAAGCTGCCCGGGTGCCGCTATGGAGTAGCAATTGTGAATGGCGATTACGCAATGAAGCTGCCCGAGTGCTGCTATGGAGCGGCAATGGTGGATGGGGCTTACGCAAGGAAGATGCCCATGTGCCGCTATGGAGCGGCAATGGGAATGGGCTTACGCAAAGATGCTGCATGTGATGTCGTCATCCTCTTAGGTAATGAGGGCATCCCAACTCACTGGTGGGTTGAGGCCTTCACCTATGCACTATTGCACAAGCGGGATATCTCCAAGGGGCGTTGGAATCATTCTACTGTAATCATGGCATTATGCATCTTATGCTTGGAGCATAAGGCATCTCTCATATAGGGAAAGAGGCATCCTATCATTTGTTAGATAGGGAGTAATATAGTTTATAGTCATGTAGATAGGGCTGTTAGAATCTCATGCTTGGAGCATGAGGCATCTCTCGCTTGGAACAAGAGGCATCCTATCATTTGTTAGATAGGGATTACTACAGTTTATAGTCATGTAGATATGACTATTGGCATCTCATTCTTGGAGCTTGAGACATATCTTGTTTGTAGAAAGAGGCATCCTATGTTTGAAACATAGGGAGTACTATAGTTTATAGTCATGTAGATAGGACTATTGGCATCTCATGCTTGGAGCATGAGGCATCTGTTGTTTGGAGAAAGAGGCATCCTATGTTTGGAACATAGAGAGTACTACAGTTTATAGTCATGTTGATAGGACTATTATCATCTCATGCTAGGAGAATGAGGCATCTCTATCTTGTAACAAGAGGAAACCTATCATTTGTTAGATAAGGATTAATATAGTTTATAGATATGTAGATAGGACTATTGGCATCTCATGCTTGGAGCATGAGGCATCTCTTGTTTGGAGAAAGCGGCATCCTATGTTAGGAACATATGTAGTACTACAGTTTATAGTCATGTAGATAACACTACTGGCATAAGGTGCCAGGGAATCGATGTTCTTAGGACTTACGCAAGGGCGGCCCATTCTGGTTCAACCTGGAATAGGATCTATGTGAGGGGGTTTGGAAGAGTTGCATGAGGAATGGTTCGACTTAAGGTACTCGGGTAATTGATGATGGGAATCTCAACTCACGACATGGGAATGAAACCAAGAGGAATATGTCGACTCAAGGTGTTTCATGGTTTGTGGAGGAGTATCTCAAATCATGTTATTCCATAGGTGGAAGGTGTGTGCGCATAAGGGCTCAATGGAAAATCCCAACGTCCCAGATCGAAAAGTTCACGGTGCGACTCTCTATTTTTCATGGGGGTCTTTGACGACAGCAAAGAGACCGGGCTGGAGGGCCGGGACTGCAGCCCTTCAGTGACCCCGAGCGGGGGTGCAGGGGCGTAGCCCCTGAGGTATGGACAAGTGGGTGTGGAGTTCAGTTCCTCGAAAAAGGATTTTTCATCGCGAATTAGCTTCACGGGGCAAGGGGGCTTGGGGAGCATGGGGTCTCTCGGAGCATCGCCTCGAGGAGCATAGACTCACGGAGCATCATCGGGGAGAATGGACTCGCGGAGCATCATCGCGGAGCATGGACTCGTGGAGCATGGTCTCGTGGAGCATGGGTCTCTTGTGGAACAAGGGAGGCTGGCGGAGTACTCGTGGAGCATGGACTCGCGGAGCATCGTCTTGTGTAACTGCAACGCGAAGGAAGCTGCTCGCGGAGCATGGCCTCGCGGAACCGCAAAGCGGAGCTCTGCGGACCGAGAGATCGGCCGCCAAAGGGGCAGAAAAATGGACATCCCGAGAAGGGGGTTGAGATGGGTATTTATAGGAAATGGGTGTTGCGAAGAAAATATCACGCGGTGCGAAGGGGGAATTCGGTTCTTCACCGTGCGTTGCGAACGTCAACCGGATTCGCGGAGTGGTACCGCCTCCTCTTCTTCGCGGCGGGTTCGCGAACGTCAGGGCGCTCGCGGAGAGTTACCGCCTCATGTGCTTAGCAGCGGGTCTTCACGGCGCGTTGTGTACGCCATCCGGGTTCGCGGTGCATCCCGCCTCATTGGTTTGCGGCGAAGCTCCATGATCCCGGAGGGGGGCTTCGCGAATGGGCTTTGCAAACCAGTTTTCCAGCCCAACTTCAAATGTCCATAACTCCTAATCTGTAGCTCCGTTCGGGCCCTACGACCTACCAAATAGAAGTTTTCAAAATGGACTACCATCTTGGATCGTGTATGGAAGCATTCGGAAAAATTTTGGGGAAGTGTTTTTCAGTGCCAACAACTGTTACTGTGAGATATTAAACGAACTTCATGGTGAGACAGTAAATGACCATTACAGTGAGATGGTAAAAAAACAATAAGATATAAAATAGTAAGACATTTACATAAGATTTATCATGCCTAATTCATGCATTATGTAGTATATTTTTTTATAATTTAATGCTTTGGTAAATATATCAGCAAGATAATACTTAGTACTAATGGATTCTAATGTGATATCACCCTTTTTAAAATGATCTCTCAACAAGTGATGTCATACATCAATATGCTTTTTTCCTAGAATGTGAAACAAGATTTTTTGAGATGTTAATAGAACATGTGTTGACAAAATTTATAGTATATGCGTGAATTGATATCTATAATCTAGTAATGTGCGTTTCATCCACAAGAATTGTGCACCACAGCTGCATGCAGCTCTGTTTTCATCTTCTAATGTAGATAATTCTAGAGAATTTTTTTTCTTACTACACCATGATTCTAGTGACTTGACTAAAATGTGACATGTTCTAGAGGAGCTTTTTCTATCTAACTTACAACTGCCAAAGTCAGAATCAGAATAACTAACTAATTCAAAATATTTTCCTATAGGATAGAACAGTCCTAGATTAGGGGTATAGTTGAGGTATTTGAAAATTATCTTTATAAAATTTAAATGAGATTCCTTAGGATTTTCCTGAAAATGGGAACACATACACACACTAAACATAATGTCTAGTCGACTAGCAGTTATGTAATGTAAACGTCTAATCATTCATCTATAAGTTGTCTGATTGAATGATTTTCCATGTTCATCAACATCCATCTTACAAGTGGTACTCATGGGAGTGTTACTACTTTTAGTTCTATCCAATCTAAAATGTTGTAGAAGATCTCTAGTATATTTATTTTGAGTTATGATAATACCATCTTTATTTTGAATGATTTTAAATCCAATAATGAATTTAATTCACCCATTAAACTCATTTCAAATTCATTGTAAATCATTTTAGAAAAATAAACACTGAAATAATTTCTTGATGATCCAATTATAATGGAATCTACATATATTTGAACAACTAAAACATCATTATAAATTAGTTTTGTAAAAAGGGTAGGATCAAATATTCTTTTTGTAAAACCATTGGAAATATAAAAAGTACTTAACCGATCATACCTATCTCTTAGAGCCTATTTTAAACAATATAAATCATTTGATAATTTAAAAACATGATTTGAAAAATGGGGGTTTGTCAATCAAAGTGATGTACTACAAAGACTTCCTCAGCTATATACCCATTTAAGAACTCACTCTTAACATCCATTTTATATATTATGATATTCAGATGTTCAGCATAAGCAAGAAGGATTCTAATGAATTAATGTCTAGCTAACGGTGTGAAGGTATCCTCGTAGTCAATTCCTTCTTCTTGACTATTTCCTTGTTCAAATAATCTAGCTTTGTTCCCTACTATGTTACCAGCCTCATCTACATTATTTCTAAACACCCATTTAGTTCATATGGTGAATGTGTCCTTAGGTCTTTCAATATGATTCCAAACATTGTTCGTTTAAAACCGATTATGTTCTTCTTGCATATCCATCGACCAAAATTTATCATTGATAGCATCTTTAATTTTTTTTGGTTCAAGATGTGACATGAAGACTTGATGTTCAACCAAATTTCTAAGAGAATTTCTAGTTTTTGTTCCCTTTTTAGGTCTCCTACAACAAAATCTAATGTATTGTTCTTAAGAGTTCTAACAGTTCTAGAAAGGGAGGGACTAGTGATTTCATGTTCATCAACAGTTTCAGGTCCATTATGGCTTGAGTCTAAGGAATCTCTAGAACTAGAGTTTTTCACATATTTTTTCACAGTATGGTTTGAGGATTTTATATTAATGTTTAGATTTGATACACCATCCTCAAAGTTCTCTAATTTTTTTAGGCTAATGTAGATCTGTTTCATCAAATTTGACATGGAAGGATTCTTTCACACATTTAGTTCTTTTATTGAACACTCTATAGGCTTTACTGGATAGAGAATATCCTAAAAAGTTAACTTCGAAACTCTTGGATGCAAATTTTTCATTATTTTCCTTTGTATTATGAATATAGAATTTGCAGCCAAAAACATTGAAGTAGTTAACCTTCAGATTCCTAATGTTCCATAACTCATAAGAAGTCCTCTTAAGAATGGGTCGGATCAACACACTATTGATTATGTAACATGTTGTATTGATAGCTTCATCCCAATAATAAATAGGTTGGTCATATTCACTAAGAATTATTCCAGAAATCTCTTTCAGGGTTCTATTTCGTCATTCTATAGCTCCATTTTTTTGAGGTGCTCTAATGGCAGAGAAATTGTGACTATAACCATTTTGTGAGAAAAAGGATTCAAACTCTTTACTTTCAAACTCACATCCATGATCAGTTCTTATGGAATTGATTCTAATTACAGTATGATTTTCCATAGAATTGGCATATTTCGTAAAATAAGAGCATGATTCACTTTTGTGAGATAGAAAAAATGTCCATGTATATATAGAAAAGTCACCTACAAGAACATAAACACATTGGTTCCCATTTTAAATAGAAACTATATATGGTCCAAATAAATCAATGTGATCCAGTTCGAGAGGATGAGAATTTGACACTTCTTTATTTTGTTTGAATGAAATTTTGTGTTGTTTTCCCTTTCGACAGAGATTACATACTTTTTCATTTGGAAACTCATGTTTGGGTAAGTCTTTAACTATGATTTTTCTAGGTATCTTTCTAAGGGAGTGAAAATTATAGTGTCATAGTTTCCTATTCCAGATCCAAGACTCTTTATGAAATACAATTAAACATGAAGCATTTTGAGAAGCTAAGGAATCTATGTTAATAGAGTAAACACATTCATTTCTTAAAGAAGAAAATATTAATTCATTATTAGAATTAAAGACATTTCAAAAATCATTTTCAAATCTAACATGAAATCCATTATCCAATAATTGTGACATACTAAGCAGATTTTATTTCAATACATCAACAAACAATACTATATAAATTAAAACTGAATTAGAGTTACTGATTTGGCCGAGGCCAATTATCATTCCATTGGAATTTCACAAAATGTGAAATGTCCTCCATCTATATTTATTATATTTTCGTAGCATGAGTAGTCTCCTGTCTTGTGTCTTGAACATCCACATTCCCAGTACAATAAACATTTACAAGAACTATTTAACCAGCTTTCCTACAAAAATATTAAGAAAAAACAGATTTTGGTACCCATACATGTTTGGGTACTTTAATATTAGTAATAAGTTCTTTAAGAACCCATATCTGCATCATAGGATTCCTTTAAGAATTAATTAAATTATAAGAATAATAAAATCTATTTAGTCCAGAAAAACAAGAAACAATATAATAGGTATCATGATTTGAATTAGTTTTTTTGTGTCGAGAACTGAGAGTAAAACTAAATATCCTAGATCTAGAAACAAATTTTTTTCTACCGAGATTTCTTTTTCAAGGTTGATAACCAATGCCATTATTGTGTTTATGGGAAAATGTTTTTCCTAGAATTTGAGTAATGGTATTCATCCCATTGTTATGCTGTTTAAGGTCACTCTTCAATTTCTCATTCGACATTTTTAATTCATTATTTTCATTGAGCTGTTCATCATTTTTCTTTTTTTCGGTTGTGAGTTCAGATATAACAATCACAGTAAGAGCATACTATTTCATCAATGATTTATTTTTTTCATTAAGTTCATTTTATGTTTATTTAGGCATGTTACAATATTCAAACATTTTTTCAATAGAGATATTTTTAGAGTCACTCTAATTTTTAGAATAGTATGAATTATCTACAGGAGAGTCGAGTGTAACCTCAAACGTGTTTGTCATAAAACACATATTGGATTTGTTTTCTTGTTCATCATGTGATGTTTCTATGTCACATGAACATTCCTCATAAGAACTCTAGATTGCTTTCATGGCCTTTTTATAATTCCCGTTATTTTATTCATATCACTTTTTTTACATGATCTTTGGAAAGTCTTCCTTGAAATGACTTTTTCTCTTATATTCATAGCATACAATCTCATCGTCTGGTCAAATGTTCAATTGACTTTAGGCTTTCTAAAAAATTTCTTCTACTTGTAAAATTTCTTGAATCTTCTGGCTAATTGAGCCATCTAATAATAAGTGTCTGGTGATGATTTTTCACTATTAAAACATTCTACAGAAGCTTCCAATTTTCCATTGTCTTTTTTCTTATAGTTGGTGGTCTTGAATGCAACTGATTTCCTCTTTGGTTCATCCTCCTCTTTTATGTTGACTTTCAGTTCCTCTTCAAACATCATTAGTTTCCCAATGAGTTTTTTACAGGTAGCTTACTGATGTTTCATGATTCTCTAATAGAGACATAGGAGCCTCTTCATCCATTTGGGAGACATCTAAGAAATCTCGTGATATGTTATATGGAAGTGACTTCTCTTCCAAGAGAAATAATTGTGTTGACAATCTCATGGAACCTAAGATACATGTCATAGATATGCTCATCATGTATCATTTTAATGTTATCATATTTAATGGTATAGGTATTAATTCCCATTTCATTTATATTATATGTTCCTTCATGTGAGACAGACAGGGTATCCCAAATTTCATGGGTAGTTTTACAAGCAGAAATTCTATTGAATTCTTCATCTCATAAAGTACAATATAAATCATTCATATATTTGCAATTGTTATTATAGGAAGTTTTGTTAGGCCCATCCCATGTGATTCTATCTATAGTAGGAATATTATATTCATCTATAATGGAAGAAAAATTTTAAAAACCCATACTTTCTAAATGAATTATCATTTTTATTTTCCATTGAGAATAGTTGGTTCCATTAAAAAATGTAGGTATGTTGGTTGCAGCACCTTACAATCTATTATCCATAATAAATATTCTGAAAGAGATAGAAATTTAAAATTAACATAAATTTACATATCTTTTAATGTAAAAATACAATCAAATTTGAAGTAGGTTAGACAATGTCATAATAAATAACCTCGGAAACCAAATGATGGTAAGAGTAGATTTATCAAGAAGGGGGGATGAATTGAGTATCTAAAAAAAATTCTGACTAAATTGTATTTCTTAAATGTTAGCCTAAAAGATTCAATACAGCCCAGTTAATCAAGGTTATACTGTTATAAGAGTTTGACTATTTGAATAACCTCTTAGAAGATTAATTTCTTCTCATTAATCTTAATATCAGTTATTAATATAACTTTTAAAGCTATTCTACTAAGGTAATACAATTTTAACTTCTTTCCAAGAGTAATTATAAATGTGATTTTAGCGATTTGTAAATTATATAGTAAAGAAGTAAAATAGAGAGGACGAAATTAAGCAGCACATCATATATGAAAGAAGTGGTTCAGTCTCAAGATGATACCTAATCTACTTAATTGGTGATCACCATACACCAATAAATTTATATAAATAAAATTGACTTACACCTGGGATTGGGGTTAAAAAAAGTACACAGTACTGCCTAGGCCACACAGGGACCTTTTCCATAGTTCTTCGTGGGTACAGACGACCAAGCCACACATGGAACTCTTCCACATTTATCTGTGGGTATACAAAAGAGTAAAAGAATGATTGAGTAAGGATATCTTTTATCCATCAATTTAATGCAGGAGACAGAGTGTTTTTTATACAAATAAACACTCGGCCTGAAAATTAATAAAATGATACACAATATAGTAGTATTATTAAGATAGGTTTAGAGGTGATATGAGTGTTGTTCATTGTAGTTCTGGACTTCTGTGATGAGGAAGATGTTGAACTCAAGTCCTTGTATGGAAAACAGAGTGTCACATGTCAGATAGATTATGCTTGTGTTATTCGTGGTGTTTTACAGTGCAATGATGTTATCAAGATTCCAGTATTCTTCATGTGTTCTTTAGTTGAGTCATGTTGTATGAGCCAATTATTTAAAATTTATTGTGTTATGACGCTCCCACCCACCAACTTGTTTTTTGTATCGTACTACATCCTAATTTTTCTCGGCTGAATTACTCTTTTATCATGGAGTGCATGTGTAGGGGATGACTGGTTTCATGTATTCTGCACCTCACACCTCCTACTATCTGATGATATGTATACAAAGAAACATTAATTATGTCAGTGCATTAAAATCATCAAATATGACTGTTAGAGATTAAGTTGAAAGATAAGATATTATATTAGGAAACAGTGTCACAGTATGTCATGGAAATAGTGTCTCATTCACAAGGTGTCTAGATTGGTCACAATGTCTCATTCTCATAGTGTCTCATGGACATGATGTCTCATGACCATGTTGTCTTGTTCACAGTGTCCTGTTCGCGGTGTCTCATGATCACAGTGTCTTGTTCATGGTGTCTCGTGATCATAGAGTCCCATGGTCATAGTGTCTTCTTTTTCACCATGTATTGTTCACAGTGTCTCATGATCACGGTGTCTTGTTCACGGTGTCTCTAGATAATGGTGCCTCATGGTCACGGTGCTTGGATAGCATAGATAGGTATCTATATTCAGACTTAAGAAGTAGTATTTATGAAATGGATTAAACATAATCATTTCTCAGAGAAATCATTATAATGTGAAACAAGAGAAAGTGAATAGTAACCAAACTTAGTGTATAGAACATAAGAGCATTGGATAGATTTTACAAAGCTACTGAACATTTGATGTGAGATAGATTACTTTGAGTTAACATTGTTTATAAACTAAATAGGATATATGATCATTAAAACAAGATTAATACATGAGGATTCCAAGAAATATGTTTTCCAACACCATTTATAAGGGACTGTAATTATAATAATTTTATTTTATATATATTATTTTTATGAAATAATTTTAATTATTTAATTATAACTTCATATCTATATTCTTAACATACACTCTATTATAAAATGACTACATCTCTCATGTGTATTGGGGGATACCTTCGTTACAAAGAGATTTTATATATTTTTCATTTACACATTACGTGGATCATAAAAATGATATATTTAATGAATATATATCATATATATCATATATATGATTAAATAATTATTCTTTAATGGTGAATTATTCTTTACATTTTTTGTGTTCCGTCAAACGGAACGTGAGTACTACGTTTATGCATATATATGACCTATTGTCTCCATGAATAATGCAATTCATTTTTCTATGTATGCCATTTTTTTATGGATATATATATATATATATTATAAATATATTATTAATATATTTGTTATAATTGTTTTTATATTAATACCATGATCATAGTTAAAGGACTAGAACTTATGTACTGAATTTCACATGAGGAACAAAATATTTAATACACTGAAATGATGATTTTAAAAAAGAATAATTATAATATGAATTTTGAAATGTAATAATAAAATAATGTGTTATATTATTACTATTTATGAAAATTTTTTATAATAAAATAAATTTTATATTTATTACACTATTGTTTAGATCTATTTAAAATAATGTCAACCTTGAGATTAGGGATTTTCATCTCACTTATACTGTGGTGAGACACATGCAATATCCAACACATATTTAATTAAGTGTTGTATATATAACCCATAAATTTATTTAAATATGATTATCATGAAAAATATTTAGATATAAATATCAATATAGAGATATATCTTTCATAGGAATTTATTACAATATTTCCAAAGAAGCAAGGGACTTCTATTATAATCACAATATTTATTGCGATTTTTTATGATTCAGACTATAATGATAAAACTTTATAGAACAGCCCTCATGAATAGCATGAATTATCATAACCTATATATTTTTACGTAAATTACATTTTTCTATTCACTTTCCTCTCAATAATAATTCAAGAGACCCAAATTATTTCACTACGAAAAAACCAATTTATTTCTCTCTTCATTAAAAATTACATTTTCATCCGTACTAATATAATCTAAAAATCATTTCAATAATTAATTACTATTATAATATCATGTTATTTCATAATATCATTTTTACTGAAAATTAAATTTTTGAAAAAATTAAAAAAACAAATATTATTTTATTTTTATAAATGAGGTAATTTGGGCTTTTGGAAAAAACTATTTCCACAATATTTTGGTAATTAATATATTTTAAATAAGTTATTTATATGTGAAATGGGTATTTTCATAGTGAAATGCTACAATGATCTTTTATATAAACTTTTACCTATGATAACATCTTTTAATTATAATTTTTCATATACTGGGGATTTAATCTAATGATACCATCCACATGAACACATTGGATGTAATATGATGATGATGATTTATGGATGATTCTATGAAACCTTTTTATTTCTCAACCATTATTTATATTATGATGAATTTCATTTCAATTACATGGGTTAGGCTATGATGACCCAATTAAATATTTATGAAATCTATCTTTTTTCATGGGTTATACTTTGATGAATGTTTTATTTCCATATCTAATTTTTTTTTTGTGATTTTTAAAAACGTTGTGGTGGGATACAAATTATTTTTTCCTCTGATTTATTCAGTAAATATCAATATATCATGGGATAATAAGGATTTAAATTTTATGTGAAGTGAGTTAAGTATGCTAATTTATCCAATATGATGGTATTGGGAGTGAACCTTAACTAATAATATTATAGAATATGGATTGAACACAATCCACAATGATGTGCTTGGTAGTGTGGTTGAATTAGGAAATTATTTTATATGAATATTTGTAGGCCAAAAAAATTTCATAATGAAAATTTTATTCACTCATAGATCATATTATTTGACGACTATATGATATATGTCTTATAAAATCCTATTCTTTGTACCCTGAATAATTTGTATGCTTCATGATATTCTAGGTATGGTTTTTAGGTTTTTTCTCATGTTCTCATACCCATATGCTCTTATTATTCTTATGTTATGATTGATACTCATTTTATTATCATTAAAAATAATCTGATATTACCATTTAATTATTACATATTCCCTACTTTTGGAATAAATGTATTAAGTATGATATTTATAATAATAGTTCTAGTTATGATTATATTTGAGGAAGATGATGTAGATCTATCATGAATATGTTTTATCTATATCTATGTATCTAACTACTCAAAAAACTTGTGATTTATTCATGAATTTTACTAATTTTTAATAAATATTCATATATTTATAAGTAATATTGGTTTAAGATAAATATGGGTCACAATAGATAGTACCAGAGCATGTATTAGTTAACCATCAAAACTTTAATGAGAATACATTAGTTAGAACCCTTAGGATAGTCAAATATATAATAGAACATCCTAATTTATGTTAAATAATTTAGTTTATCATTTTTAGAAATACTTTATTTTATATAAACTATAAGCGTATATGGTTTGGAATAGATACATATAGGTGTAATAACATAGAACACAATTTTTTGTGTATATGTTGACCATTGTTATTATCTAATGTCATTGTTACATTAATGAACTCCATGTTTAAATTTCATGGGGTATATGATTTTATTAATTTTCATCTTATTTAGTTACAATATAATGTATTTATATTCATGATGACAATGTACGTCCTAGGATAATCCAAATGTGTAATATATTGAAAAGAATGTTTCATAATTTAGTAATCCGGTGAATTATTTTCATTGTTATATAAGCGTTAAATATAATTAAAGATGTTGAGGGTCATGCTATCAAAAATTTTATTGTAAGGGGTCAAGGTTAGAAAATTTTTTTTGAGGTGGTGTGGGTAACATTCTTATATTGAAGTATATTATTTCAACATAATTATATGAATTCATTTATATCCTAAAATGTAATTTGGATATTAGTTCATATACATAGTGATTTTATGTCAAATTTTCAATGAAAAATATTAATGGCATGATGATCATATTTAAATCATATTATTCATATCCAATTGAATTATTTGGGAATGTTGTTCCTAAAAATGTCAATATTCTCCCACTAATTGAATTGGATTTCATTATAGGCATTGATTGAATTTCATTACATAAATCCTGCTTATATTTATTTTTAAGGGAAATCACACTTGATATTTTGAACCATCCTATGATATTCAATAATTTCATAGATAAATAATAATTTCAAATGGTAATTTCATCCATTTTTTTCAATTTATTCCTTTTTTAATGGGGTATTTATCTCAAGATGGATAAATATAAACTCTTCATTTCAAATAGTATTATTATTTGCGAGTTTTTATGCCTTTACAAAAAAATTTCAATGCCTTCAACTAATTCTTGATTTTTATTTGTCAATATAACTCATACCTAAGGTTATACCAATATCAAATACTCTATATAAAACTGGCCTAATTGATTTGTTGGAATTTTTTATGTAATTCTAGTATAATCTTGATAAATGATTCATTTATCCATGTGCATCACAGTTGGGTGAACCTATTCCTTTTTTTATTATAATGATTGATCAATGTGACACTATAGTGATTATTGTGAATGAAAAAATATCAGAATTAAGAATATGTATCATCTTTTACTTATTCATGATTTTTTCGATTGATTAAGATGAGTGGAATGTTTTCCATGATTTATCTCTTATCTATATACTATTAGTTGTTTTATAAATGTAATAAAATAAAAATTCCATACATCCATTTCAGGTATAAAAACTAGATATTTATAGTAATGTTGTTTTATATTACTAATTCTACCGAAATCATTATGGATTTAATAAAAAAATTCTTTAGATAATAACATGATCTGTTTTTGTATATCTTGGTGTATGAAATAATTATATATTCCAAATGTAGGAGAGATGTTGAATTTCACTTAATAATTATACCGAATATCATAATATAGAATACTTTTAATGAAAAATATACTATATTTTTATTTGAACTACCATCATTTTACAGTCTTAACATTTCAAGAGATGGTATATTGGTTGTTTTAACAATAAAGGATGTTATAGAATTCCGGTCAAGAAGAGCCACTATGACTGAGATCCATAGTTTCTTGGATTTGATGAAAATTATGGAAACTCTACGGGAAAATTTTCAAAGTAATATATTACATATAAAAAGATATATCATAAGGGTGGAATGTGTATTGTTTACATAATAATCTATGGAAAATTTAAAGTAATTGAATATAAGGTTATTTGGTGGACCTATGATTACATTACCATTAAGAGTATACCATTTTTTACAATAGTGATTCATTAAATAAGATACTAGTTTTCTCCCATGTGAATAATGTTATAGTTATTGAAAATACACTTACCCGAGTAACTTAGAGTTGTGATAACATTACTATATCTGAATAAGAAACCTATGATTCCATCCTAATGGACCAACTCATTTGGAAGTCTTTGTAAACTATATATATATACATGATATTTAATTAAATTTGGGAACATGACATAAACATAATGAATGTCAAAAAATAAAAATCCTAAAACTCTTTCAATAGTTCCTTATTCACATTTTGCGGAATGGAAACAAAATAAGGGTGATATTTGATTCCTATTAAGAGGTACTAAAAGTTGAATCTATCATTAATAAATAATTTATAATGAATAAGGAATAAAAAATGGAATTTAGATATCTGAAAAAGACTAAAATTTAATAAATAACTTCAATATTATGATTATATAAGGTTTAATTATTTAGGAAAGGTAAATAATTGAACACACAATAAATTTAATAAATGAAATTTTAATGAAATGTACCCCTGTATAATATTAATGAGAAAATTATGTGTATAATAAAATGATCTAGATTCTTATTTAATGAATTATTAATTAGTGTATTTCATGATCACAATAATTATGATAACATTTCCATCATGCTATTTCACTAGATGTGTTAAAATTGGTGTGAGGGTATACAATAGAGACCCATTTAAATAATGTTGTCAAACTAATTCTTTTTATGAGACTACAGAAGCATCAAAAGACTATCTATATCTAGGTCATTCCCACAACTGTATATCTGACACATTCCTTGTATATCAAATGATTGATTTAATTCATGAAAAATATTCCTATTCAATAAATATCTATATTTAAAAATAAATATAGGATATCAATACATCAATAGTTCATCAAATAAATTTCAAAGTTAATAGACACATATAGAAATTTTATATGGCTTAAGTAATAATCATATCCATGATAAATATTATGAATATTTAAGTGAAATTTATGTTCAGTGATCTTAAGAGAGTAAATATTTAAGATGATGTTAATGATTTTAAATATTAATCAAGAAATGGAATTTAAAAATATTCCATAGTCAAATATATTATAAAAAGTCTGGAGAAATAATGAGGATAGTATTATTACAACATATATCTATTAGAGAATATGAAAAATAAATGGTTGATGTCATAAATAGAATACGAAAAAAATCATTATAAATATTATAAAGGAGAATAATTTATTTAAATTTAATAATAATTAAAACATAAATATTTTGAATATAATTTTTAAATGAAATTTACCATTCCAAATTAAAATTTTGTGATTTAAAATAATGAGAGGTTTTGACATGGGGGATTTTTGTACAGTTTAAACTTTTTAAAAAAATATTGATTTCACATTTTCATTAAAATATAAACATTCCATGTTTGATAAAGTACATGACCATTCCCTTCAAGAAATTTTAAAAAATCATACACTGGAAAAATTACTTCAACATTTAATTTGGATAATAATAAATTAATTGTTCAAAAAAAATTTAGAAAACATGGGTTTAGATGAATAATTATTTTTTACCAAAGAAATAAATGAAGTAATATTTTATATAAAAAAATCATTTTATGTACCAGATAAATGAAACTATAAGTATTTCATGAGAAAAATATGAAAAATCTTGGAGAAGAAAAATGAATTCGGTTATTTGATAATGACCAAATAATTTACCTTAATGTAAATTCAATCAAAAATAATATCGATTCAAATGATATTGTAAAATTAATCCTTAAAAAGATCATCCTACGTTGAATTGAGAATTAATAAAAAAATTGATTATGTGTTTTAATGGTAAATAAATATAAATTTAGTAGAAATATTACATATAATAATAATATTTTATTACAAACTTAATCTTATAACATCCAGGTCATCAAAGAATTAATACGAACTAATAATAAGAATTTTAAATATAAAATTTTGTAACCCTTAGTATCATTAAATTAAACATTCCTTGGATGATATTACACAAATTGATTCATAAAATACCATGAATCACGAATTATTACTGACATTACTTATAAAAGTGTAATTACATACATCATATAAAATTATTTAGGTGTTTAATAATACAACATTCTTCTATGAAGAGTAATTGAGATAGAATTCCATAAAATAATCATACCGTTTATGTGGCTATTAATCAATTGATAAATTATATGAATCATATTAAAATAGAAAAAAAAAAGTTGAAATATAACATATGATAATAAAAATTCAATACATATAGAATCTATTAATATCAATGAAAGTGAAGTAATAATATAACCTAATGAAATAAATTGAGTTAAGTAATTCTTTAACACATTTTAATTTTATAGTAAAACACATTTAGATGTAATAATTGAAATTAAAATAATAAAATTCCATAAATTATTATGTATTAATTTTATTTCATGCAAAGTGTGTAGAATACACAATATCTAAAACAATTAGTTACATAAAATTATAATATACTTCAAGATTAAAATGAGAGAAAATCAAAAACTCATGTTTGAATTCATACATTTGTGTCAGAACCATCGATATAATAAATAATGGTCTTATATAAAAATATTTTAAAGCCATAATAATATATCTCATAAAATATATTATTTACTTATAGTCTTTTATCACCAATTTGTTAACATTTCAATGTTAAAATGGTAGATTCTTGTGATAATTGCTACATTTTTTATAAATGATTTTGTTCATTATTTTTTTTGATTTTTTCATTGATCATGTTTCCATATTATTCAAAATTAAAATGTGGTATAAATTTCATATAGAATCACTATTTTTTTATTCACAGATATCTATAAACTCAGAGACAGAAAATGGATTACACCATTTATTGAGATGGTGGGCCAATCATATGCATAAACTTTGTTACAATTTTCATGATGAATGGAAGGAAAAAAATTAATATTAATTCAACTTTATAGAATAATTATTATTTTATATATATAATTTATACTCATAAAATCCATACTTATTTCCATCCATGTGAATATATATAACACCCCAGGTAAATAAAGAATATGACATTTTCACATTTATCCATATTTGTGAATAAAATATTAATATTACTTTAAAAGGGGACGCTATGCTCGATGGCGTACCCAATACGCAACAACGAGTTTCTTGGGAATCTTATTTGCACTCTAATAATAAAATAATATTATTTTAAATGGTATTTAACGCCAAGCCATTATAATGGCGGAAATGAAAAGAAATAACTACAAAATTATTATATATGTTTGTCAAATATTTTTTCTTTTTACAATAAATGTTATAGGATTAAAAATGTGAATGAATTCAATTTTAAGCGTAAACATTCTAATACCCTTTAGAAGGTCGATTAACCACCTTTTGATGGAGAACCTTTTTTAAATCCACTTTTTGACATTTTTATGTTTTATATTTGACAAAATAAAATTCTTCTTTAGAATCGAGACATCAAAATTTACTTTGTGTAAATTTATGGTATCATTCCAATAAAGTTCATTTTTTAATGAATAGTGAAAAATGTTGTATTTTAATTCAATACCTCTTTTTAATATTATTTATTTATATGATTATATAGTCTTTTGAATTGTCTTTAAAGTAAAATTAGAATATATTTTTACTATTTAATCCAATAGTGGTCGTTGGAATTAATTTCACTTTGAAATCAGACTTAAACTAGTGTCAATCTTTTGATACATATTGTTTCATAAAAACATGCTATTTGCTCTGACAGCAGGAATTAATTATTAAATTAATTAATGCAACCTATATGTTTTGAATTTTGTAAAAAAGACTTCATTTTTTAATTCGGAATATCAAATATAACTTAGGGTGAAGTTTTGGTATTTTTCTGAAAAACATCAATTTTTTATGAATAGTGAAACCACTAAGTGGTACTTATAAAAACTGATTTTCCGATTAAATGAAATTTTAACACCAATGTGTTTTGAATTTCAAAAATCCAACATACATGGTTGTCATTAAGAAGTAAAATGTGGTTCAATAGAATTAGAATAATTTTTTGGTGAATAGTAACTTTTAAGTTTTTAATCGCGATTAGAGGTAATTAGTGTAGTTTAAGGTAAAAATAATGTTTTAATAATATTAGATAAGCTTGAAACATGTCCTAACCTCATTGGATGTGTCATATCCATCCAAGAAAATGCATGGGTAAACTTGGGGACCCCATGGAGCTACTTTGGTTGGTAAATGACATAAATAACTTTTTATTTAATGTTAAAGTAAAAATGACACAAACATGAGATGTTTCACTAAAACTATTTTTAAATAGTGTTATAAATGTCATATTTTTTACTATAAATATTCATTAGAAATCTAAAACGATTTCCGACATCATGAAATTTTTTTTATAATTTTTAGACATTAAATAAATTAAATTATTTATGACATCATGATGATGCAGTGATTACCTCATTAATAAAGGATTTAAATAAAATGAAAAGATAATGTAAAATCTATAACATAACAGGTCCAAAACCAATTTTATGGGTGGATTTATAACCCCTATCACCTTACCCTCAAATTCTATCAATGTGGGTCCTTTTGAATCCGAAAAACATTTTAAAATAAAGTAACATTTCTTTACTTTCCAGGAGTGCCCCTCCTCTCCTCTTATAAAAGGCCCCCACCTCTACCACCTTACCCAAACCTATCAAGCCTTTTTCTCGGCCAAAACCTACTCTTTTTGCCTCTCCACATCCCTCTCATACTCCTACAAGCCTCACTTTTGGCAGAAGGCTTCCCAAGGAAGGCTTTGAGCTCAAATCAAAAAGAGTTACATGATTTTAAGGTAATGTCTTCATTTGTGTTCTTTTGTTTTATTTTGCTTCTTCAACCCCCTAAACTCTTTTTATTAATTTAGTTTGTAACAACTCCAGTATATTCAATATACTAGGATGTTTTTATAAGAATAATTAGAGCTACACTTACACACACCTAAATCAAATGGTTAAAGAACATACAGTTTCTGTGGATGGAGAATTTCTGCCTCACAAAACGATGATTGTTCAACACTCATATAACACATAAAAAGTGGCCATTAAGATGTCACTATATTTATATATGATATATAATATGTTTATGTTTTAATTAAGCTTCTTTATTTTTCTTTTGTGGAAAACCTTTATGGTTTCCATTGTGGATAAACACGATAATTTCATTTTAGGAATTACTGACTACCGCCCCCTCAAAGTGATTTGATTCGTTAATGCCATATGTGGGATTTATAAAGGATGTATATAAAGTTATTATATATTATATATGTTACATATAAATTATGAATATAATTCTGGAATTAAAATATACATACCTCTCATTTAGTTTTAATTCCATTAATATGACATAGAAATGAATGTAGCGTTCATGCGTACGTACGGCTTACCGTCTCCATGAACAGTGCATTTCATTTCCTACCTCTAAATGATTATTTAATATTATAAATATATGTATATTATGGATATATATTATATATATGATATACAAATCATGAATATCATTCTGGATATAATGAACTTTTGACCACACGAACAACTTGTAATTGAAAGAAGTCCACTTTTGACTTAAGAACCAAATATCGACAAAATAAACATTATTAACTTAATTGAATAAATAATGTTTATAACATGGAAATAAGTGATATAAAAGGAATAATAAACTTGAAAAGTTTCTTAATAAAGTAGAAATTAACTCAAGTTTATTATGCAGGATGTTAATGAACGATCGAGTCAAGTCGGACCCGAGGTAAGGGATCCTACTCCTATCTATATTTTTAAGTACACTCGTTTATGTCATTCCTTTTAAGCACATATTTCTTGTTATTGGGATGTTATTTTATATCACCCTTACTGTAATTTTTATTTTCATATGATGAGAGACCCTATTATCTCTCATCAATCCATTTTGGAAGTTTTGAGTGGCGCCGTTAGGCTGCCGAATTTTCGTAAGAGATCTAACCACTCTCTTTCTTTTTAAGTACTCTCCTTTATGTCACTTCTTTTAAGATCCTCTTTGTTATGATGGGGGATAATATTTTATATTCCTATTGATTTATATTTTAATGTAATATGATGAGAGACCCTATTTTGTCTCACCAATCCATTTTTGAAAGTTTTAAGTGACGCCGTTAGGCTGCCGAGTTTTCATAAGGGATTTTTCATCTCACTTTTATTCCCATGAGATTTATGCTACATTTGCCACAATTTCTTTTTAGTGGTGTATTTACTGACCATTATTTTACTCATTGTTTAATATACTTTCATTTATGAGTATTTACATCAATGTTGTATTGTCCTTCCTTCACGGGTTGTATGTTTTGAAAGATACCCATGTCGGTAAGGGAACCTTTCACCCTCCTCTTTTAAAAGACTTATTTTGTTATGTCTTTTAATTCACATAACAGTATGTTGGGATATGTTCTTGTATATCCTTAGTGATTTAAATTTTATTTCCAAGTGATGATATACCCTTTTTATCTCTCATCAACTAATTTTATGAATTTTGTAGTGACGTCGTTAGGCTGTCAAATTTTTGCAAGGTAACTTCTTAACCCAATTTTGATTCTTTGGGATCTGCTTGTACTCTTTGAATATGTCATTCTATGAATATGTGTGAATAACCTCTGATTGTTTTACACTTAATATCCACTTATATTTTCTGTATTAGTTTGTCACACATAATTATGTAATTTATTTATCCTTAATACAAGGATACCGTCTCTGTATGGGACTTCATCTCAATCTCCTTTCATTGAGACATATTTTGTTTTATACCCAAACTTCTTTTATATGGTGTATAAACTCCTTTGACTTTTACATTTATGTGAAAGAAATATTTTTTATACAAAGCATTTTACAAAATGACAAAATGGAATGTTTTTGTCGTATGTATGTGGCGACAATGACTTCTCCGCCGCCGTGACCATTATTTGAGTTTCGGCTTCCTCTACAAACCATACCTTTTTTAAAAAATAAAATTAAAAACCATGTTTTACTTTTCATTTATTTTGGTATTGAAAATGGTATTCATAATGTTTTTATATCAATGTGTAGTATTGATATCTTGTGATTGAAAAGTGGAAATGTTATGTTTCATTTATGCATGTTTTATGTGACACGATTATGTTATGGTTCATGGGCATTATTATGAAGACGGGTGGGTCTGTGATAAACTAAGGGCAGGTGAGCTCGATATAGCTCTCCAATTTATTGCATAACATGAAGGGGTTAAACGTTGAGGTTTCTCCGAAGAGATTTAGGGAATATACTGTGATGGGTATTCCAAACGTAACCAAGAGGGTTACTCCCTACGTAAGAATGTTCTGAATGCCTCTAGTTATCATTATGTCTTATGATTTCTATGATTTATTCATGATTTTATGAGTTATGTTAAAGTGCTTATGTTTTATGGGTAAATTATGATTTCATTCTTATGTACACATGGACTCATGTTTCCTTTCCATATTTTTATATCCCTTAATGAGCTTTTTATGCTCAGCCAAATTTTTTGAAATGTTTTTCACAGGTCAAGGGAAGGGTACATGATATGATGGTAGTGTCAAGGAAGTGTCAAGAAAGAATCCATGTTTTATTTTAAATATGTTTCAGTTGATGGGAAAAATGAATACTAACTATTATGTAACCACTTTGTTCAAATGTGGAATGTAATGCATGTTTTATGATCTAATTCTCTAAAACTCTAAACCGGAAAATATCTCCAATGTGTAATCTTGTAATAACTGAAGATTAAGTAAGGTTTAAGGCTGGGGAATTATAGTTGGAATCAAATATCGGTTTAGATAACTTTAGAGGTTAGGGTATTCTCTAAGCACAAGTGATACTACCATAACAGTTAGGATTTCAGAAAGAGTCCTAGTTTTAGATAAAGTGAATGAGTAAGTATATCTTAGTGTTTACCTTCCACATTAGTACATGATGGTTTTGTTGATATACTCACACTGACATTTCTGTTTTTAGTGAATGGATGGATCTAGCAGGTACCAAAGAGACAATAGGTTTGAAGGAAACTGTGGTGGTTCTCTGATTATAATACTAGATAAAATGGGGGATTCAATGAGGAAAATGTGGTTGTTCTAAACCAACTATCAAGGAGTCATGATCAACCACTTAATCCTTGGTATGATCTGTAATGCATCATGTACGAGATGACCAATCGATGTGGATGTTCATGTAATAACTATAAAGGTAACCATTAGAGTTTATATGATCCTTACTTTTTAGGTAATTACGGGTTATTATATGTTATGATGGAAAATGAAAGGCATGAGATAAACTTGAGGTTAAAATATGTTATGATCATTTTTGAAGATTTTAACTCGTTTTGGGTAATGTTTTAAGAATTATATAGTTTTGGAAAAAGGACAACACTCAGACTGTGTGACAACCCGTCGTGTCGGACAAAGCTGCGGGAATCAAACCCACAACCAATGTGCGACTGGTAATTATCGCCTACCACTGGACTACGTGAAGTCCCCGGTTAGTTTGACTAATTATTTTTGATTAGATGATTTTAGGAATCAAGAGTATGTTTATTTTGGGTTATCTATGGAAATGATTAACCTATCATCGAGGATATGAGAATAGGTTAATTACTTTTCAATATGAGAATTTAAGAGCAACTGATGTTATTTGGAGATAAAAGTTAATTTGTACCTTGGACAACTATGTGACTAAATCCTTCAAATATTTGGGTTTCAATATTAGTTTGGTTTACTTTGAAGAATTTTATGGACAAATTGTTTATCAAATGGTCCTCGTTGAACTTTTGGTTTTGTTGGACAATGTTTGGAGATTAAGAATAGATTTTTTTATAAAGGATTATCCTTTTTGGGTATTATCTGATATCATACAAACCTTTTTGGTTTTAGTTTTGGTTAAGGTCTAAATACATGGGAAGTATATAGTTCTATTTTGTGGATTAGTTGATTCTCTAGAAGTTGATTATAGTACTCTTAATGTGAACAAGTCTTCCTAAATACTCGTCTTTTGGAGATAATATGAGTTTGTGTAAGAAATCTAATAAAAGTTTGAAGTAAACATGATAAGTGATTATGTTTCCTTATGAATAAATTCCTCAATAAAAAGAAACTTTAAACAAAAATTTTGTCTATTAACTTTTCCTACTAGGGAATCGAATACCGTTTAACCCACCACCAGTTTGTGATTTTCTTGTGGTTAACTTTCTCCTATACTTGTTTTCTATCACTCTCCATCAGAACATGACCCTTCTATGTTTTCTCCTCTATGTCCATGTTTTACTACATGGAATCCTAGTATGGGTTAACTCGGGTGACCTATGTACTTCTCTTTCTTTATTTTAAAGTTATTGTTTTACTGACTCTTGTTCCGATGTGGGAATTTCAATGAAGTTTCCAAGCCCAATTTTAATATTGCGAGGACGCAATTCCCAAAAGGGGGGAAGGATGTAACACCATAGGTAAATAAAGAATCTGACATTTTCACATTTATCCATATTTGTGAATAATATATTAATATTACTTTAAAGGGGACGCTATGATCGATGGCGTACCCAATACGCAACAACGAGTTTCTTGGGAATCTTACGTTGCACTCTAATAATAAAATAATATTATTTTAAATGGTAGTTAATGCCTAGCCATTGTAATGGAGGAAATGAACAGAACTAACTACAAAATGATTATATATGTTTGTCAAATATTTTTACTTTTTACAATAAATTTTAGAGGATTAAAAATGTGAATGAATTCAATTTTAAGCGTAAACTTTCTAATATTCTTTAGAAGTTCGTTTAACCGCCTTTTGATGGCGAACCTCTTTTCAGTCCACTTTTTGACAATTTTATGTGTTATATCTGACAAAATAAAATTCTTCTTTAGAATCGAGACATAAAAATTTACTTTGTGTAAATTTTTGGTATCATTCCGATAAAGTTCATTTTTTAATGAATAGTTAAAAATGTTGTATTTTAATTCAAAACCTATTTTTAATATAATTTATTTATATGATTATATTATATTTTGAATTTTTTTTAAAGTAAAATTAGAATATATTTTTACCATTTAATCTAATAGTGGTCATTGTAATTAATTTCACATTGAAATCGGACTTAAACTAGTGTCAATCTTTTGATACTTATTACTTCATAAAAACACGCTATTTGCTCTGATAGCAGGAATTAATTATTAAATTAATTAATGAAACTTATATGTTTCAGATTTTGTAAAATAGACTTCATTTTTGAATTTGGAATATCAAATATATCTTAGGGTAAAGTTTTGGTATTTTTCTGAAAAACTTCAATTTTTGATGAATAGTGAAACCACTATGTGGTACTTATAAAAACTGATTTTCCATTTAAATGAAATTTTACCACCTCTGTGTTTTGAATTTAAAAAATACAACATACATGGTTTTCATTAATAAGTAACATGTGGTTCAATGGAATTAAAATAATTTTTTGGTGAATAGTAACTTTTATGTTATTAATCACGATTAGAGGTAATTAGTGTAGCTTAAGGTAAAAATAATGTTTTAATAATATGAGATGAGTTTGAAACATGTTTTACCCTCATTGGATGTGTCATGGCCGACCAATAAAATCCATGGGTCAACTTGGGGACCCCATGGAGCCACTTTGGATGAGAAATGACATAAATAACTTTTTATTTAATGTAAAAGTAAAAATGACACAAGCATGATATGTTTCACTAAAACAATTTTTAAATGGGGTTATACATGTCAGAATTTTTACTATAAATATTCATTAGAAAGATAAAAATATTTCATACATCATGATATTATTTTTATAATTTTTTGACATTAAATAAATTAAATTATTTATGACATCATGATGATGCAGCGATTACCTCATTAATAAAGTATTTAAATAAAATGAAACGATAATGTAAAATATAAGACCTAAACATGTCCAAAACCTATTGTATGGGTGTATTTAGAACCCTTATCACCTTAAACTAGAATTATATCAATGTGGGACCTTTTAAATCTGAAACTCATTTTAAAATAATGTAACATTTTTTTACTTTCCAAGAGTGCCTCTCCTCTCCTCTTATAAAAGGCCCCCACATCTACCACCTTACCCACACCTCTAAAGCCTTGGTCTCGGACAACCCCTGCTCATTTTTTATCTCCACATCCCTATATTACTCCTAGAATCCTCACTTTGGGTAGAAGTCTTCCAAAGGATGCCATTGAGCTCCAATCAAAAAGAGTTACCCGATTTTAAGGTAATCTCTTCACTTGTGTTCTTTTGTATTATTTTGCTTTTCCAACCCCCTAAACTCTTTTTATTCATTTCTTTTGTAACAACTCCAGTATCTTCAATATACTAGGATGTTTTTATAAGAAGAATTAGAGCTACACTTACACACACCTACATAAAATGGTTAAAGAAAATACTGTTTCTGTGGATGATGAATTTCTACCTCACGAAACGATGATTGTTCAACACTCATATAACACCTTAAAAGGTGGCCATTAAGATGTCACAATATTTATATGTGATATATAATATGTTTATGTTTTACTTATGATTATGTATTTTTCTTTTGTGGCATACCTTTATGGTTTCCATTGTCGGTAAACATGATAATTTCATTTTAGGAAGTGCGGATTACCGCCCCCTCAAAGTGATTTGATTCCTTAATGACATACGTGGGATGTATAAAGGATGTATTTAGGTTGCCGAATTTTCATAAGAGATCTAACCTCTCTCTTTCATTTTAAGTACTCTCCTTTATGTCACATATTTTAAGCTCCTCTTTGTTATGATGGGGGATGTTATTTTATATTACTATTTCTGTAAATTTTATTTTAATATGATGAGAGACCCTATTTGATCTCATCAATCCATTTTTGGAAGTTTTAAGTGATATCGTTTGGCTGAAAAGTTTTCGTAAGGGATTTTTCATCTCACTTTTATTCCCGTGAGATTTATGCTACATTTACCACAATATCCTTTGAGTGGTGTTTGTACTGACCATTATTTTACTCATTGTATAATATACTTTAATTTATGAGTATTTACATCAATGTTTTATTGTCCTTATTTCATGGGGTGTATGTTTCGAAAGATACCCAAGTCAGTAAGGGAACCATTCACCCTACTCTTTTAAAAGACTTCCTTTGTTATGTTTTTTAATTCACATAACATTATGTTGGGATATGTTATTATATATCCTTAGTGATTTAAATTTTATGTCCAAGTGATGAGATACCCTTTTTATCTCTCATCAACTCATTTTCTGAATTTTGTAGTGACGCCGTTAGCCTATAAAATTTTTGCAAGGGAACTTCTTAACCCAATTTTGATTCTTTGGGATAAGCTTGTACTCCTTGAATATTTAGTTCTATGAATATGTGTGAATAACCTCTGATTTTTTTACAATTAATATCCACTTATATTTGGTGTATTAGTTTGTCACACATAATTATGTAATTGATTTATCCTTAATCCAAGGATACCGACTTTGTATGGGACTTCGTCTCAATCTCCTTTCATTGAGGCATATTTGGTTTTATACACAACCTTCTTTCATACGGTGTATAAAACCCTTTGATTTTTACGTTTATACGAAAGGAATATTTTTTATACAAAGCGTTTTACTAAACAACAAATGGGAATGATTTTGACGTATGTATGCGGCGACAACGACTTCTCCGCCGCCATGACCATTATTTGAGTTTCAGCTTCCTCTACAAGCCATACCTTTTTTTTAAAGAAAAATAAATACCATGTTTTATTTTTCTTTTATTTTGGTATTAAAAATGGTTTTCATAATGTTTTTATATCAATGTGTTGTATTGATATCTTGAGATTGAAAAGTGGAAATGTTATGTTTTCTTTTATAAATGTATTATGTGATACGATTATGTTATGGTTCATGGGAATTATTAGGAAGACGGGTGGTTCTGTGATAAACTAAGGGCAGGTGGGCCAGATATAGGTCTCCAATTCATTGGGTAATATGAAGGGGTTAAACGTTAAGGTTTCTCATAGAGATTTAGGGAATATACTGTGATGGGTATTCCAAACGTAACCAAGAGGGTTACTCCCTATGTAAGAATGTTATGAATGCCTCAAGTTACCATTATGTCTTATATTTTATATGATTTATTCCTGATTTAATGAGGTATGTTAAAGTTCTTATGTTTGATGGGTAAAGTATGATTTCATTCATAAGTACACATGGACTCATGTTTCCTTTCCATATTTTTATATCCCGTACTGAGCTTTTTATGCTCATCCCATGTTTTTGAAATGTTATTCACAGGTCAAGGGAAGGGTACATGATATGATGATAGTGTCAAGGAAGTGTCAAGAAACAATCCATGTTTTATTTTAAATATGTTTCTGTTGATGGGAAAAATGAATACTATCTTTTATGTAACCACTTTGTTTAAATGTGGAATTTAATGCAAGTTTTATGATCTAATTCTCTAAAACTCTAAATCTGAAAAGATCCTCAACGTGAAATATTGTAATAACTCAAGATTAAGTAAGGTTTAAGGCTCGGGCCTTATAATATAAAATAAAGAACATTTCACATCGTTACGTAGAGGCAGTACTCCACATGTACACACAAGGAGCATTATTGTTTCCCATCTGATTGGAAGATAATATGTTATATGAGATATTAAGTTTTCATAATAAATTGAAGGTAATAAATTCGAAATATACAATTAAACATTATCATTACTACATTTCATGTGAATTACAAACAAAAAAATGAATCACATCACTTCATGAGGTGGTAGCCTACTTTACCCATGATCAATGTCATTATATCCCCCAATGGAATGGAATGTTAGAAGGAATAAGTGATATTATAACTATAAAATTAATTTTTTTCCTAAAAATAATATGTATATATAATATGAGTCAATATATATTTTTTATATTTGGTTATATAAAACGAATAAGGTCGGTTCATGGGGAGGTAGACCGTCGTTTATGTGATTGCAAATATTTTTTCACCCTTGATGGAACAAGCTATTGATTCTTGTCATGATATTATGATAATAAAATAAAATTTTATTTTATATAATAGTTTTATTATATTATTATTATTGAATAATATTTGATGGAGTTTGTAGAATAAATAAAAAAATGATATTGTAAGAAAGTTAAGTCTTCTTTGGGGGACTTCTTTAGGTTTCCACCAAAATCCATCTTATATTAGATTTCAAATCAGATAAAGGCCAATAGAATATTGGTATGGATTTATGGTACATGTTTCGGCATTTTAGGGAAAAAATGAATGGATTTGGTTATGTGAAGAGGGATGTATAGTGGTTGTCCATTTATATGTGGTGAAGTGGAAACAAATAGATGTTTTAAAAATAATTTTGTGTACTAGCAATTTTTACAAGGCACAAGGAAAAAATGGTTCATTATTTTATAATAGAAGTTTTTAAATCTAAATACTTTCATCCCATAGGATTTTTTTATTTTTATTTTATTTTTCACCATTGACATAATAGTTTAACACCCAGAAACACATTTTCACCTTCACTGAGGTAATTGTTTTTTACTTTTTTCACTATTAATTATGGAAAAAATTAAATTAAATTATTATATAATATATATTATTCTAATTCCAAATATTTAATTTATTTTTTCAAATTAATTTCATATAATTGACCAAATATATTTTAAAATTAAGCTTTTAGTAATGTAAAAAAATGGTTCTTCCCAAAAATAGTTCAAAAGATTAAAATGATAATATATCAAAATTTAATATGAAATTTATTATGATGAACTAAATAAGTTAAACTATAATATAATTGAACAAATTTTACATTTAAACCAATTTAATATATAATTTATGTTTTAATAATTTAAACAAAAATGATGTTTTCAATAAAAATCAGTATTTTCATTATATATAAAAAATTCATTTTTTAGAATATTATAAAAAATTACACCCAATGATAATTTTGACGCATATATTTTCAAATATTAATTTTATTTTTAAATACATAAAAATATTTGGTAAAAACTATTTTCATATAATGTACACAATTTTTGACAAAACCACCTTTTAAATAATATTGTTTTTTAAAATAGATTTTATTTATAATGATTATTATATTATTTCTAATCAATTGATAAAAAAATTTATTTATTTTATAAATGTTTTAAACCTAAAATTTTCATAATTTTTTTATTTAAATCCATAAACTGAATCATAATTACTATGTTATAAGGGTCATGTTTATATACAAATATTTTAATGGAGTGTCATTTTTTATTTAAACACAAAATTGTGTGCATCACTACATATTGAAGAGATTTTATTTTTAATTAGATATATGTCATAAATAAATGGGGTGTGTCGTTCTCATCTAAGATCAGTGTTACATGTCATATACTCTATTGAAACCAATGTAATTCATTTAAAATCATTATATGTAAAATTATACACCTCTAAAAAACTTTATATCCTCACTATTTAAACATGATCACAACAATTAAGTGTTTCAAATTATAAAATAACATCTTCTTGAACCCTCTTCTAAAAATAGATTAACAAAATATACCCTTAACAATTGATAGAGGGGAGTATTATGGTAGCCTGAAAATAAAACATACAAGGATTCCATTTTGGATAACATTAGTGGAATGTTTTGACATGGGAATAGAAGGAAACATTAAAAATTTATAGATATATATAGAGGTAATTCCCACATAACTATGATTTTTTGTTGAGTTAAGTGATAATTATATTTGTCCGATATAAATTTAATAGGAAAAAAATTCATTTCAAGATCATTTCCCAAATTTTGAAGAGTATAAGGATATAATAATACTGATTCAATTTCTATCTCATATTCATAAATTAATCATTTGGTTATACATATATCTATATCTAATTCTGATTTTACCTAAATATAATATTATCAGAAATTAATTTTTATAACTCAATCACCAAAACTATTATTTTAATAGACCATAAAATCATTGAAAATGGATATTTCCTTCATTATTTCACTAAATATTTCCCCAAAAAAAATTTATAATAAGTTATCTAATATTACATGTTACTACATAATCCATCAATAGCAACATAGAAAATTATCCTATTTGGTTCCATAGGATTGGTTAAAATCCTTAAAATAATTTCATACTGACTTGTACATAATTTATGTTAGTGGAAGGTTCACTACCCATGTCTCCATTTGAATGTGGGTTCAATCCCCCCAGCCTTCCTTGATGCGAAAAGTTTCCACCAGACATGTGGGTTATCATTTTTCTAAAAATATATTAATATAATTCTCTCAACATTCAAAATTGTAATAAATAATAAATACATTAACACCAAGGATAAGATAAATCCTAAAGGTCACCAATATAGTTTAAATTATTCCCAAAAAATGTAAGGTAATTCTTTCATAAATAATTGTTCCACTAAAACATATACTAAACCAATGGGTTGTATTTCAATAAATTTCTCACATTATGTCATTATTCAATGAAAGAATCTCATCTCATAAAACATAAATAGGGGGATTTAAACATTTTAACTTCTGGTCAACATTAAAATCAAAATCCTATAATGGTATCTATAAATATTATATTAATTATGACATATATTTTTCTAAAAAAAACTATAATGCTTTGATGTTTCCTGATTATTAAAAAAAATTCAATTGGTAAAAAAACCTCCACAATTGAATTCTTGAATTAAAATACCAAAATACTTTATCTAAGTTATTTCAACAAAGTTATTCCTTAGTTAAGGGTTTTACCTCTAGAAGAGGGAATCAAATATGGGAATTATCATGATATCTACATTTAACACAATTTTCTATAAATGGATTCCTATAATGAAATGTATTTCCTTTCATCGTACTCTTTAGTTTTCCTTGGAAATTCATTGATTTATGCCCTTATTTTCCACACATTAAAAAATTTCTTATTCTAGTCAGCAACATTCATGAGTGTCTCCTTTAACATTTCTAGAATGATGTAATTCAACCTTTTGTTCCTCCCTGGTCTCTCCCACTCCATATCTTAGAAAACTCATTCATTCTCTCCTTTAGTTATTCTGAGACATGGTTAAGGACTAATTTGTTATTGATATTTTGATATAACATATTATGAATAATAAAAAAACATATCACTCCAGTCATCATCCCATTTAGTTTCTAAAATTAACCAAATTATCTTTATATTATATTTCATAACAATTAATAATGGATCCATCTATTAACTAAAACCATAATGTATAGTGTGTCCAAAAATAATCATAGTTGGAAAAGCATATTATAATTTATAGAATTCCTAAATAATGACACTTTCATTTCATTATATGACACCATAGGTCTAATAAAGGTCAATAATTATACCCATATATTCATACCCTAACTAATGTTATATACGGAATATGTAAATTACTCAGATCATATCCCCCAAGAGTGTAAAACTAGGTTTGTAGTATTTCCCATTGTCATCATCTAAGTAATGCGTGATTCATGATCGATGTGATGTTTTAGGGTTATTACCCCAAGGTATATCTATTCATTCCCTCAAAATATGATTCAAAGACACTATAATTTCTGAAATACATTAATCATGGGAACTATATTCTCTTTATGTGCATTGAAGGAGAAGCACCACTATCTGAAAATCAGATTTACATATTTCATAAACTACATACTCCCCAGGAGGACAAGTGAAAATATGACCTATGAAGAAAATGAAAATGAATAATTAGATTTACATGATCTATGTATTATAAAAAGAATAACTTTTTTATGTCACTCTGTTCAATAAAATCCCCTTAAGAAATCCTCTCTTCTCTTGGAATGCAATTTAAAAAAATGATGATGATCGTGTGAACGGTTCCAAATGACCTCCTATGATCCTGAGATATATCTGGTGATAGAATTATCTTAATGACCCAAAATAACATATAATATTTTTAAAATAACTCTGAAAATGTAGATGCTTCATGCTATTGATGTTATGATGTTTTTCATGCTATGTGATTATGTGCCTCCATTAATCTCTATTAATTGAATGTAATTCCATGGTAATGTCACAATAAAATTGATAATCTCTCTAAAATGATAATTTAATCTCATTAAGGTCCCTATAAAAGTCACATTGATCATGTGATGTCCTCCACAATATGCGACCTGATCTTTTGATGCCTTCTTAATTTGTCTACATAGTCTTGTGGAAGCCCTTTGATATTTAAATTTGACCATGTGGGGAAGCATATACTAGATGATCTACTATCCACTAAAATACTCCAAAAACTGCACAAGATCCTAAATTTATAATGTGACACCCTAATGAACAACCAATGCAGAAATGATAGAATCCTTGAAAAATAGGTAATAATTGTTTTAAAATATTGAAGCCTCCCATGAATGGAAGATAATCATATTTTCATGAAAAAAGGATTCTGTGTAATAACCCAAATATTTATAATTGGAATTTTTTACCTTCTTATAATTATATAATAGTGTAAAACACATATATAGTTTGGATATCCTAATAAAAACATCATTTTCATAAATTAATAATGAAATAATTGATATTTAATGAAATTATGAAAACTATCCCGATGGAATTGTAAATTGACTATTGGAATGGTAACAAGATCATTATGAATTGTAATCCATCCAATGGAATAGAAAATTCACACATGAATTTATATATATTATTCTATCATATAAATTAAAAAATGGTATTATTAAATCATAGTATTAGTAAATAAATGCATAAAATTTTTAAATTAACTGTTAGTTTTTTTATAATAAAATAAATTATTACATAAAATGTAGTAATTAATATAATGATTTACATAAGTTTTTATAATATGAATTCAATAATTGATATTTTTTTCTTGTGATTATAAGTGAATTTTATGATACCATATATAAAATTTCAATTTATCAAAGAATGAGTTATAATTTTAAAAACAGTATTTTTTGAATAAATGATGAATTCAATTAAAATTTTAATTTTTCATATTTTTTTTTAAAAAAAATGGATTTCATTATTTAATTATAAACATTTAAAAATGATTAGGGTTAATATTTGGTAATTTTCTAAAAAAAGTTGATTTTTTGGTGAATAATTAAATTCGATAATTTTGGGTATTTAGCTAAATACATTAATTTCAGAGTAATTATTGAGGTATGAATGATGTAAGAACCACAATATCTCAAACTCATTCATTATTGTTTTAAATATTGATATGTTTAATACTATTTATAATCTTGATCCATAATAATTAAATAACATATAATAGTATAAAAAACAACACCCTCCATCATTATACATATCACCTCCCACCACCCCTTCTCGTCACTCAACCAAAGCCTTGAAGCATGACTAATTTATATCAAATACTCTTTAAAATAACTTTAACCTCGTCTATGATCCTTTTGTATCAAACAATGATAAATCATATTCATATAAGGATATTATCAAGGAGAATAAGGTCAAGAGGAAAAATCCTCTATAGTTTTCTTTTAATTTATTTTCATGTTCATTTCTTTTATTATTCGCTTCTAAACTCCCCTTATCCATGTGTCAAGATAAATCCAGTATCATATATATTGTTTAATTTTATTATGTTAATGTAATCATACATCACCAAACATCTTCCCATATCCTTTTTATTTTAAAAATAAAAACATCATCTGTGAGGTGTTGATTTATCACCTATGAGGATGATACATTTTAATTTTCCGTTACTTCCTACAAAGATGGTCAAAAAACTATTTTAACAGCTGAGAAATATTTTATAATGTATGATATTCTATTTTTATATTCTTTAACTAACATATATATATATATTATAAAATAATAAAATAAAATGAATTCATTCTGATAAAAAAACACCAAAATTAATCAAAACAATTACCATTAACACGTGATATTATGAATCAACATCAAATATTTAATAAAAGTAATATATAATAAGAATTATACATTTGGGTATTAATTAATAATATATAATTTAAATTCTAGTTAATTATACCTATTTTACCTGATCTTGGATACCTGTATACATGTGAATCGATCATGGAAACTATGAAATAAACACTCTCAGAATGACGTAATTTGAATCTATAACTCATAAATATGTCTATAAAAGAAATTAATAAAATTATAATAAATAAAAAAATTTATTAGAAGTTCTATATTGATTAATTAATGAATCTAATTTTTTTATCCATGATATTAGTGAGAATAAAGAATTCATACATATGTTAAGAATATTCTTGAACCTAATTACCAATCTTGGGGTTATTCCTCTTTTATTAAATTTTTTTGTCTAGATTTACTTTTAATATTACTCAAATTTAATTTCTCGGATCTTGCCTTTTATATTTTTGGATATAAATTTTTCCAATTATATTTTCTGAATTATTAAATTATTTTTTCAAAATAACTATCTTTTTTAAAAAAGGCATATTTTAGTTATCTTCACATTGATTATTATTATATAGATGGTTATGATTCTTATACCATTTCTTTTATTCCCTTTTTTGGAGCCCAAATTTGAAACCCCTCTACTTTCTATGTTTTATTTTATGGAATTTATTATTATATGTTATATTTGGTATGAATGATTTTATAAGTGTTATGATGTGATGAGTGCACCCAGAATTATATAGTTATCCATATTATTAGATAATGTGATGTATCTCATGATATAACATGGAATCTACATTAACATGATGCTATATGTTTTCACAATTATGATGTTCTGGTTATGGAAATATGTAATTCGTGGACATGATGCTGGCTTTGTTCACAACTATGTGAGGTATTTGACCACAAAGACATGATGTTTCATTTTTAGGAATTGACACATTAGATGACATTATCTAATTATTCTTCTCATTATTATGATTATGATCATATGCTCAATATATAATGATGATGATTTTCCTCTGCCATTATATATTGATTCTTGTCCTTATTTATCCTCTTACTAGAATTTTAGCTCATACGTTACATTGATGTATATCCTAAACTGATTTCTTGTACTATAGATAATTCTTAAATAACTGTGAATATAGAGAAAAATGAATTAAATAATTTTAGTGATTTACTATATAAATTTTAGGCTTGGTTTATATTTTCCCAAGACACTAATCCATTGGATCCTGGTTTTGTAAAATTATTTTATTTTTTATTTTTAAAATGATATAATAGTATTGTAAAAAATATAGGGTCAATATATTTGGTATTAGAGAATGAATTAGTTATTGTGGTAATTAATATAATAGATCATTAGAAAAACACCTTAGTATGATATTATGTATATGTAAGAACCAAAGAATAATTGTTTTAGAAAAATAATAAATGTAAGGATCCCACAATATATGCCTTTAAAGATAATTTCACAATATAATACGTTATTTATTCATTACATGTTGACATATGTTTTTCCAAACATTTTATATTTTAGGAAATGGTTGGAGAAATGAAAAAAATAGGACAACAATTTTGTGAGGTACAATGTAGTGATTGCTTGAACGACATCATAATACCTTGTTATGTGGAGTTAAATAATTTATGGTTATTCATACATAGTTATATCATGATATGATGAATAACATAAATAATTTGGTATTCCCCCATTCTATTAAGAGTTATAAACGTAATATTGAGTATTTTATTTAGAAAAAACTACTGATTTTTACGGGATATTCTGATTCTATAGTCACATAACAGTGGGTCAACTCAATATATAATATCATATATTTGATTCATTTTTATAAGAGTGAGAAGGTGAATCCTTCCATTTATCATTTAGTTGGAGAGGCTGACCAATTGTGCACATTTATTAAAAACACCATGTCGAAGGATGAAATTTAATAGATAGAGTCGGAGGACTTAATGAAAATTATTTTTAATAAGTATTTCCCTCATACTCTTTCACAAAATATAGATAGAGAATTCTTATGTATGAATAAAAAAAATATAGTTAATTATTTATGGATTACAAATAAAATTTCACAAGGCTTTCAAGGAAAAACTCATCTTTATTATCTACAATGTTTGTAAAATGAATATATTAGTTTGTGGTTTAAAACCAAGCCTTTAAGAGGTAGTAACAATTAAAGATGTTAGGGGATATAATGTTGTTTTTATAGATGATATCAAAGTGGATTTGGTGTTGGGAGAATGGTCCCCTAGTTTTGAAGATAATAAAAGAAATATGTAATTTCATGTCTGGGTACCTGATGAAAATGATAGAAAGAAAACTCAACCAATAACATGTAAGAAATGTGGAAAAAATGGGTATTACCTATAAGAGATAGGGAAATTATTCATTTTCAAAAAGAAGGAAAAAATCTCATGAAGGTCAAAGATAAATGAGTAAGTAGAAAATTATGTTGGTAGAATGGAGATAACAAAAAATGGTTCAATTATCTAACTGTAGGGAGATTGGAAACTATGCATCCCAATGCACTAAAACATGTGTTATTGAAGTTAATTAATGATTAGAGCCACCAATGCCAAATGATAAAGGGAAATATTATATTATCCCTACTATTGAGTTGGATCCAACCAATGATGTTGTGATAAGTATGATGGTTATTTATTCAATAATAGTGAATATACTATTTTATTCATTTTCTATTCTTTATTTTATATTTTTCATGATTAGTAGAGCTATTAAAATACCACCATAAAATATAGAGGTTGAGCTATATGTGGGAATTGAAAATGGGGATATTATTTCATCCAAAGTATATAACTTCTCCTTGGCTAATGTTTGGGGACTAAACCTCCCATCTAATCTTTTCTTACTTACATTGGTGGAGTTTAATGATACATTGGGCATGGAATGGAAATATTTATATAATGACAAAATGCGCTATTGTAATGCGAGATCACTCCTCACATCCATTAGAATCCTCTAATTAAATACAAGTGTAAGGAGTAGAAAATATATTCTTTAGAATCATAATCTATATTTTGGATATTATTTGCTTATATGAATGAATATGAAACTAAAATGATAAAGATAAAGGAAGGAATTTTGATCTAAGTCATTCCTATTGTAAGGTATTGTACTGATGTGTTCCTTGAAAAATTTTCTAGACTATAGTATAACTAAGAGGTTGAGTTATCTATGGAGCTTATTCTTGTATCTATCCCTATATCAATGAAACCTTATAGAATTTCCACTATTGAGTTGGAGGAACTGAAGAAACAAGTATAAGAGAATATAGAAAATGGTTTTATACACACAGGTGCTTCATTATGGGTTTCAACAATCCTCATCATCAAGAAGTAGGATGTATTTTTTCATCCATGTTTATTATCATGAGCTCAAAAAAGAATGATTGAGAACAAGTATCCCATATAATAAATAATTGAATTGTTCAATCAGCTACATGGGGCCATGTATTTCATTATAGTGGGTATTTGGTCAGGAAATAACCAATTAATGGAAATGAAGGGAGATATTCATAAAACAAAATTTATAATGAATTACGGATACTATGAGTTCATAGAGTTGAATTTTGGACTCACTAATACTCCACTGATTTTTATAGACTAAACTAATAGAGTCCTTAGATATTACATCAAAAAAAGTTTGTAGTCTCTATTAATGATATTCATAGATACTTCAAGAATAAGGAGAAACATGAGGATTATTTTAATATTGTGATTAAAATATTTAAAACGTAGAAATATTATACAGAGTACAATAAATGTGAGTTTTATATGGAAGAAGTATTATTTTTGTGGTCTATCATCACCATTAAAGGAATATATATGAACCCTTTAAAGATAATGTAAATCAAAGAGTGACCCAAGAAATCATTGGTAATGGATATCCGTAGTTTCTTCAGTCTAGTTAGGTATTATAAGTAATTTTGAAAAACTTTCCATGATTTTCAGACCCACTAACCAAGATGACTCTAAAGGGAGAGAGGTTTTTCTGGACCACTGAATATGAATACAGCTTCATAGAGTAAAAAAAGAGGCTTATCACTATGCCGGTACTCACACTTATGAAAAATGAGGAACTATTTATGGTATATGGTGATTCTTAAATTAAGGGATTAAGATTTATACTAATGAAAAATGATAAAATTATTTGAAATTCATCAAGGATGTTGAAAATTAAATGAAGAAACTATAACAAACATGTTCTGTAGTTGGATGTTTTATCATCATGTTAAAATTTTTTGTCAAATGATCTTAATTTGATAAATTAGGAAATATAAATCAACCATATGATCCTAAAATATAAATTCACATAATAATATATTAATATTCACCATTAAAGATGTTTATAAATCAAAAATTATTATGAATAATAAATCTACTACCATCCAAGAAAAGTAAATAAGGTGATATATTCTATAAGAAGAAAGGATCTTTCACATTATCAATGATGTGAAATGAAAATGATAAAATATTATATGATTTTAAAATTATGTATATTGGAATCATTAAGGAAGTAATGTCCTAAAAAATTTCTCCGATATTATCACAACCATAAATCATTAGGGAAAATAAATGATTCTCAATGAAATGATTTGGAAATCCATAATAATATAGAATCCAAGAGAATGGGGAAATCTTCATACGTAAAAATTTACAGGTAAAGAGTTCTTTGATTTGTCTCATTATTATCTAAAGCATCCAATCTAGATATAAGGAATGTGATTATGATTTATGCACATACCTCAACCTTATGTATTCACCCAAGGACTATAAATATGTTTCAAGCTCTCAAATAGAATTATTTTTTCGACAATATGAATAAGGAGATCACTTAATATACCTAAATTTGTTTGTATGTCATAATGTTAAGTATATAAGGAATAATTATAATGGGATATTGTAACCATTACCAATACCAACATGGAAATGTGAAAACATCATCAGGGAATTTTTCATCATACATTCGAACACATCTAGAGTAAACAATGATTCATTGGTTTTTGTGGATCATTTTACAATTTCACTTCACTTTATTGCAATTCAAGATTCGATAAAACTAGATCTACATTCAAGGGTATACACTCGAGAAGTGGTAATGTATTATATAGTTTCACTATAAATAATATCTGATCAAGAGATGAGATTGACCATTACATTTGGGAAAAGTCTGCAAGATTCTATAAACACTGATATGAACTTCTATATTACATATCATCCTTACACTTATGGACAATTAGAGTATATTATTAATATACTGGAAGACATGTTGAGATCATGTACTATATACTTTAATGGATAGTGGGACCAACATATTCTTTAATTGAGTTCTCTTACAATTACTTCTTCTAATCGATCATCTAAATGGCTAAATAGGAAGCCCTTTATGAAAAAAGATATATAATAGTAATATGATGGGATGATATTAGTGAATATAATCATCATAAATTATTGATGACTAGGAGGATAATGTGAAAATCATTTAGTATCACATCAAGGAATCACAATGGTGATAGAATAGCTATGAAATAAATTGTCAGTGATACTTAGAGCATGATGTTATAGACATGGTACACCACCATATATCTCTATGGAATACGATCATGAGAATTGGGAAGAATGGAATGTTGAATACCAAGTATATCAGCCACATCATGATTCTTTATCTTATCGGAGCAGTGGCCCATAAACTACCTCTTACACCTTCCTTACGTCAAGTACATGATGTATTCCATGTATCTAATTTGATGAATTAAATACTATACCCCTCACATGTACTAAATCAATGGGTGTTACATTTGAAAAATGACATCTCTTATGAGTAGATTCCATGGAAACCATATAGATAATGTTCTGCACAACAAGACTACACACATAGTCGAATTTCAATGGTGGAACCACATGTATGAAGAGGAAACATGGGAAACAGATGAAGAGGATAAAGATAAATACCCTCACATGTCTCTATAAAATAAAATTTCAAGGGTGTAATTCCAAAAGTGGTAATGATGTAATGACACAAACATTTATCAATGAATTTTTTTACCTTGTTTGTAATTATTTTATTGTACACAACATGTGCATATCATCGAGATTCCAATAAAAATATCATTCTCAAAAATAAATAATTAAATAGGTGATATTTAATGAAATTAAGGGACATATACCAATAGAATAGTATCATGACCCTTGGAATAGTAACATGACCATTATGAATAGTAATCTGGAAGATAGAATAGTAACCTCACCCATTAAAGTATAAATAAAACATATCCATATTATAAATGAATATCTGATATAGTTATATCATAGAATATTTAAATTAATGTTTTAAGAAAATAAATTAAGTGTTCATAATTTCATAAAATGTAAAATTTTTATTAATAATTATATAATTATTTAAATGAATAAAAATAAAATTTATATTAATTAAATACATTCATGTATTAACATTTTGTTTTCTTATTATTATAAGATAATTTTATGAAACATTAATTAAATTTTCAAAGTGTCAATAAATTATTTATAATTATAAAATCGTTATTTTTCGAATAAATTAAAAATTAATTAAAAATTAAATTTCTCATATTTTTAAATTTATTTTCATAAAATTGTTTCATTATATATATATATATGTATAAAAATAGGTAGGGTGAATTTTATGTATTTTTAGAAAATATAAGAATTATTTGTGAATATTGAAATAATGTAATTTAGGGTATTAACCAAATAGAAGAGTATTTGAGTCATTATTGAGGTTTGTATGATATAAGAACCATACTATATAAATATATTTCATTATTTAATAAATATAAAGATAATTATCAATCTATTTATAGTCTTGATCCAAAATAATAAAATAATAAATAATGTATTAAAATTCCCCTACTATAAATACCAACCCTCTCTATCTGTTCTCTTTACACATTAGAATCATTGAATCTTGTAAAATTTTTACCACATACTCTTCGAAATCCAATTGCCCATTACCTGGATCATTTTTCCTTTACAAAATACAAAATCTAATTTTCCTATGGATCCCCTCATGTTAAATAAGTTTAAGAGATTAAAACATATTTCATTTTCAATTAATTTAATTTCATGTTCTTTTATTCTCTACTTCTCTCCCCAATACCCCCATACAAGTTTAATTATATCTATAGTAACCTATAAATACTTAAATGTCATTATTGTTATGTATTAACTCATCATGAAACCTCTTACTTGCTCCCATTTATTCTAAAAATGAAAACAACATCAATGAGGTGTTTATTTAACCCCTTCAAGGATGACATGATTTAATTTTACTTTACTATCATCAATGATATACACAAAACAATTATAATTATTGAAAAGTATTTCATATTTTATTTTATACCCTTTTTATTTTATGTATATAACAAATTTATATAAAAATGAATAAAAAACCAAAATGAGTCCTTTGTGATCGAAAACAACCACAATTAAATTAAATGACTATCGTTAAGATTATATCTAATGAATCATCCTATTATATACCAACAAGATTATATATAAGACCAATTAAACATCTTAAATTTCATTAATAATATATAATTTCAATTCAAGATAATTATCCCAATATTGAATTATCTTATTTGAATTTATACAAGAGAACCGATCATGGATTCCAAGAAACTAACACTCTCCGAATGATGAACATGGACATCATTACACATCATAATGGCCCATAAAAAAATTATAAAATTATAATAAATAAAATAAATGTATAATAGTTTTTTAATTTATTATCTAATCAACATAGTTTTGTTTTCTAGGATTTTATTGTGATGAAATCATTTCGACATAAGGGAAATGGATTCTTGAACCCTATTCCCTTTAATTGGGTTATTCATCATTCATGCCAAATTTCAATGGGTTTTTTCTTCTATTATTACCCCAATTTATTTTATTTGTTCATAACTTTTATTTTTGTGGATATAAAATTTTCCAATCTGAATTTTTGGAAAATACATTTATTTTCCCAAAATAACACTTCTTTCTAAAAAATAAATCTCTCAATTCTCTTTAGATTGATTCTTCTTCACTCAATGTAGATTATTCATATACCAAGTATGTTATTCGATTTATAGGGAACCCCAATGTGAATTCATTAAATTATTCTCTATAAAATTATAATTAATCACATTTCATTTCCATGGGTTATTTTATGGAAAATACTGTTATACGTTCTACGTTGAATTCATGATTATATAAATTTTATGATGTCAAAGGTGGACCCAATATTATATAGTTCTCCAATGAATTGGGTAATGTCATTTATCACATGATATAATTTTCAATACGTGTTAACATGCTGTTATAAATTATCAAAATGATGATGTTTTGTTTTTGCACATATGTTATTCATGAAGATGATGTTAGCCCATTTCCCAATTATGTGTGGTATTTCCCCACTAAGACATGATGTTTCATTTTTATGAATTACCACATTCCATGAATTTATCTATTTCTTCCACTCATGATTATGATTATGATCCTATACTTATGTTATTATGATTATTATTATGCGCACTCATGTTATATTTCTTCAGGTCCTTATTTATCCTCCTAAATAGATTTAAGCACATCTATTTTGTTGATGTATATCTTCAGGTGAATATTTTTACTAAGGAGAAGGAGAAGTCCACTATGAAGCTAGATAATAAATAATTATATAATATTTATATTTTATTATGTAAATTTTATGTTTGGTATCAATTTCACCATGACACTAAACTATTGGATCGGGTTTTTGTAATAGTATTATATTTGTTATCATAAAAATGATTTAATAGTAATGTCATGAATAAGAGGGGTCTATATTTCCAGTGCTACATTTGATTCTAATTAATCATGTAAAGTCCAATTGAAATTTTATCAACATCTCATGGAGGTCCCCTTTTAATACTATATTGTTTTATGAATGGACATTGATAAGACAACAAGATCACATGAAGGTACTGAGACAAGTCTACCTTGATCATTTAAAGTCCTATTATATATGCATCATAAACTCACAATGACTCATATACATGTCATTCTGATCATACAAAGGATTATAGAAATTTTTATTTAATTATATAGATCCCCATTGACAATACAAGGGTACAATAAATTTTAAAGTGATAAAGTGTTTTTATGGGCACTATTTATTATTTTATATCATGGATGACCCATGATAGAATCATGTAATGTGTGTGATGTGGTACCCATCCATCGACTTGATCCCAAATCTGTTTGATATAAACTTCACAAGGATTCATTGAACCATGGTTATGCAGATTATAAATTCCTCTCACTTGGTAAAAAATCTCAAACACACATGATCTCTAAATATGGTAATTCTTGTAGTAGAAATCTATGAAATTGTAAGGGTCTTCCACCATGTTAATTTGTGGAAAGACCTAATGGATTATTTAATACGTATATATTCATTTCATGGTCATCTTATTGGTCCCATGAAAGAAATCTGGTGTGCCATCCAGGTTATTCAAAGGAAATTATATATGTTTATATATAATGATAAAACTAAAAAAGATAATGGTTTATAATAATTACAGAGTATATGAAATAAAGGCTTAAAATTAGGAAAAATTATAAAAAATGGATTTGATGGTTTTGATGAAAAAGATTATTCAATTTGCAAGATCTTTCTAGATCATGAGGTGACACCCAGACTGATCATCTAAGCCTTGTAAAGTCCTCTAGCCATATATTCCAAGTAATGTGCCATCCTCTAGACATATCAACCATGTCTTGAAAATTCCATTATAATTTTGAGTCAAATTATGTGACAATGTTTAGCATGTCATCTTTTATCATTAAACACCCTTGAACATGTCTAAATTGAGCTTGTGAATCCCACCTGGAATTTCTAATACATCATGAGGTTAGGCCCATAAATGTTAGATGAGTCATGAAAAGTATTCTTCTATATCATTCTTGATCCCAAAAACCACTTCTATGTGTCTGCATTGATCATGCAATGACACTCAAACAGGTCATCTGATTCTTGTGGTATTCTTCCATACATTTTTTCTAGATCATGTATAATTTATTATGAAGATCTTATTAAATCAAGAAAATAACTTGGAGAAATTTAATCGTTATCAAACAAACACTAAGGATATAGAAGATACAAAAAATTTTGATTTTGTGAATACACTCAGTGGATGTTAGATAGACATTCAATAAATGTGAGGCATGGATCCTCTAAAAAGTCATACATGTCAGACAAACCACTCAATAAATGATAACCTTGTCTATTCATAATATTTATACATGCCCGAAATTAAAATAAGAGGATATTAATCCATATATAAAGAGTATATATAGAAATAAATCATAATTCTTGAGCTCCAGTTTAGTATTCTCCTCAATGTATTTCCCTCTATAACTCAAAAAATACAACTCATGGGACCCAAGATATCTAGTGGTTTTATCTGTCCCCGTCATCTATGAGTAGATTGAGAATCCAACCAAACTATGTGGATTTTGATTCCTAAATTTAACATGATAAAATAGAATCCTTCCAAAAACTCGAACTCTATATCAAATAATCTTATATCGTCCCCATAGTGTATTTTTCTCGTACCCATTTATAGTGAGAAAGATTGCTTCTTATCCCTTATTTCTTACACTGAGCATAACTCATATAGTCTTAGGTATTTAAAATAATCATGTCACACACATAATAATGTTCACTGAACTAGGGAATCATTGGCATGTAATCCCCATTAAAATACATTATAAAATCACCCCATACAATGGTAACTACCATAGTGTATTTCCCAAATAAATTACTATATTTGTAAACCCTAGGGAAATAACTGTCAATGGTATTAATTATCTATCACCAAGCATCATTTAGTTAAGAATATATTGAACTACAATGAATATAGTTCATAACATACATGGTATGTAGGATTCCACCCAAAGGATATATATCAATACCCAACGATTATGTATCCTCATATTTTTCCTCTCTCCATGACATTAAAATGTATTGGTTAAAAAATAATGTTAGATTAATTTCATATTTTAAAAAGGATATATTGGAAACATCATGAATATTAATTATCATTGTTACAACATCAATCACCTCCATGTATATAAGAAAACTCTATAATTTATGGATATATAACCTAAGAATATATATAGATACCCATATATATGAAATAAAAGGAAAAAATTATGAACCAAAGAAACATAAGGATAATATTATTATTAAAAATACTTTTAATCATAGAAGGATTCATCACCCAATAATTTTATAGGGTAAATATTCATGTGTTGGGGTACGGAATAGATTCATAAACGTAACTAAAATATATAATAGAGTCTCTGAATAATAAAAACTCCCTTCATAAGGGTGAGATGAGCCTTTCCTCTTATAATATAAACCAATGTGAATTCATAAGCATCATTGGATTTAAATCCCAAAATAAATTCCTACCTTGGAAAAAAATTCAGTTCATTGGTATGTGTGTAGGGATATTTGTGAGTTTATATAACAGAGGAAAATGGTAAACTTCATGTTAATGATTGTGAAAAAATTCTTGAACCCACTAATAATCAATTCTAAAATAGTAAAATAATGGTGAACCCAATGGGTGGTTATTGTACATTGATATGAGTTCTAGTTCATGTCACATAATTGAGTTTAAGGGTGTTGTTATAGGATTTACTAGTGACATTTCCTTCCCTGAAAATCCAACCTATTCAAATCTAACATCTAAAAAATATATCTTCTTTTCCCAAAACACATGCCAGACATGGGAGACGTATTTGATGGTACATCCCAATGTCTTATCAGAGAAAGGATGGAAAACATGAAGCTCAATTTGGTTGTTCTAGGGATTTTATTTCTTTCCCAAAAAGAATATCTTTTTTTCTACTTTTTCTCACTATTTGAAGGATATGGTAATAATTAGGTATAATGAAAATACATCATTACTAGATTTAGATTATACTTACAACTACAAATGTCCTTTATGAACCTCTAATAGGATTCAGAGCTAGTGATCAAAAATATCATTATTGAATATTCAATAAAGAATATAGATTTAGACCCTCTCATCAGTTAAATCAAAGGATTTATGGAACAGTTCCCTTTGCTATTATGATTCATTGTATCCCTTGATCAAAAATTTCTCATGTTGATTCACTGGATAATGTGGGAGTTTTTCTAGACAAACCTAATATAGAAGAGGTCGTCTTCTTTTTCATACATCAATGAATGGTATCATTAATAATTGACTATAAAATGAAATAAATGAAGGAGATCAAATCATAACCAGATCATTATGAACTAATATACACCACTAAATGGATGGATCTCATAATTAATTATCTCCAAAATGGAACCCTCCCTTCATACCAAGAATACTTCAAGAATACTCAACACCGAGTATCAAACATTAAATATCAATATATTCCAAAAGATAAAAAGAACTGTAAAAACTTTATTTTGATGTATTCCTACTCATATTCATATAATAATAATTAATTCATGTCGTTAAGTGAGAACTCCATTCGATGTCTTATGGAATCCATAATTTAGGATTTGACCCCACCATCAAATAATGAGGATCATTTTCTGCAGGAAAAAATAATACAATACTTAGTTAGATTCACTAGGAAAAACAATCCTATATAAATTCATGCAAACATCATCCAGCAATCCCCCAAATTGGAACACAAAACTAAAGATTTATTTCCACTTTCCATATGGAAAATGGATATTGTGGGGCCATAACCCCCATAAAAATATAAGTATTTTAAGTACATCTATACAACTATTATGTTCTTTTCTGAATGCAAAAAAATTGAATGATATCATTAAAATAATAAAGACTAATATTATAAATTTAGTTGGAGTATATTACTTGATATTGTTAGAAAACAGTGTCAAAAATTGTTCTTACAAATTGAGGAAATAGTACCATGAGTACAACATCAAATAAAACCACGCATACTGCTACCATATAGTGGTAAATGGCCAAAAAGAGTCCTTTAATATTACTATGTCAAAAATAATCCAAAATATTGTGTAGAATGATAGGAATTTATGGACAGATAAGCTCTATAATTTTTTATGATCCAACCATACAACTATGACCACCTCCACATAAGTGACCCAATTTTCATTATTGTATTGGACTGAAGTGTGTTTCACATAAAATTTGAGTTTCCCTCACTCATAATAGCTATCTATAAAAAATCATTAGATGATGATCAATCACAAAACTAGTTGTATGAGTTTTAATGACTCAATGTGAAAATGATTCTTAAACTGTAGAACCTCAATGTTCTTCAAAATCTAATTTCATGATCCTACAATAAAAAGTATCACCTCTGATAATTACTACTATGAGAACTGGTATTTTCTCTAAGAACAACAATGATACCTATAAATAAACCTTTAAATATTAAATCCAAATTATATGGGCCTTATATAATAATTATGGTATATTTCAATGGAGCATACTCATTGTCCCTAGTAGATGGGGAGAAAATTATATCCCTACAAATTAATGGAGTCAGAAGAAGTACACGGGATAGTTATTGTAAAACATTTAACTTCCTCTTCATATGACTTTAAACTACATTAATTCTTATAGTTTCAAGGCACTAAATATCCCCAATTGTTATAGATGTATGAACTAAATCTACACGAATCTAGTTTTCCATGGTTTTATAACTTTAAATTACACAACATGCCCTTATCGCATAATGTTAAAATATAATTTTTTCAATTATCACATGATTCTAAAAAACACAGAAGATTTCCAAGTAACAATTCTTTAAAATGCATTGTATCAAAAATCCTTGAAGTAAGGTTATAAACTGCATATCCCTACACATCCCAACCATGTAATTTTAAACTAAATGGAGAAAATCACTTCACGGATGATTCATTTACCCTGATCTATATCTTTTAAGAAGCGAAATAAAGTTCCCTCTTCCTTTTGTTTTATTCAGATCCACATAGGGAATCTCCACATACAATAAACATTCATGGATTTATTCTTTCAATTGCATGATTCATAGTGAAAAATATATCCTAAATTCAAGTTCCATATTCGATATATAAACACAATTCATCCTTACTGCATGATGTCAAATTTCATGGTTTCCTCGAACTATGTACAACATACATATGACTGCAATGAGGAATGAAGAGACACCTAGATCCTACATCTTGGCATAGGCACCATTTGATAAACATTGCCCTTCTATTTATTTTACTCTTATATGTGTGTTGAAATAAATCTTTTCAATTCCTTATTTATCACAATGATAATTGATTACCTGGTCTTATAACTTTTAGTATGGGTTTCCCCACATGATCCAGACATACCTCTTCACGAATTTTTGTGCATGGTACTACATGAAAGCCCTTTATAGGAACACCATAAGCCCTTACTATGTGATGTTAAAATTATTGGTTTATATCCCATTCATGAAATAACTTTTTTCATTACTAGTTTAAATACCTGGAAATTTCAAGGAAATTTTCTTCTTAATTATCTTTGGAATTTTACAAGAACGTAGTTTCTGACGGTGCATGATTCTGAGGCCCGGAGTGCCCGGAATCAATTTCCGAAGTTTATCTCGGGTACGTTCAGTGAACGAATGAGCATGTTTTTCTAACTTTTGAATCAGTGCCCGAAATCGAATTCCGAGGGCACCGATGGATTTGCAGCGCCGGTAATTTCTTAAGAAGATCTTTTTCAAAGTTTCATTTTCATGGGAGGAGTTGTTAAAAATTTATGGAAGATAAAATAAAAATTGAGTTGTAATTTTTATTTCTTTAAAGTAGTTGTATCCTTTGAGTGGAAGTTAGGTAACTACCCATGAGAGGTTAAGAGGGTGGAGGGGCCCACACGAGACCCTAACCCCCTTGATCTTCCATAACCCCCTTGACCTCCCATAACGCACCTCCCACTTTAATATTGTAACTCCACTTTAACTTAAGTGACTCCTCTCCTCCTCACCTCCCACATTTATTCATGCCACCTACACATTAATTAATTTGACAACTCAAGATCAATTAATTATGTGTGTTGGTTTTGAATTTTTGTATTTTTGAATTCATGGCATGGGTAAATAAAATTAGGTGGAGCCTTATTTTATTTTTGCTAGAAATGTTGTGTCAAGAGAAAGGGAAGATAGCATTTGAGTTTTGAAGAACTTCCTCCTCCGAAGAAGAATGCTTTATCTCCTTTGTTGAAGAACGTGAAGAACACCAAATCTTCGACGAAGAACGTCGTCCCATCATGCACCTTCTCTGCACGTCGAAAGAAGCGAGACGCCGCATTCTTCATCGGGCGATCACCGAAGACGTGCCTTCTCCTCTTCTTCCTCCGCGTCAAGGGAGGAGACACCACCGCGGGGAACATAGCCATTGACGATGGCTCACCCTCCGACGTCAATGAAATAAGCACCGATCTTCCACGACGTCTGATCACCGCGACGCTTGCCTCTTCTGCAGCTCGATGACGTGTGACGTCTTTGCAAGGTAGGGGTTTGGTTTTCATGTCGTGAATAATTTTAGACATCCTTCGATATCAACGGCCAAACTGTTATAAAAAAAACGGAGGAGGTCGGACCGCACATACACGGCCGAACCTCCTCCCCTATTATTTTGTTGGTTATCTACGTGGCATGAAATGCAAGCAACGTAGTGCTGTTGCACCGTGCGGGAATTTAGAGAATCACGACGAAGTAGCGCGGCGCCGTCGCACTGCCCCTTTGAGATCAAACGAATCCGCGATCAATGTCGGGCCGCGGCGAAGGGGCGTGGCGTCGTCACGCCGCGCCGGAAAACCACGAAGACGGTGCGTTTTGAACGTTGATTGAGGATCGATGGGCGACGATGAATCGGGCTGAAATGGCATTTGATTTCCTTCGCAGTAAAGATCGGGTCCTGGGAGGACTGTTGGCGAAGGTGGCAGGTGAAACAGACCACCGGAGCGCATCCGATGGTCCACAGAAGGCGGCGGCGGCGCGCCACCGGAGCAAACTGTCGCGGCGGAGCCGCAGCGGTGAGACGTGAACCGGAACGGCTGGGTCGTTCCGGGTTTGAGGCGCGCGGCTTTAAGCCCCGCCAGGTTGACAATCGGGGGGGTTTGTAACCCCCTGCACCCGTCGCGCCGCGCCAGCGCGAGGCCAGCCAGCTACCCAGGCCGAGCCGGGCTGCGCAGCCGGGATGGGCCGCGCCAAGCTGGACTGGACCTGGACCCGGTTCTGCCAACCCGGGGGGGGGGGGGGGGGGGGGGCGGGCCCAGACCCCCGTTTTCGGACCTCTTCTGTCTTTCGCCCATAACATGGGCTACGGACCTCCGATCGACGCACCGTCAGTTGTGATACGATCCTTGGATCGAGGAGTTCGTTTAGGTATGTTACATTCAAGGTTTCGGAGGACATTCGGTTCAGCAGGGTTGGTTCGGATACGAAACCAACCAGGCCATCGGAGTGGAAACGCTTATATCTTGAGTTCAGGATGTCCGATTGATGTCTCGTCAACTTTGTTGGTTTCCTCTTGATGAGATGGAACTTTTGGATTACTCTGATCGAGGTTTGGATGCCGTCAGAGTGTGGTCGGGTTGGTTCGCTCACAAAACCAATCGGGCCCCTGGAACGAAAAGGCCAATAACTCATAGATCGGGCGTCCGATTGACGCACCGTCTGTCTCGTTGAATTTCTCTTGATGAGATGGAACATTTGTCATACTTCGACTGAGTTTTTCATGCAGTTGGAGTGTGGCCGGGTTGGATTGTACCCGAAATCCAACCGGGCCCCTAGAACGGAAAATCTGATATCTTTCAGACCAGATGTCCGTTTGACGAACTGTCTGCGGCATTGGTGATCACATTGAGAAACGGTCCCTATGTGAATACCCTATGAGAGTTCGGGGTACATTTGGGATACGGCAGAGTTGGTTCACACACGAAACCAACCTGGCCTCTAGGACGAAAAGGCTAACAACTCACAGACCGGGCATCCGATTGACGCGCCGTCTGTTGCGTTGAGACCCCTATGACGAGGTGGTCTTTTGAGATACTTCTTCATGGGATTTGTGATACATGTAGTATCGACCTGTAGCTCATGGAGCGGACCCTCCCGGAGAAGAGCATATAGAGTACGGAGACAGTGTAGCTGGTTGTGACTGTTGACTGCTTGTCCGATTCGATTCGGAGTGACTAGCATAGCCCAGTGGGGAGCTCTACTTTGTGAGGTGGCCGACCCATGGTGGAGGAGCACTACTGTGTGAGGTGGAAGATCCGTGGTACTCGACCGGAGGAGTACCTCTATAGGCTATGAGGGGGAGCACTACTGTGTGAGGTGGTAGACCTATGGCCGAGGAGCACTACTGTGTGAGGTGGAAGACCCGCGGTACTCGACAGGTGGAGTACCTCAGCAGTCTTAGGTTAGTGAGCAGTACCACGGAGTCGTGACAGGACCACTGTACACTCCAGAGACGGGGCTCTTCAGCAGTTACGGTTTCGATAATGAAAATCCTGGTTTGAGCGGATTCTATGAACATTGTGTTTACCTCTTGATTGAGATGGGTCACCTGATAAAATAGGTATATGTATGGGCATATACCTGGGTAGTGGTTATCCTTGATGGATTTAGTGAGACCTTGAGGGTCTCGGGGTCCCTAATGAGTATCATAATACTCACCCCTGCACGGGCTATGCCCGCACCTCGTTGTGTTGGTTAGACGACGGGCAGTGCTGACAGAGGCCGAGTGTTCGAGGACTGGACGGTACCAGGAGGTGGAATACATGACGAGTTAGTATCCGGAGGTGGAATTCACGGCGAGACGACACTCGGAGGAGTTTTACAGGAGAGAGCGATGTGGAGGCTATCTGTACCTACACTTCTGGTAGGATCTGTGGTGGGTGATCCAGGAGTTGCGCCATCTGTACCTACCCTTCAGGTAGGATTCGAGGAGGACGTCCCAAGATCCGCTTCTGTTCTTCATGCTGTTGTCTTTTTCTGTTGTACTTTTGTTCAGTTGTAGTTGTACTTTCAGTTGGGATTCTATTCTAGCCCATTTACTTTTCATCACTTCTCTTTGTACTTAGTGTTTTACTTCTGCTTATACTCTGTGGTGTTTTGTTTACTTTTATAAAGGCAATGCCTTCCCAGTCATCGGGATTTACGTCTTTGGTGATAGTAGCCAGCCCCTGGCCTTTGGAAGGCAGGATTGTGGTAGTCACGGCACGGGCCTCGAGGACGGTCGTGAAAAATTGGTATCAGAGGAGTCAGTTCTACCGCAGAACTTATAACTCTGATATTTTCTTTTTTTGATGCAATAATGTTAAGGGTACTGAGTGTGGGCTTCAGTTCAGGGAGTCTAGTGTTGGTGCGGGTGGCCGATGTATCCATACACTTGGACCCTGACAACTGATTTCTGACTTTGTGTACGAAAACACTGATTGCGTGTGTGTTTCCAGACATTTTTAAATGTCAGCTCAAACCAGGTCAGCTCACCAGGTATAATCGTTTGATCATGTCACGTTGTTTCTTTCAGGATGCCTCTTTATGGACGACTAGCTAGAGCCTAGAGGGATGTGTGTAATGACAGTCTGCCAAGCGACGAGGCTTCGGTACAGGGACCTCTTGCAGTTGAGGCACTAGCGGAGGCACCAGCGGTACTACCATACGTTGGGACACCGATGCGACCAGCCCCAGCAGTAGTAGATGCATGCCACTTGAACGCGCTGCACGAGTTCCAGTGCCGGAGGCCACCCATGTTCCGGGGAGAGATGGACCGGCAGTCGGCAGAGGATTGGCTAGAGGCTATGGTGAGAGTATTCAGGCTATTGTGGACGCCAGCAGACTTCACGGTGATCTTTGCTGCCAGCCTCCTTCACGCAGTTGCAGGAAGGTGGTGGGTCCACTTGTTCCAGTTTTGTGACGGGATGAACTTCACATGGGCGTGGTTCATCCAGGGGATGAGACCGAGTTTCTCTTTTCGGCAAAAAGGAGAAATTTTAGCAGCTCTTTCAGATCGTAGGAAAAGAAGGTGTAGATCCTCTAGGAGTGGATGAAGACAGCACAGTGCAGTTAGAAACAGGAAATTGGAACTCGTCATAGAGACTCGGGATTGTTAAATGTTTCAAGAAGTGGAAGCTTTAAGGAGAGATGGGTCTGTGAAGAAGCAGACATGGAGGCAGAGCTAGGAGAGCAGCATGTGGTGGTGTACGTTTTGAAATACTACAACCACCAACCTTAGTTGTCCCCGCCAGGCTCAGGGTGTTAGAGGGCAGGGAAAGAGAGTAGCTGGAAGCCGTCAGGAAGAGTGACCCAATGGATCTAAGAATCATTCAAGGGATTGTCTGTATCCACTACTAGCTGCCATAGTAAGAGATGTCGATATGAATCAATCCTTCCTTCCACGAATCTTGTCTCAGACCTAGAGTTTCCGGTAAGCCGTAGACATAACCCTCATGTTAGGAGATACCTTGGGATAAGACTCGATAATCACACATACGCCGACAGTGTGGTCAGACCCTCGAGGCGAGATTTTCGGTTAGAATCTCTTGGTGGCAGCGTCGAGGCCTTATGACGTTGGTTTGAGTATGGACTGGGCAATCACAGTTCATACACAAATTGACGGTGCTAGGAAAAAAGGTTCTGGTTTAACTACGACGTCAGAATGGGTTTTCCTAGGTCGGTGAAAAGGAAACCCCATGCAGCACAGGATAAACTCATGCACAGGAGTGTGCGACCGATCACTCTTGATTCGGTCAAACATACTCTCGTGGAATCATTCGTTTTGAGTTCCAGTTATAAACAGGAATTGGAGACCTCTAGAGTTCGAGGATGATGATCACGTCCTTATATGAGTCTCACCTCGATGAGGATTACGGAGATGTGGCCAAGGCGGCAAGTTATCTCCGAGGTTCAGTGGACCATTCCTAGGTCCTCAGCTGGGTAGGTGGGGTGGTGTACCGCTTGACCCATACACCTCAGTCGCACCAGGTGCACGACGACTTCCACGTATCTCAACTGAGGAGATACGTGCGTGATCCTTCACATATCATCGACCATGGGGAGCTGGACAATGGTGATGGGGTGTATTTCATGGAGGATTCAGTGGGGATCAAGGATCGACAGGAGCGGGTACTACGAGGACAGTCTATTCCTTGGGATCACGTTCACTAGTAGTATGGGAACCTCCAGGTAAGCACATGGGAGTAGAAGGCTCAGATGCATGCTCAGTACCACTTTTGTAACCCCTGTTTGTGTTAAAGCTTTATGAGGAAGTAAAGCCCTGAGGTGGGAGTAATGTAAAAACCCATAAATTTCAAGGAAAATTTTTTCTTAATTTTCTTTGGAATTTTTCAAGAACGCAGTTTCTGACGGCGCCTGATTCTGGGTCCCGGTGTCCCCAGAATAAATTTCCAATGTTTATCTCGGGTACGTTCAGTTAACGAACAAGCGGGTTTTTCTAACTTTTGAACCGGTTCTCGAAATCAAATTCCGAGGGCACCGATGGATTTGCAGCGCCGGTAATTGCTTAAGAAGATCTTTTTTGGAGTTGCTTTTTCACGGGAGGAGTTGTTAAAAATTTGTGGAAGATAAAATAAAAATTGAGTTACAATTTTTATTTCTTTAAAGTAGTTGTATCCTTTGAGTGGAAGTTAGGGAACTACCCATGAGAGGTTAAGAGGGTGGTGGGGTCCACACGACACCCTAACCCCCCTTGATCTTCCATAACCCCCTTGACCTCCCATAACTCACCTCCCATTTTAATATTGTAACTCCACTTTTACTTAAGTGACTCCTCTCCTCCTCACCTCCCTCATTAATTCATGCCACCTAAAAATTAATTAATTTGACAACTCAAGATCAATTAATTATGTGTGTTGGTTTTAAATTTTGTATTTTTGAATTCATAGCATCGGTAAATAAAATAAGGTGGACCCTTATTTTATTTTGGTTAGAAATGTTGTGTCAAGAGAAAGGGAAGAGAGAATTTGAGTTTTGAAGAAATTCCTCCTCCGAAGAAGAACGCTTCATCTCCTTTGTTGAAGAATGTGAAGAACACTGAAGCTTCGACGAAGAACGTCGTCTCATCTTGCACCTTCTCTCCACATCGAAGGACGTGAGACACTTCATTCTTCATCGGGCGATCACCGACGACATGCCTTCTCCTCTTCTTCCTCCGCGTCAAGGGAGGAGACACCACCGCGGGGAACATTTCCATTGATGATGACTCACCATCCAACGTCAACGGAATCGGCACCGATATTCCGTGACATCCGATCACCTCGACGCTTACCTCTTCCGCTGCTCGACAACATGTGACGTCCTTGCAAGGTAGGGGTTTGGTTTTGATGTCGTGAATAATTTTAGACGTTCTTCGATATCAACGGCCAACTGTTATCAAAATAACAGAGGACGTCAGACCGCACAAACACGGCCGAACCTCCTCCCCTTTTATTTTTTTGGTTATCTACGTGGCTTGAAATGGATGTGACGTAGTTCCGTTGCACCATGCGGGAATTTAGAGAATCACGATGAAGATGCGCGGTGCCGTCGCGTCACGCCATTGAGGTCGAATGAATTTGCGACTGAAGTCAGGTCGCGGCGAAGGGGCGCGGCATTGTCACGCCACACCGGAAAACCACGAAGACGATGCATTTGTAACGTTGAGTTCGGATTGGCGGGCGACGATGAATCGGGCCGAAATGGTGTTGGATTTCCTTCGCAGTAATGATCGGGTCCCGAGAGGACTGTTGGCGAAGGCGGCAGGAAAAACGGACCACCGGAGCGCGTCCGGTGGTCCGCAGAAGGCTGCGGCGGCGCGCCGCCGGAGCAAACTGTCGCGGCTTAGCCGCGTCGGTGGGACGTGAACCAAAATGGTCGGGCCGTTCCGGGTTTGAGGCGGTGCGGCTTTAAGCCTCGCCGGGTTGACAACCGGGGGGGTTTGTAACCCCCCCGCACCAGTCGCGCCGCGCCAGCGCGAGGCCAGCCAGCTGCCTAGGCCGGGACGGGCCTCGCAGCCAGAACGGGCCGCGCCCAGCTGGGCCGGACTCGGACCCGGTTCTGCCGACCCGGGGGGGGGGGGGGGGGGGGGGGTCGGGCCGGTCCGGGCCCAGACCCCCCGTTTTCAGACCTCTTCGGTCTTTCGCACATAACATGGGCTACGGACCTTTGGTCGACACACGGTCAGTTGCGATGCAATCCTTGGATCGAGACGGTCGTGTCGGTATGTTACACTCATGGTTTCGGAGAACTTTGGGTTCGACCGGGTTGGTTCGGATACGAAACCAACCAGGCCCTCGGAGCGGAAACGCTTATATATTAAGTTCCGGATGTCCGATTGACGTTCCGTTGACCTTATTGGTTTCCTATTGATGAGACGTAACTTTTGGCTTACTACGTTCGAGGTTTGGACGCCGTCGGAGTGCGGTCGGGTTGGTTCGCTCACGAAACCAACCGGGCCCCTAGAACGAAAAAGCCAATAACTCACAGACCGGGCGTCTGATTGACGCGTTGTCGGTCTCGTCGAATTCCTCTTGATGATATGGAACTTTTGGCATATTTCGCATGAGTTTTTGATGCAGTTGGAGTATGGCCAGGTTGGATTTTACCCAAAATCCAACCGGGCCCCTGGAACGGAAAAGATGATATCTTTCAGACTGGACATCCGTTTGACGAACCGTCAGTGGCGTTGGTGATCACATTGAGAAACGGTCCCTATGGGTATACCCTAGGAGAGTTCGTGGTACAGTTGAGATATGTCCGGGATGGTTCGCACATGAAACCAACCAGGCCCCTAGGACGACAAGGCTAATAACTCACAGACCGGGCGTCCGATTGACGTGTTGTCTGTTGCATTGAGACCCCTATGAAGAGGTGGTCCTTTGAGATACTTCTTCATGGGACTTGTGATACTTGGAGTATCGACCTATATCTCATGGAGCGGACCCTCCCAGAGATGAGCATACAGAGTACGGAGACCGTGTAGCTGGCTGTGACCGATGACTGCTTGTCTGATTCAATTCCGAGTGACTAGCATAGCCCAGTGGGGAGAAATACTTTGTGAGGTGGCAGACCCATGGAGGAAGAGCACTACTGTGTGAGGTGTTAGATCTGCAGAACTCGACAGGAGGAGTACCTCTGTAGGCTATGAGGGGGAGCACTACTGTGTGAGGTGGCAGACCTATTGCGGAGAAGCACTACTGTGTGAGGTGGCAGACCCGCAGTACTCGACAGGAGGAGTACCTCAGTAGTCTCAGGTTAGTGAGAAGTACCTCGGAGTCATGACAAGACCATTGTACACTCCAGATATGGGTCTCTTTATCATTTATGGTTTCTATAATGAAAATCCTGGTTTGAGCTAAGTCTATGACTTTTGTGTTTACCTCTTGATTGAGATGGGTCACCTGATAACTTAGGTATATGTATGGGAATATACATGGGTAGTGGTTATCCTTGTTGGTTTTAGTGAGACCTTGAGGGTCTCGGGGTCCCTACTGAGTATCGTTATACTCACCCCTGCACGGGCTATGCCCGCACCTCATTGTGTTGGTTGCAGACGACGGGAAGTGCTGACGAAGGCCGAGTGTTCGAGGACTGGAGAGTACCTGGAGGTGGACTACATGACGAGTCAGTATCCGGAGGTGGACTTCACGGGGAGACGACACTCGGAGGAGTTTGACAGGAGAGAGCAATGTGGAGGCTATCTGTACCTACCCTTCAGGTAGGATCCGTGGTGGACGATCCAGGAGCTACACCATCTGTACCTACCCTTCAGGTAGGATCCGAGGAGGACGTCCCAGGAGCCGCTTCCGTTCATCCAGCTGTTGACTTTTTCTATTTTACTATTGATCAATTGTATTTGTAATTTCAATTGGGTTTGTATTATGGCCAATTTACTTTTCAACACTTCTCTTTGTACTTAGTGTTTTACTTCTGCTTGTACTCTGTGGTGTTTTGTTTACTTTTATAAAGGAAATTTTTCCCAGTTATCGGGATTTACATCTTTGGTGCTAGTCGCCAGCCCCTGGACATTGGAAGCCGGGCTTGGGGTAGTCACGGCTTGGGCCCCAAGGATGGTTCGTGACAACTATGGACCTTTTCCAAGAGGACCACTCTCCTTGGTGTTGGCCTCTCATCACACCATCATTCGTGAAAAATGTCTGGATTGATTATTATCATCAGAAGATACATGGTGACACCATGATACCTAATAATAGGTCCATCCAAAAAGGTCCATACAATAAATTCCCCATTTTTATATGGGTTATAAGAACATAAATAGTTTCTCGTTCAAGATCTATTTGTGGAATTATTTTTGAAATCATTGGACATATTTCTAGGCACAAAGAACCAATATTGATTATATCCTTAATAATCAATGGGAAACATACAAAGTGATTCGAATTTAAGAACATAGTGTGTCATTATTTATGCTACCACAAGATATGTATTGATTACTAAATCTGTATTTCAAGGTCCATCCATAATATGAAATTGGAAAAATTCTCCCTTTATGTTGTTCTGACACCAACGTGATGATATTCATCTTCAATAAAATTATGTGGCTTGATTTATATCATCAAAAGATATGTATTGTGACCCATGTCTCAAATAATTAGTCCAGATTCAATAATAAATGATAAAAAATCCCTCCTCTATATGTTGTTTATACCTACATAGAGAGTTACCGGTTAAAAAACTACTTGTGTATTCATTTCGGCAATCAAAGGATACATTGTGAATCCAAAATCTCCCATCCAAGGTCAAATGGTAACACTCAATTGGAAAACATCCTCCTCTATGTATGGGTCGGACCTATGTGAAGATTTTATCTTTCATGATTTTTATGATCGTTGATTCTTATCATAACAATATATAGAGTGACACCCAGATATATAGTTCGGGGTTTGTCCAGAATAATCAATAGTAAAACTTCCCCACTCTGTGTATGGTTAAGACCTGTGGGGAGAGTTCACCATTCAAGAAAATTGTATGGCTTGATTTTTTAAATCACCAGACACATAGTGATTCTTGGACCCCTAATCATTAGTCTATTTATCATAATATTTCGAAAAAAATTAATCCATCATCATATGGGTTAGTCCTTCATGACAAGTTTCCCACTAGAGAACTATGTGTGGATTGATTCATGTTATCAAAGGATGTTATGTTACATTGGGATTTCCAATACTTTTTCCAACTACAATATTAAATGGGAAAAATACCCCCTATGTGTATGGGTAAGACTATCATGCAGAGTTTCCCATTCATGAAAAATGTTTGGCTTAAATTCTTCCCTCACATGATATGTTGTGACACAATGATCTCCAATCCTAGGTCCATCAACAATTATCAATCATCAAAAAACACCATAAACATATGATTTAGAAAAACATGAAGCATTTCCCATTCAAAAACTATGACTTTCTTTAGTCATGTCATCATAGGATATTTAGTGACACTCGGATCTCTAATCGGTGGCATACTCGTAACAGCTTAGGAAAAAATTCCCCCCTCTGTATATGGGTCAAACCATCATGTAGATATTTCCATAGAAGAATTTTTTTATGGATTTAGTACTATCATCATAGGGTAAATAGTGATTCGCATGCCCCCCATTTATAGCACATCAAAGGGATTTCATCACCCCCTGACCATATCCATTTCATACAAGTTTGATCTATTCCATGAGATATCTATAAAGGGCATTGTCATTAAATTAATACTACTAATAGAATATTCCTAGTGAATCCCATGAAATACTATCCATAAAAAGGAAATATATATATTCTTGAATATGATTAATTCATACATACTCACTCTTCCAATGGACAAGTAAGATCTATATTTTCCTCAGTTGTGCAAGAGATAAATCTGTGCAAGGAAGGATCCAACATATGGTTACCCATCAATAAGTTTATTCATGGATATATGATTTTCAAATGTATTAATGACCCCAAATTGTGAAAATAGTCCAAAAGTATGTCTCTCATAATTTCATTTCAATTACCACATCCTTAACACATTATGCTAAATTGCAAGGAAAATTCTTTTGTCTCTTGATCTTGTACTATATTCCAATACAACCCCACTACATGAAGTTAACGTGTGTATATCATCACCCATCATCATTCTTTATCAAAGTTTCACATGAGCTGGACTATTCTCACCCATGTTATGAGGTGCCTTCACCATTTTTTAATCACTACAACCCATCAATCACACATCCTTCATTGATAACCTTGGGTTGCTTACCACATTTTATAGCTCTTAAAAATTAGTGGAGATCACTCAATTTTACGATGAAACAATTTTATCTTCATTAGGGCTTATAACTATCAACCAGATACTTCTTAGCCTAAAATAATGGGATTTCTGATCCTTATAGTCCCAAAAATCATCATGGTGGAAGTCCACACATTTGGGTATTTTTATTTTTCCCTGATTTCATTATTCTATAACATTATTCATAAAGCAAGAACATAAATCCCTTACCTAGAAAATTTTCATCTCCCACATAAATGGATATTTGATTACCCTTGACCCTTGGGTATTTTAATTAATTTGTTGTGTAATATTACCTTCATACCATGTCTATAAAGGCCTGACCCTAGTTTCCTGGATCTGGTGCATTATTTTTTTACATTGTAATATAAACAAGGAATACACATACCAGTGGAATGAATAGATTCATATATTTGGAAAAAATATACATAAATATGTTCATCATTACATCTTGAATGGAAAACAAGACAAATTTATTCAATTAGAAACATCCATGCCTCCGAGATTATGCCGCAAAACTCATAAATTACTTCTTCATGTCTTGAAAAAATTAAACATATGAAAGGGGTGAGCTCAAATTCTCAGTAAGGGTAAGAAATACAGTGGAAGATATATAAAAATAAAGCAATTTGAATAACTAAAAACATTTTCCTTTAACAAAAACATGGACACATTATGAAACGAATATGATCGGGGTAAGTAATGCCATAATAAAACATAATCATGGGTATTCTTCTAGCCAATAACAACATGAAACATCAATACTATTTTCATAAAGAGGGAATTTATAAAACATGACAACATAACGATACTGTCAAGGCCTTGTTCCAAGACAACAAATATTGATTTTATCAAGGCCATGTGCCAGGACCGTAGTTTATCTCACGAGACCTACCGATGCACCGAGGTGCTATAGTGGGCCCCACCCAAAACATTCTATGTAAAAAATATTCCTTATATGAACATGGATAACTATAAAAAACATATACATCCATATTGAAACTATCATATGAAATGTTACTAACTTTCCCGAATCATTAAACAAAAATACTAATCATTTGAAGTATGTTGGTGAATAATATTAAGATAGAACATCCACAGTCAAACTCATCATTAACCATTATATTAAACATTGTAGATGATATCATTGTAGATAAACCTAAATTAAGCACAAGATTAAACAAATGATGTTGACAAATATGAAGATACTTTTAAATGAGACCATTGAAAAAATCCCTATGGAAATAATCCTTAAACATTCAAAAGTGACCCTACCACCTGGAGACATTCAAATCATAATACCATAGAATATTAAGAGAATAAGGATACTCTAGATATGATATAAAAAAGTTCATTACATACACCACATGTAAGTGGTATGTGGTGAACAAGGAATATATCTCATAAAAGAAAGTGTGAGATGAGAAGAATCCTTTTTATATTGGAAAAAAGAGTTATTTTGGAAAATCCTTTGTATTTTCCATGAAATCTTTTTATAAACATGCATATCCCATAAAATAAAATACTATTACACTAAAATTAAATTTTAGGCATAAATGTTTTCCCATTAAATTGAAATCATGTAAAAAGAGTTCTTAAGATTCTTTAGAAGTAAAACATTTTAGAGCATTATAAAGAAAGTATTAAGGATAATTTTAGAGTGGAAAGACAAGTATGTTATATTAAAAATAGAAATTATTCAAGATCCATTTTAATGATAAAATTAGTGCATTTATCAAAATAATGGTGGCCAAAAACCAATTCTGGTGTACACTTGAAAATGAATAAGAATTCGAAAAGATCCCTTGAATCAGGATTGTATTTCAAAAATAATTTTGAATGTCCCTTTTAAATCATGTTAAATCCCATAAAATAAGGAATTATTCGGGTTTGAAAAAATATATAAAACAACCAAACAGATTTTATGAGGATTGAAAATAAAATAAATTGTAATATATTTTTGGTAATTAGACAATATAACTAACCCGAATGAGAATGGTGGTTCAGGTGCAAAAACCTTACCACTTTGTAATCAAACGATTAGTATTCCGCAAAATTAATAATATAAAAATGATAAATGGAATACCAGGAAAATAAATATATTCATGATATGTTACATCAATGGGAAGTATACATAGACCATACAAAAGTATTAGTAGTGAATATGGAAAATCTCACAGAAATAGAAGTGAGATGAAGAAACCCCTTACCTTATGTCTGAATGTGTTCCGCTCTTGAACATATGGTCCTAGAATTTGAAATTAGGCTTATTAATAACTTATTTCAGAACCTATTACACATTTATATTATCATAATTTCTTTTAGTTCATTTATTTCCATATTGATAAGTTATTATATTGAATTTAGTCGTTCCAGAGTGTTTTTTTTCTTTATTTTCATAATCGGTTCACTTGTTCTTAAGTAATAGAGTTCATATGGAATGGATGAAAATATAAATAATTGAAATTACATATTATTTATGAACAGAAATAATTTTTATTGATCATATTTATCATTAGGTTACATTGAAATAGGATGAATCATTAGATGAAATATTAATGACATTCACTTAGATTATTTTAGTGGTATTTTGATTATTAGAAACTAGTTTGGTCATATGATTTAATCATATGTATGTATACTGGTTCCTGAATATTAATTGTTTTATGGTATATATATTTAATTATAGTTCAACCATTAACATTTTTATGTACCAGGAATAAAGGGATATTGAAGAACAAAACATCATCATCCATGAAGGTTATTACATTCACATGATATAATAATATTATATATATGATATTGTATCTATCATTGTCATTTGGATAGAGGATGTGAGGAGAGAGTAACAAAAGAATATAACTTGAAATGAAACTAAATGAAAAAGAAAGTGGTGTTACCTCAGGAAAAAACCTCTTTGAGAACCTCCTTAAGAGAAGGGTTTTTGGGATTTTAGAAAGACCCAGAGGTTCATGGAAGTAAGGAGTGAATAACTAACAGTATTTGGGCAAAACATTACGGATATTTACGGCGTAGAGGAGTTAAGAGAAGAGGAATTGAGGGGGAGTTTATAGTGAAAGAGAGCCGGGTTTTCATAAATTTTTAATCATTAATTTATTAATTTCCATAAAGACCAGAAATAGGGATCATTCCATGACCAAGAATAGTAATAAGTTCAAGTTAGTTCGAACCAAGTGTGCTTACATCACTTATGATCTCTTAAATATTTTATTTAACTGATAATTTGTATATACGGTATTTTAAAATATTTCACTATTCATCTAAAAATCGAGTATTTCAGAAAAATAAAAAAAAATCACCGAAACCATTTATTGATGTTTAGAATCCAAAAAATGAACACCATATTTAAAAATAATTTTAGAAAGATGAATAATTTAAAATTTAATTAAAATGATAATTTATTCTAAATAAAACAGTTTTAAAACAATTATTTACTTATTCAAAAACATAGGTATATCGTAATTCCTCCTAAATATTAATTATATACTATTATGGGCAGCTTTATTGTTCATTAGGTTATATCAATATTAATAAGTTTATGTTACTATTCATAAGGGGAGGTTAATATTCATCAAAAATAATATTTTTTTTATCGGACACCAAATAACATACTGATTGCAATTATGTATGTCAGATTTTCTAAATTCACATAACTTAAGTGAAAAACCTAGTTTTAAATGGTTAGGTTATAACAAAGTGGTGTCTGTATAGACTCAGTGATCCATTAATTCTATAATAAATCTATTTTCTAAATTTTAGTTGTGTTACATTATCCCATCTTTACAAAAAATTCATCCTCGAAATTTGTAATTGAAATCAAAATTTAATGGTTGATACTTGAAAATTATCTTATGGAAACACACAACGCTAATAGGGTTAATAAAATATCCTCCTAAAATGGTTTAAGGGAGATGATGTGGTCAGCCCAAAAAGTATTATTTTGAATCGGGTGACATTAGTTGGAAGTTAAAACCTGGACATGAAAAAAAATCTAACTATGATGTTTTGACGGAACATGATAGAGGACTTGTTCAGATGAATGTTGATCACTACAAAACATTAAAAAAGTAGTAATGTCATAGATATTATCAATGATTATGATAATAGGAAAAATATTTATTTAAGACAATTTTCCTTGAGTTGAGGAAATACTCCAATCTATAAGAGTATATATATACATTTCTACTTAAAAACTCACCCTTTTATTGCACTTGAACTATCTATACCTCATCACATGGAATGGGATACACCATTTGGGGAATCAATACATTAACTTATAAAATCTCATTAAATTATCAACATAAATAATTTCATAAATGGTTAAAAATTCCAAAATATAATGATTCAACACATTAAAAGGAAGTCCTATAAATTTTCATGATAAACTTATAATTAACCCTTAATCAACATGAAGAAGCTCTAAATTTTAAAATCCAAACAAGTGAATAACATCATCATGTATCCTTTGGATATATGATAATAACATTAATTACCATAAAAACCATATTGGAAACATGAATTTATCTCTATTCATTGTGTAAGATATATGTTATTGTATATATTAATTAAATCCAAAAGTACTGTAAACTCCATCGATGGTAGAATAGGTCACCAATCGACAAGTCAATAATAATTTCCCAGGTAGTCAGTACTTATATGAATTAATCATTTCTTCATCATTATTTCCACATGAGATATATATTATGTGTTGAATTTCCCTCGATCATGTGTTTTCTAAAAAGTTTAACATTATACAAAATCACTATTTCATTGTACCATTCACCATATGACCTCAAATCCATAATGAAATAGTATTTCACTATAATACTTATATATCTCATAATACTTACAACCATTTCATTACAAAAAAAATATGAAAATGGTATGATTCTTGACTACTCATATTAATCATTGTGCTTCATCGATGGTAGCATCATAACTTGATCATTATCCAAAATCATAATTTAGGGAATATTCCTTTAACGTTTAAGAAATTGATTCGTATAATGTCCCAACTCATTGTAGTATAAGCATTGTACATTAGATACCATTTTATTACCCTTTCTATCAAGAACTTTGGGTCCTTTTTCTCTACACTTATAGAAAGAACTCATTCTCATCATCTATTTACCATGGTGAATCTTTGCACAGTTATCGCATGTGGGAAAACACATCTTTCCTTTCTTCCCTTTATCCATGTATCACTCTTCTATCCTCTTATTATTTTTCTCCCCTTCAAGGACATAGAACTAATAGATGAATTTTCATACCTTGTTAACACATGATATTATTTCAACATATTATGAGAATAATTTAGATACAATATTCCTTTGAAAATATAGCTTAAGGACCTTAGAGATATGATCCTTCTTAATATTCGCATCATGTGCATTGGGGAAATTCCCCTCACTTCTCATATGCACCATTTCTAATCAATTCAATATTAAAAATTATCAAATAAATTTATGAACTCTCAATATATCTAAACATTATATTATAGATAGCATAAATCTATGCATCGTAAATACTAGAACCATATACTTCGGTTACTTTGGGGGCATAAATCCTTAATAATGGTGGGTAATTAAAATTTGAATTATCCAACCATATCCCCCAGGAGTTTTAATACCAAGATTTCAACAAGGCCCTCTTTCGTGTACCAGGATTCCCCAGGTCATGCCTGAAACTCCTTGTCAGAGTTTTCAGTCCTAGTCACAAATGTTCAAGAGCCATTTTGGCTTGTTTATATCCTTATAGAGATGTATTTACTAGAAATATCCACATAATATATTCCTTATCAATATTCCATGACGTTATTTTATTTTTGTCCTCAAATAATACCTTGGGGATTTGTTTCTTCATCTATATTTTCTTATCTATTTTCCATGATTGCTACTAAACATCCTTGGATAAAAACTGTAATGCCCTGACACCAGTTTCCCACAGCCAGTTCATTTTTTTATTCCATTGGAAAATATACATATAAAACACATCCCAAAGTAACAAATAGTTTATTAGATTTGGAATCAAGATAAATAAATATTTTCAACATTACATCTTGAAAAGAAACACTAATTTATTTCATTACAAACATCCACGCCTCTTAAATTATGCCTGAAAACTCATAAATTACTTCTTCATGTCCTAAGAAAATGAAACATAAGAAATGGGTGAGATAAAATTCTCATTAAGGGTAATAAATATAGAGAAATATATTTAAACATTATGAAGGTTGAATAACTAAGAACATATGCCTTTAACAAAAACATGAACACATTAAGGCCGGAATAAGATATGAGTAAGTAATGCAATAATAAAACATAATCATTTGTATTATACTAGTTGAATAACAATATGAACCATAAATACTATTTTCATAATGAGGGAATTCATAATGCAAGAAAACATAACCATGCCATCAAGGCCTCGATCCCAGACCATAAATAATCATTTTGTCAAGGCCTTATTCCAAGACCGTAGTTTGTCTCATGAGACCTACCAATGCACCAATGGGCTATAGCGGTACCCACCTGAAACATTCTTTTTCTAATGCATTCCTCATATTAAATGGGATAAAAATAAACAACAAATACATTCATATTGAAACTATCATATAAAATGTAGCTAACTTTCCCAAATCATTAAAAATAAACAATAACCATTCAAAGAAAGTTAGTGTATGGTTTTATGATAGCACATCCATAGTCAAACTAATCATAAACCATTCAATTAAATAAGTTAGATGATATCATAGGTGATAATCATTAATGATTAAAAATATTTAACAAACAATTCTGACCTAGATGAAGATACTTTTAAATGAATCCTTTGAAAAAATCCTTGAGGAAATGATCCTTCAACATCAAAAGTGTCCCATACCACCTTCAAACATTCAAATCATAATTCCTTATATTATTATGAGATTAAATGGACTCTTGATATAATATAAAAAGTGCAGTACATACCTCACATGTAATAGGTAGGTGGCAAACATGGAATATATCTCATAATAGATAATGTGAGATGAGAAGAATCTTTTACTTTGGAAAGAAGAGTTCTTTTGGAAAATCCATTGAATTTTCCATGAAATATGTTTGTAAACATGAATATCACAAAAAATAAAATACTAGGAAATTGAAATTATGTTTTATTCATAAATGTTTTCCCACTAATGTGAAATCATGTAAAAATAGTTCTTAAGATTCTTTACAAATAAATCATTTTAGAGCATTTTAAAGGAAGCATTAAGGATAATTTTAAAGTGGAAATACATGTTTATTATATTTAATAAAGAAATAATCCAAGATATTTTTTAATTATAAAATGAGTGTTTTTATGAAACTAATTTTGGATTAAAATATATTCTGGTGTACAGTTGAAAGCAGGTATGAATTTTGAAAGATCCCCTAAATATGGTTTGTATTTCAGAAATAATTTTGAAAGTTCCTTTTTAAAATCTATAACTCCCCAAAAAATAAGGAATTATTCTTGTTGGTAAACATATATAAAACATCACAATTAATTTAAAAGGAGTACATAATAATATATAGTAATTTAATTTAGGTAATCAGACAATATAAGTAACCTGAATGAAAATGGAGGTTCGGGTGTGAAACCCTTTCCACTTTGTAATCAAACAGTTAATATTCCCCAAAACTAATAATATTTAAATGATACATTTAATACCATGAAAATAATAACATTCATGATTTTTTAAATTAAGGGTCAGTATACATACACCATAAACAAGTATTAGTAGTGAATATGGAAAATCTCACTGAAATGGAAGTGAGATGAAGAAACCCCTTACCATAAGTCGGAATGTGTTCCGCTCTTGAAATAATGGTCATGGAATTTGAAATTAGACTTATTAATAACTTATTTAAGAACCTATTAGTCATTTATAAAATTTATCATAATTATTTTTAGTTCATTTATACCCATATTGATAAGTTATTATATTGAATTTCGTCATTATGGAGTGTTTGTTTTCTTTATTTTTATAATCGGTTGACTTGTTCGTAAGTAATGGAGTTCGTGTGGAATGGATGAAAATATCTAAAATTTAAAATACATATTATTTATCAAAACAAAAAAGTTTTTATGGTCATTTATATCACTTGGTTACAAGGGATTAGGATGAATCATTATATGAAATATTTATGACATTCACTTAGATTATTTTAGCTGTATTTTGATTACTAGGAAGTAGTTAGGTCATATTATTTAATAATATGTATGTATCTATGTTCCTGAATATTAATTAGGTTATAATAAATATAATAAATTCTGTTTCAAACATAAAATTGGTTTGATGACCATGAATGAATGATAAATTGAATAATGAAACATTGTCATCCATGAAGGTTATAAATTGTAACCTCATGGATGTTGATTTCGTTTATAAAATAAAAGAGAGAGATATATATATAGTAAGTATAATGATGACAGTATTCCTTTAACATGATATAATTCCAGTATATAGATGATATTGGATCTATCATGGTCATTTGGACAGTGGATTTTAGGAGAAGATAACAAAAGAAGATTTCTTGAAATGAAACTAAATGAAAAAGAAAGATGCTTTACCTCTTGAAATAAACAATTTGAGAACCTCCTTAAGGGAAGGGTTTTTTGGTATTTTAAAAAGAAAAAGAGCATAATGGACGTGGAGAGTGACTAAATAAGGGTAATTGGGTAGAACATTTAGGATCTTCCAGGCTTATAGGAGTGATGATAAGAGGGAGTGAGGGGAGTTATAATGGAGGAGAGGAGGGTTTTCATAAATTTTTAACCATTAATTTATTAATTTCCCTCCAGACTAGAAATAGTGATTACTCCATGACCAATAATAGTAATAAATAATTTTGAGATTTATCCAAGTGGGGTTACATCACTCATTATGTCATAAATACTGTATTTAACTAATAATTTGTATATATGGTATGTTACCGTATTTCACTATTCATAAAAAATTCATGTATTTCAAAAAATACAAAAAATTTACCCAAACCATTTATAAGTGTTTATAATTCAAAAATGAAGTC